>OZ030391.1:29005414-29111468 GCA_964023965.1 Melinopterus prodromus | reverse complement strand
TGAATAACAAACAGAAAATAATACATAACCTGACATAACCTTGTTTTATGTGTTCCACATGCATGTTATTTTTACTACGTTGCTGTCACGTTGACAAATTGCAGCTAAAGATATGGTTAAGGTTAGGGTAAGAAGAAGAAGGTAAGTTTATTTTGGTAAGTCATCTCTATTACAAAATATGTAATACTAAATAATATACTTTTTCAGTTTCAAATTGACCCAAGATTACCTGTGATAGCAGAATGACATAGGATAATTGCCAATCCCAAATTAGAAGAAAATAAGAAAACTTTTTGTATGGTATTACTAATTCAGCCAGTTGTTTAACTCTGTTATACTTTCGGCCACCCATACTTTCTTCTCTGAGGCTCTTCCCATATACAATGTTATTGCGGGTGCACATATAGCATTATCAGCATAAACTGACGTGCTAACCACTGCAGTGTTTATTAAACATAATGAGCTCCAACCATAGGAGATGGACTTGCCATATTTTAATTGCCAGTAATGTTATTACTAATATTACGTTATCACAGTTCTATCACATGGAAATAGACAATGTGGCAAAGAACCGGCCCAAACAACCAGGTCTTAGATTATGTTATGGAAATAATTAGTAAGTATATAAGTATGTTTAACTCAAACTTTAATAAAACTAAACTTTCAGCCGGTCACATATAAGCAAGTAATGTGTTTATCTCAGCGGACACAGTTGTTGGATCTACCATGATCCTACCTACTTACCTGGATCTCCCACAGTTATTGGATATACCATAATATCTGCCATCGTGACTAGGAAAACTGTCAATATTATTGTACCTTAGTTGTAATGAGCCCATGTACAAATTAATATACAGTAGAGTCCCAATTATCCGACTTAATGTGGGCCAATCACAACTCGGGTAAGCGAAAACTTGGATAAAACGGACTGCAGGATTAATAGTACAAAGTATTTTTCACTTTATGCTGTGTTGCCCGGATTATCCGAGGCGCAAGTGCCTCGGATAACCCGGATCCTCAGTAAACCGAGACTCGGATAATCTGGACTCTACGTACAGCCGATATGTGATGTGATTTAAGGGTGCCAAAACGAGTGCGGAACGCACCCTAGAAAGTTCAGCAAATTTGGTAAACGTACTGTAGCGTTTTTCGTTCGTTAAGGTGTGAATTAAAACACTCGGTATATTAAAATAGTCAACTAATTTATTTAACACTATTACAGTCTTATTACCTAATTATTAAACACGAACACTAAACACGAACACTAAAAACTAACTGTCACTTAAGGCTACTATAAACTGTGATATATGTATTGTGGTATCTTATATGTACATTGGGTTGCATACCTGAACCTTACCTGCTATAACATTATATATGTATGTATTCTATAGAACCAGTGAATAAAAGGTCACGAAGCTGAATGGTTGTTTCAATTTCAATTCATGACATGGCGCTGCGAACTTGCGAACAGTAATCGCAAAATTAATTTATATCAAGAAAAATAAAAGTGAGATCAAGAATGGATCACAAATTTATCACTCCGATGTTGCTGAATGGCAATTTAGCGGAAAACTGGCGAAGATTCAGGCAGAAATTCGAAATATACGCCATTGCTACGGAACTGCAGAAAAAAGATGAGAAGACGCAATGTGCTCAACTACTTTATTTAATGGGAGATGAAGCCATCAACATCTACACCACTTTTACGTTCACTGATGACGAAAAGGATAAACTCGAGGTACTGAAAAAGAAATTTGAATTATATTTTGTACCGAAGAAAAATTTAACCTTTGAAAGGTACCGTTTTTTTACCATGAGGCAAGGTTCCGAAAGCACTGAACTATTTGTTACGTCCCTAAAAAATCAAGCAAATAATTGTGATTTTAAGGATGAAGAGCTCAAGAAAGAATTAATTAAGACGATGCTAATTGCCGGTATGAAAGATGATGCGGTCCGAGAGAAGCTACTGCAACGCGATACTCAAGGTTCGTTGGAAGAAGCCGTCGAATGCTGCGTTTTGACAGACGCTGCCCGTCATCAACTTGAAGAAATGAGCTCAATGGTTCCCAAATCAATCAAAACTGAGATAGATGCGATACGAAGAAGGAAGACAGAAAATGAAGTAAATTTTCCATGGTCACCTACAGTCCAAGCGTCAACTTCCCGAAATGTCGAAATAAAAAATTGCACCAGATGTGGTCGATCACATGCTATAAATAAATGTCCCGCATTCGGTAAGAGTTGTAATGCGTGTCACAAACCGAATCATTTTGCTAATATGTGTCAAAATAACCAAAATTATTTTCATAATAGAAGAACAATTAATAACATAGACCAATGTCAAAATAATTGTAATGAAACCGTTGATGGGTTGGTAATTGATTCGGTTGGTGTCAAGCATAAATTAAAATCTTGTCACAAATATTTATTAGTTGAAGGTAAAAAACGTTTAAATTTTAAAATTGATACTGGAGCCGATGCTAATGTAATTTCTTTAAATAATTTAAAACAGTTGGATTTTGATGTTCGAACGATTGAAAAAACAAGTCAAATTTTGTCTACATACACCAATCATAAAATTCCTATTTTAGGGAAATGTCACTTGAAGCTCCAATATTTAAATAATATTCGTTCGTGTGTTTTTTATGTACAAGAGGGTGATCGTCAATCAATCTTGGGATTTTCTGATAGTTTAGAGTTAGACATAGTTAAAATTAATGACGAAGGTGATTTAAACAAAATTAACAGCATAAATTTAAAATATGATAAATTGATAAATAAATATAAAACGATTTTTTCTGGCATTGGTAAACTTGGTAAACCTTATCACATAGAAATTGATAAAACTATTCAGCCTGCAATTAATCCTATCAGAAAAGTTCCTTTTGCTCTTCAAGCACAATTTGAAAATTATTTAAAAGATTTAGAAAAATTAAAAATAATTGCTAAAATAACTTATAGTACCGAATGGTGTAATTCTTTTGTTCTGGTAAGAAAACCCGATAATTCAATCCGAATTTGCCTAGACCCCAGAGACCTGAATAGCGCAATTAAAAGAAAAACCCATAAAATGTTAACGTTTGATGAAATAGCTTGTAAATTAAATGGGGCTAAGTATTTTTCAACATTAGATGCCAGAAGCGGATTTTGGAGTATACCCCTAGATCGTGAAAGTTCAGATTTGTGTACGTTTGGGACTCCGTATGGTGTTTATAAATTTTTACGTTTACCTTTTGGCATAAAAACAGCCAGCGAAATTTTCCAAGAACGTTTTAAAGCGATTTTTAATATACCGGGTGTCGAAATATACGTGGATGATATATTAATTTATGGTAATACAAAAGATGAACACGATAAGAGGCTAGAACAAGTTTTTAATATTGCAGTGAAAGAAAATATAAAATTTAACCTAAATAAGTGTCATTTGGGCATGAACGAAATTAAGTACTTAGGTCACAAAATTTCAGATAAGGGTATTTCTTTAGACGATGACAAGATTAAAGCTATTTTAGATATGCCCGAACCGAAAACAATCAAAGAAGTTCAAAGATTTTTGGGCTTAATTACATATGTAGGAAAATTTATACAAAATTTGTCAGAGCGGACACACCCATTAAGAGAAATTATTAAAAAAGACAACTTATTTGTTTGGGGTCATCAACAACAGAAAGCATTTGAATCACTCAAACAGATGATCACTAGTAAAGAAATATTGCAATTTTATGATCCCAACAAACCCGTTACATTGTCTGTTGATGCATCTAGTTATGGCTTGGGAGCTGTTTTAATTCAAGATAAAAAACCATGCGCATACGCCTCAAAGTCCATGACAGAAACACAAAGACACTACGCTCAGATCGAAAAGGAATTATTAGCAATTTATTTTGGGGTTACTAAATTCCATCAATATTTATGCGCTAGAAGGTTCACTGTGGAATCTGACCATAAACCATTAATTACGATTTTTAAAAAATCTTTGAACTCATGCCCAGCCCGGTTACAACGAATGCTTTTATCTTTGCAGAATTATGATATTAATCTCATTTACAAACCTGGGAAAGAATTAATTATTGCCGATAATTTATCTAGAGCTCCACTGAGTGATGAATTTCATAACAATTTAGACCTTGAGTCACAAATTTGTGTCATATCAAAGAAAATAGATATTAGTCCTGAAAAATTAAAAGCTCTTATAAATGAATGTGACAAAGATGATGAGTTGAAAATTGTAAAGAAATTTATTAAACAAGGTTGGCCAAACAAATCCAAGAACGTTCCATTTAATGTTACAGGTTATTACAAAATAAGGTCGTTTTTAACTGAAAATAACAATTTAATATATCTAAATGACAGACTTCTTATTCCGAAATCATGGAGAAATAAAATGTTAGAGCTAATTCATTGTGGTCATTTAGGAATAACAAAAAATATTCAAAGAGCAAAACATTTCTTTTTTTGGTCTGGAATGGTCAAAGATATAGTAAATTATGTCGGGTCTTGTAATAGTTGCCAAAAATTTTCTAAGTCAAATATGAAAGAACCCATGATAAATCACACAATAGAAAGAATACCCTGGTACAAAGTGGGCATTGATATATATGAATTGAACGGGCAATCCTACTTGCTAATTGTAGATTATTATTCAAAATACCCAGAAATAATAAATTTAAATAACAACTTAACGGCTTATAACGTGATAGAAAAAATGAAATCCATATTTGCAAGACATGGTATTCCTGCTATTGTAATAACTGATGCTGGTAGACAATTTATCAGTGAATTGTTTACAGAATTTGCAAAAAAGTGGAATTTTATACACAAGGTAGCATCACCTCACCATCAGCAGACCAATGGCCTTGCGGAAAGGACCATACAAAGCATAAAAAATTTAATAAAGAAAACCATTGATAATAATGAAGATATTTATTTGGGATTGTTAGCATTCAGAAATTCACATATATATAATTCATACTCACCTTCCCAAATATTGATGTCACGCTATCTTAGAGATAATTTGCCAGTACAGAAAAAAATGTTACAACCTAAATTAATTAATAAGAAAGACTTTAGCTCTAAAATAGAAGAAAATCAAAATTTAAATAAAACATATTATGATTTGAAAGGTACTCGTTACAGAAATGATTTGAAACCCTACACAATTATTAGATACAAATTAAAACCCGATGATGACATATGGCATATAGGCAAAGTAATTAAAAAACTAAATTCCAGATCTTATCAAATTCAAAAAGAAGATGGTAGATACTTAATAAGGAATAAGATACATCTTAAAGTTGGTAATAATTCAGGAAATTTTAATATGAAACCAAAAAGTACATACGTTTATTGTCCAGAACCGAGCGATAATTATACTATTGATAAAAGTAACGACAATACTTGTCAATCTAATAATAGTAAAAAAATATCAAAATATGGAAGACCGATCCGATCACCTGACCGATTAAGATATACCTAGTTAATTTTAGTGTAACTTTTGTAATTAAGTGTTAGTTTGTGCGACTATTTTGTGATGTTATAATTTGTTTAAAAATTAAAAATAAATAAAGTATTGGTGGTAAATAAGTTTTTTGGTGTCTTTAAGTTTGATTTATAATTATTGTAAAATTAAAATGTTTTGATTTCAGTATGCAGTTTTGAATTAATTGAAAATAGCTCACATACATTATTGTTTTGTTTTTAGTTTTTAAAAGTTTAAATTCATTTATCCTTATGAGCATTTCTAATTGATTCAAAAATAAATTGTCTTATTAGAATGATAGTTTATTGTTTATTGTAAGTTAAGATTTATTGTAATGTTTGAAATACTTATTGTTTTCTTTGGAAGGGAGATGTGATATATGTATTGTGGTATCTTATATGTACATTGGGTTGCATACCTGAACCTTACCTGCTATAACATTATATATGTATGTATTCTATAGAACCAGTGAATAAAAGGTCACGAAGCTGAATGGTTGTTTCAATTTCAATTCATGACATAAACATTTATTTTCACTGTATTTATTTCGTACTATTTATATCGATCAATAATCGCGCCAACGCTCCGGCTAACACTCTGAATAATACTGATCGGTAGCGAGCGACGGCTCGCTTATATACCCGTATCGATCCGTGCGGGACCCTTCGCGAATCTTCGACGCTGGCACAGAATAGTCGTTACTCGCGCTCGCCGTCCGGATAGATCTCTATGGAATGGGCCGCCTCGAGAATAACCTCGAACTTCTGGCGCCTTCGCGGCTGTTAAGATCGTCACACTGCCCCCCTCCTAAGCTCGTTTCGTCCCGAAATGATTCCAAAGTTGGTGGATGTCGATATCGGCAAAAAGCTCCCTTGTTGCAGCAAGACCTCTTGTGGAAGTAACAGTCCACGGTTCTCTCCAGGGGACGACGTTGAGGGCTATAACAGCACACCAGAATTTGTACGCCCGTCAACCTGAAGAGTGCTTCCAACATGCTGCGAATCATCCTCCAGTCCAAGCCATCGAGTCCGCATGCCAGCTTGGGAATGGCCAGACTTCTCAGGTCCTCGGCTAGCAATTCTTCCTTTAGAGAACACAAAGTGTCCCAAACATCCCTATAGGTTGGCTTCTGACCGGACGTCTCTTTGGTAACCAAGTGGAAGATCTTTCTGCCGGTTTTTTCGTCGGTTGCCTTGAGTGCTTGTCCGACTCTGGGATTAGACCGACGCAGCTCTGGAATATTTCCAAACTTCCCGCGGAAAACCTTGGCTATCCCTCTAGACATTTGCAAGTCCTTAGCCACACAATGTGCCAGTGCGTAGCCAGCTGGAGCAGTAAACAGGTCCCGCTGCACTTCACAGGTCACACCGAACCGACTCTTTTGACCATTAGAATGACGGGCCATGAATTTGTCGAATGTCAAATCCGGCTCCGGTTGGATTTGCCGCAGCTCCGCGTCTTCGTGGTCTCCGTAGTAAGGAGCCAGTCGGTTGAAGTGAATGACTCGAGCTTTACCCCGCGGTGGCTTTTGTATCCGGTAAAGGACGTCGTTGATAACTTCCAGAACTTTGTATGGGCCATCCCAGGATCTTTGAAGTTTTGGTGACAGTCCCTTTCGTCTCTTAGGGTCGTAGAGCCAAACCATATCACCGGCATTGTACCTGTGGTCCTTGGCATTGACATCGTATGCGTCCTTCATCCGATTACTGGCATCTTGAATGGAAATGCGAACTTGGCTATGAATGACATCCATTCTTCTTCGCAGTTGACTGGCGTAGTCCTCCCCGGCGACATCAGTTCCTGGCGGGCAACCAAACTTCAGATCGCATGGGAGACGGAGTTCTCTTCCCATAATTATCCGAGCCGGAGACTCTCCCGTGCTTTCGTGGACGGCCGATCGATAAGCCAGGAGGAACAAATGAAGAAAACCATCCCAGTCTCTTTGATGGTCGGAGACCACTTTGGCCAAATACCGATTAATGGTTCTATTCATGCGCTCCACCATTCCATCTGACTGCGGGTGTAACGCAGTAGTTCTTGTTTTCTTGATTCCGAGCGTTTTACAGATGTTCTGGAACAAACTGGATTCAAAATTTCGCCCTTGGTCCGAATGTAGCTCCAAAGGTACGCCAATCGGCAAATCCATTCTTTCACCAAGGCGTCAGCAATTGTTGAGGCTTCCTGGTTTGGTAGAGCGTATGCCTCAACCCATTTGCTAAAGTAGTCCATCACGACCACGATGTACTTATTTCCTGCTTCGGATTCGGGAAACGGGCCGGCTACGTCAATAGCAATCCTTTCAAAGGGACTTCCCACGTTGTACTGGCGCATCAAAGCCTTCTGCTTTCTCTGCGGCCCATTACTTGCCGCACATACAACGCATTTTCTGCACCAGTCCCTTACGTCTTCCTTGCTATTGACCCAGTAAAATCTTTCCCTCACCTTTCCCAGCGTCTTTGTCACTCCGAGATGTCCTCCTGACACACCGGCATGGAGTTCCTCTAGCAATTCCGCAATCCGACATTTGGGCACAACAATTTGCCTTCTTTCCTCTTTGCCGTCGTGGTCAATTATTTTCCGCCGCAGGAGTCCATCTTCCAGAATTAGGGAGTCCCATTGTGCCCAATACGACTTAATGTTAGGAGGATACTTGGCAACTTCTCCCCAGGTTGGCTTCTTCTCTTCTTTCATCCAGTTTAGGACTATCTGGATATCGGGATCTTCCTCTTGGTCTTTTATAAGATCTCTATTTTGCCAAGTATCGTCGACTATGGTAGTTCGTAACAAATCAGCATCTGTTTTCTCTGCCCGCTGGCAATGCTTGCAGTCCTGTGGACAGGGTCTTCTTGATAGGGCATCTGCATTTCCATGGATTCTCCCTGCTCGGTGCTCGGTGTCGAAGTCAAACTCCTGTAGCCTCTCTATCCATCTTGCCACTTGTCCCTCTGGATTTTTAAACTGAAGGAGCCATTTTAAAGCTGCATGGTCTGTTCGTAGCAGGAACTTCCTTCCGTAGAGGTACTTGTAAAAGTGCTCCATCGCTTTCACAACAGCTAGCAACTCTCGGCGGGTGACGCAGTAGTTACGCTCTGGCTTGGACAACGTTTTACTAAAATAGCCTATGACTTTTTCTTCTTGCCCATCCTGAATTTGTGACAGCACGGCTCCTATGCCCACATTGCTAGCGTCGGTGTCCAGTACAAATTTTCCTTCAGGTAGGGGATAGCTCAAGATAGGTGCGCTTATCAGAGCCCCTTTTAGGTGATCGAAAGTTTCTTGACATTCCTGGGACCACTGGAATTTTCGTTCTCCTTCGATGAGCCTGGTTAATGGTTTTGCGATGTTGGCAAATCCATTCACATAGCGTCGGTAGTATGTGCATAATCCCAAGAAGCTGCGCAGCTCATGTTTGTCATTGGGAACTGGCCAATTTTTGACAGTCTGGATCTTTGCCTTGTCAACCGCCACTCCTTGACTGGAAACAACGTGACCCAGGTACTGCACAGCTCTTTGAAATAGATGACATTTCTTTGGGCTCAACTTCAGTGCTGAACTTCGTAGCCTCAGGAACACTTCTTCTAGGTTTCGCATGTGGTCTTCAAACGATTTTCCTACTACAATAATGTCGTCAAGATAGACCAGACATGTCTTCCAGGACAGTCCTCTTAAAATCGTTTCCATCAGTCGTTCGAAAGTAGCAGGAGCATTGCACAGTCCAAATGGCATCACGTTAAATTGCCATAATCCAGCACCCACCGTGAAAGCTGTCTTTTCTCTATCTTCGGGGGCCAATTCAACTTGCCAGTACCCGCTCTTCAAATCCAGCGTGGAAAAGATCTTCGATCCGGCCAGGGTGTCCAAAGTGTCATCGATGCGGGGAAGAGGATAGCTGTCCTTTTTGGTCACATTATTAAGCAGCCGGTAGTCAACGCAGAATCTGGTCGAGCCGTCTTTCTTCTTTACCAGTACCACCGGTGAAGACCATGGACTGCTGGATGGTTCTATGATTCCTTCCTCGACCATACGCTCAATAATCTTGTCAGCCTCCTCTCTCTTAGCCAGCGGTAGCCTTCTAGCTGTCTGCCGAATGGGACGAGCATTTTCCGTATTGATTTTATGCTGGATTATATTTGTCCTCCCTTTCTTCCCAGTATCAAAAATATCTCGATACTTATGGACCAAATGTCTCAGCCTCCTTCTTTGGTCTGGCCTTAGACCGGTGCCTGACGACGATACCAGTACTTCTAATTCCTTTGGAATGGCTTCCCGGCTGGATTCCACGGCCGTAACCTGTCGCAGTATCGCTGACACTCCAGAGCAGTGTCCTAACTCCGTGCCCTCCTTTAATAACACAGGATAGTGATTGACGTTCATTATCCTCACAGGAATACTCCTGCCAGCCCGCACAAGGGCCTTTCCGACCGCTATTCCTCGACCAACAGCCTCGTCATGCATTACGGGTTCGAACATGACTATCTCACCATCTGTGGTCTTGCCATCAATGCAGCCGTCCAAAACAATCTCGCTCCGTTCTAGTATCAGTGTCTCCTCCGGGAGTAGGACCTGAACACTTAAATTCTTTTCTCGATGTAAAACAACTTCCTCGTCATCTACCCGCAGAACTCCCCGCCTAAAGCTTAACTCGAAGCCCTTGGTGTCCATTATGTCCGTCCCGATGATCACCTCATCCTCAATCTCACCCACTATCACAGGATGGTCAAACGTGGCTTTCCCGATGGTAAACATGACGTTTGTTTCACCATGCACTTTTGCTTGATCTCCCGTTGCTGTTCGTAGACGCCATTTTGACTGCCGAACCTTAGCTGCAGGTTTTATTATGTCGGGCCTTATGATTGTCTTCGTTGCACCTGTATCCAGCAGCACAGTGCGGAGAGTTCCATCCACACACGCGTCGACGAAAACACTGTTGGCATGGTGTTGCAGTGACGAGACCTGGGCGGTATTTGCTGGGGCTTGCTGAATACAGGTCGACGTTTGCCCCCTCGCATCGACCTTTTTTAGTTTTCCGGATTGGCGGAAGTGGGACTGACGCCTTCTGGACAGCGTCTTCTTATGTGGCCTGCCTTGCCACATTTCCAGCACTCCAACTTCCGGTCCTGGCGGCTACGTTCTCTATTGATCTCCCTGACGATCCGTTTGACTGACTCTTCGAAGTCGTCCTCTCCTGGAATCACTTGTCGGACACGAGCTTGACCTTTGTTCGTGTTCTTGGCAGCTTCGAATTCAAGGGCCCGTGTTAGTGCATCAACTAGCTTAGGTGGATGTGCTAGTAGCAAGGCTTGCTTCATTTCACCATCACGGAGTCCGTCCAGGAATGCTTGAACCGCCAAACGTTCCATGATCTTTTCCTGGGCATCTGGATATGCCAGTCGAACCAGACGTGCAATATCTGCCTCAAATTCCTGTAAGGGCTCCCCTGACTTCTGGCACCGATTTTTCAACTGAGCGTGGTAGACATGTTCCAGGTGTGACTGGCCATAACGCATCTCCAAGTGTCTCACCAAGTGGTCGTAGACTTCTTGCTCTTCTCGCCTTCTCCCTGGATGACCAACCGTTCGCTTTTGCAGCCGCTTCAAACTGACGTTGATAAACATTCCACGACGTTGAACCATCAAATTGCGGTGGTTTGAGGCGCATCAGCCCAACGGAATCCTGATTGCCACTAACTTTGTTCTTGTTGTCTGTTGCTGAAGATTGATAGGGCAACTCCTCGAGGGTGTTGACGTCCAACGTTGTGATTTTGTTCTGAACTTCCTGGATCTTGCCTTCCAAAATCAAAAGAATTCGCTGTTCCAGTGTAGAAGATTTTGTTAAAATTTCTTCGTGTAATTCCCTTTTTAGGTCGGCAGTGTTTTCTAACATCTTTTTTTCTAGTTTGGCAGAATTCTCTTCTAGCTTTTCCCCAAGCTCGCACACTTTAACCTCCAGGTCGGCGGAATTTTCTAGCAATTTAGCCTCTAGGTTGGCGGAATTTTCTAGCAATTTAGCCTCCAGGTCGGCGGAATTTTCCAACACTTTAGCCAGGTCGGCGGAATTTTCTAGCAATTTAGCCTCTAGGTCGGCGGAATTTTCTAACACTTTAGCGAGGTCGGTGGAATTTTCTAGCAACTTAGACTCCAAACATTGCAGCATTTGGCCGATATCACTTGCACTAGCAAAAACAAAGTTGTCCGGGTCATTGCCTTCTTCAATTAATGCTTTACGAAGCCGCTCCTGCAAGTCCGCTTTCTTCCCCGTCGTATCGCAGTCCCTTTCCTCCAGCTCCTTTTTCAGCTCACTAACTTTTAAGTCCGCTAGTTTCGCCATTTTCACGCACGCTAATTAGTCCGATTTATTTCACTTCAATTTTATTTTAACTAATGTCCAATTCACACCCCACACCTGACACCAATGTAGCGTTTTTCGTTCGTTAAGGTGTGAATTAAAACACTCGGTATATTAAAATAGTCAACTAATTTATTTAACACTATTACAGTCTTATTACCTAATTATTAAACACGAACACTAAACACGAACACTAAAAACTAACTGTCACTTAAGGCTACTATAAACATTTATTTTCACTGTATTTATTTCGTACTATTTATATCGATCAATAATCGCGCCAACGCTCCGGCTAACACTCTGAATAATACTGATCGGTAGCGAGCGACGGCTCGCTTATATACCCGTATCGATCCGTGCGGGACCCTTCGCGAATCTTCGACGCTGGCACAGAATAGTCGTTACTCGCGCTCGCCGTCCGGATAGATCTCTATGGAATGGGCCGCCTCGAGAATAACCTCGAACTTCTGGCGCCTTCGCGGCTGTTAAGATCGTCACAGTACTTCGTCAATCGAGCCGATCTTTTAATTTTGCTTTTAAATTTGAGATTGTTTGCAGTCAAAGGGTATTAATTGAATGTAGTTACAGAATACAAACAGGACAACGATAACTAAAAAGAGAATACATACCTCTCCGTTCAAACGCGCAAAAATCGTAGTTTTTGCTGCTTCGTGCCGATCGTCTAATTAAGATCATTTCTTAGATATTTTACTGCATGGATTGATAGGTGATTTTACTATGCATTGTATGAAGCAAGGATTTATAAATCCAAAATCTTACTTACGACCCCGAATATTGTATTTTATATGATGTTCTAATCATATTAGGTATGTTCGATTGCTGGCCGCGTGCAGTTGTAATCTGTTCAATCTGAGCGCAAATTTGAAATACTTGATTCCTATTGGTGGAATCAGTTAGGCTCAGACGTCAAACGAGCAATCGAACTGCACTTTAGCAAACTGAGCGCTGCTCATATTGAACAGAACTAAGCGCGGCCAGCAATCGAACACTACTATTGTTTGTTTTCTTATATGTTCACTATTGCTTATAACTTAACTCAATATGCTGTTTGTTTTTTTTAATTTGTAAACGAACTTTGCGATAATAAATGTACTGTTGGCCTGACATATAGGCTTTTATTTTCATATGCTTTGAGAATAGTAATTAAGTTAAATTAAGCATAAATTGACTGCCAAAAGGTAGTCAATATTTTGTTCAGCATGTGATACTTACTTTATCCATAGGCGTTTTCACATTGTGACCTCATTTCAAGGGAATATGTAATGAAAAGTCGAATTTTGATAAACTAATTTTTATTTACCAATGTACAGTAACGCATTCTGTATTAAAGAATACTTTCTCAAAGGTACTACCTCTATATTGTTCACTTTTTGAATTATACTTTTATACATTAGACAACAAAAGTAATTGAACATATTTTGTTTTAGGTACAAGTAACTCAATAAATTAAAAATGTAATAACAGAAACATCATACATTAGTTGAGAACGATGAAAAATAGAAAATACTAACTAACGTTGATCTAGTAGGGAAACAATAAGATAAATATAAAAGTAAATACAAAATAAATAAAAATTTATGTAAATTTATTAATTGAAACAAAAAAAAAACATAGGTACTGACAATTTTACAAAATTGTAGAAAAATTTCGATGCAAGGCATAAAGAAGGGAGCAGGAAACGAAGCTGAAGTGTACCAAAACAAAGTAGGTGAAGACGATGCTAGCAGAGCAATGTTACTTATAATGTCTATTGTGATGCAACATAACAGAAGGATATTATAATTAACTGTTCTCAACAAATATTTTAATTAAAAATGATTCCAGAACATTTTTTCCATTACTATTATTACTTATAGCTAATCAGCATTCAAGGGAAGACAATATTAATCATAGAAGGGTTTAAATGTAGGCTTCATTATGACGCTGTAGACCTCCAACACCATAAATAGGTGCTAACAACACCAGTATTTATCAAGAAGGTGGAAATAAGCTTGGGAATGACTTTGTTCAAAAAGATAACGCAGAAATGAAAGTTCATGCTTTCCAGAAAAATTCTTAATGCATACAACCCATTTGAGAAACATTATTTGTCCGCACTTCATAGGAAACATGAAATTGTACTAGGGTGTATCGAAAAAAACGTTCTTTTGCAAGTTCAAAATTTCAAGTTAATAAAAACTTGTCCCTGTAATCCCACATATACCACAAAAAAACGACCAAGTTGAAAAATATTTAGGTCTCCCGCAGGAGGCCTAAAGTATATAATTTTCTTTAAAAAATGTATTTTTTTTAATGAAAGATTGTGTTTTTTCATTTTCAAAGCCCACATGTACGCACATAATAAAATATTTAATGACAGAAAAACTTTATGTTAATTTTTAAAATTATATGAAAATTGTCATTTTTCTAAAAATTCTGTTGAATCTAAATAAAATGTAGGCGATCTAAATGTTGCGTTAGAGTAATATATCGTTGTATACGTTAATTTCACATGTTATTGTTAAACGTTCCCTATTTGAAAAAAAAAATCACAAACTTTCATTTAAAAAAACTCTAATTTTTAAAGAAAATTATAAACTGTAGGCTTGCTGCGGGATGCCTAAATATTTTTCAATTGGGCCAATTTTTTTGTGTTATATGAAGGTCCATATGGACAACTTTAACAACTTGAAATTCAGAATTTCGAAAAAACCTATTTTCGGTACACCCCTTTTGTACATGTGCAATCTTAAAGTACATCAACAATCTCATTGGTTCTGGGATAACTGTCTAGAGGAAAATTATTATTACTACTAAAAAGACACGTTACCAACAAATAAGTTAGTTGAAGGACCTAAGATATCACCATGATATACCTGCATGTATGTTTTTCAATGAAGCAATTGCAACAATTGTATTATCGTCAGAGGAGAGATTGCAAACTCGAAATAGCTGAAAGAAAATCTACCTAGTGCGAGAAGCGAGGATATTGGAAGCCAATTTCCAACAATTTTAAAGATGATATATGATGTATACTTTTCTGGGTGGAAACCGCGTTGATAGTTTTGAAGCAGTCGATGTTTAGCACTTTGTTGCAAGAAGCATCTTTAGGACTAACTATCGAACCAAGTGCTACGAATGTCATCTTCAAAAGATCATCTTCGTATCACTTGGTTCGATACTTACTCATGAAGATGCGTATTGCAACAGAGTGCGAAACGTCGACTGCTTCAAAGTCATCAACGTGGTTTCCACCCGGACATCAATATATCTTTAACTCAGACCGCGGAAGTCTACAATCTAGAATTTTATAGATAGTTCTGCCACAGTGTAATGGAAACACACAAGAGTGACAGGTTTTGGGCCACATTATCCGTTCTAGGAACAGCACCGGACAGGACTAAAAACACAATCATAAAAATAAAATGTTCCATCAAAAATCACATAGCAAACTCAAATTTGCAACAGGAGATTCTTATAGAACATGTACATACCAGATACACACTGGACCATACCTACCCTACCGACTGTGCCACCGGGATATATCGAAAAGACAGTGTTGTTTGTTGCTAGTGTTCAACGAGAAAGAAATGCTCTAATGATGACATACGGCTACGTCTTTCTGTTTGTTTTAGATGGACTTCGGATGGGCAGATTCCGCGATTTCCTGGAATCCACCAGTTCCGGCAGCATGGCCTCTTTGTAGAAAGTCTGCAGGTGTGGTAACATTTGTGTCCGCCAGAAGTCGTCATCTTTTAAAATCTAAACATAATATGCAATCAATTAGTTTTATAAGCACGTATTAAAAATAATGTCCAACATTGGTTAGTATATCTGATAATATGAAGAAGGTAAGAGGTTTGGAAATAATGCTTATGTATTCCAGTGGATAGAGGGAGCAGAAATGGTTTACCCATGAGAGAAAACTTAGCTGACAAGATGAAGCAGAGTGACGTTTCCTCTTATGTCATATAAAAACATCCACAAGTATAAAAGGATTTTTTACGGATAAAAGTAAATGAAGTGGAACAGCTATAACAAATAGAAAAATGTTATAAACAAACACATAAAACATACCTACACAAATTTGCAATATCACATTAAGCAGTAAGAACATACCGTTTCTACAAGCATTCCTGCGCTACTCCATACAACAAACAAACAAAATTGCCTTCTACATATATGCAATTGCCCTTGGATTTGATAGTAGTAGATATGGGTCCGTTGTATATGCATATTGCCATAATCATCAACTGTCGCAAATTTTAATTTTCCTCTTCTGAGTCCCTGTGCTGGATGTGTGTTCTTAATGGATGATGGACATTTAATTTCAATGATTGTATCTTCATCCAAGATTCCGTCTGGACTAGCTCCTAGATAAGAATAATGTTCGTCCACAATCAAGCCACAGTCCTGTATGATGACGTTATATAACTGTTCAAACTGCCTCTTTGCGAGGGGTTCGTTCTCGTTTCCATACCTTGTGGCATAGTTACCACGAAAATTTCTATATAAAATGCCTTCAACTTTCTTCGCTCTGGAGGTAGATTTTCGTAATTTACAAACGTCACCAAAATGGGACGCAGTCAATCGTTTGAGCCTCTCTTCATGCCATTTTGGGTTTGCCGTTTGTCCTCTGGTTGATACTTCCAGTGTTGCAATAGCTTCAGCTGATAGATTCTTTAAAAATTCAACTTTCTGCTCTTCAAATAGGTGTGCAGGAATATCAGGGTGAGATACTAGGTCGGCGATTGGCACCATAATGCTCATCTGTTACAATTACTTCTAAACAACGTTTCCAACAATTGTTGGTAGTAATGAATTAATGAAAATAGACAACAAAAATTTATAATTTTTAAACTTCTCTGTTTACGGCATTATATAGACTAGGGCTGAGAAAAAGATCGATTGATCAATGTTCAATTGTGATCGAAATCAATAAAAAAATTTTAGATCACCAACCTCTAAATTATAGACTCTACGTCTACAGTCTACAGTGACCAGAAACCGGCAACTTTTCTAAAGAAACAAATCCTGAAATATCAATAATATCTAGTTAACTTTTCCACTTAGCAGATATAGCAAACATGCTAAGATGTAACACTTACTGGACAGCTAAGAATTTTGCCAGACAAATAACACATGCAAGCAAATTAATTATTCGCCATAAATATTATAACCAAAGTATAGAAGATGGTGAAATACAAGCGGGGTGCAAATTTAAAATAAATTAAAAATTACAGCAACAACCTGGATTTGAACCAGGGACCTTTGTGTCGCTAGCACAATGCCTATGTCCAACTGAGCTATTGAGGTCTATGACAATTGTCAAGGAAAGGAAGCAGTAAATACTACCAAACCTAACCTATCGTGACACCTATCAAATGTCATCTACGTGACATAGGATTCAGTTGGATAGAGCATTGTGCTAGCGACACAAAGGTCCCTGATTCAAACCCAGGTTGTGGCAGTAATTTTTTATTTATTTCAAATTTACATCCCGCCTGTAGTATATCACCATCTACTATAGTTTGATTATTTTCATCATTACGGTAAGTCCGTATGATACGGTATGTCCATATATCATATCTAGTAATAATGATTATAGTCTAATTTTTTCGGCAGTATTTCACTGATTTCTTCTTCATATCCTGCTTTCTGGTGATAGTATTTTTCTTAGAGGAAAAATTCTAGCTGTATTCTACATGCTATTCGGAAAATGTTATTCCGTACTTAGGCCCGGTTGTACCAACTCTGATCATCAGCCGATCACGGTGATCATTTGGTTAGCGGCGATTTGTCGTTGTACCACCTTTGATCAAGAGAAGACCGGACGGTGATCAGAGACAAAATTAACCGGAGGCCTGGACCCCGGTTACCCGTTGATCAGATCTGATCAGACCTAGCGCGCAGGCGTCGGCGGTATAACCTATTATCCCAAAGTACATAAAGAAACTACTTTGGACATTGTTTTCTTGTGCAAAAGATAAAATTCGATAAAAATGAATTATTTTGGCGATCTAACGGATGACGAGGACTTCTTGGAAATGGTGGATATTGTTCTGCATCCACGCGGGCAGCGGGTTTTGAGAGATAGACCTAATCATTTCGAAATTTGGAATGATGTAGAGTTTCGAAATAGGTTTAGGCTTTCAAAGCCTGTTGTCCAACAAGTAATTGATACAATAGCAGAGAGTATTGCGTCAACAACTGATAAGTAAGTTAAAAAAATTAAATTATTATGTCATTGTATGTATGATATTATTGTAGGAATCAGGCGTTAACACCTTCGGAAATGGTGCTGATAACATTGAGATACATGGCGAGTGGTTCTATGTTAATTGTCGTTGGTGATTTTTGTGGTGTCGACAAAGGAACGGCAAGCAGAGTAATTGACAAAGTTATCCATTCTATAGCACAGTTGCGACGTAGATTCATCAAAATGCCTAATGTCGATGAGTTTAACGAAGTTGTACTAGGATTTTATGGAATCAGCCGATTTCCCCGGTGTATTGGTGCAATATATATATATATATATATATATATATATATATATATATATATATATATATATATATATATATATATGTATATAATATAATATAATTGGTAACAGGAATTTGACAGGTTAAATAACGAACTGCTCTTTTTACATACGTCAAGCTTTCTGTGAATTTAATATTTCACCTTCATCAGGACCTAAAGTTACAACAAATTAAAAATTAGGAACAATGCAAACCAACACAATCGCAACTTACTATGTAAGCGAGGTTTCTATTAGCGCATACAACTCCATGAACCCTCCACAATAATACAACGGAAACTTCCAACAACTGCGTACAATTTAAAATTCTAAAATCACGGTCCAACCGCCTCACAACCATACGTATACGCTTCTGAACTCAGACTGACGCTCTCGCATAACCGCACCAGCGAAAGGAACCATACTCGATGACAGCGCCCTCTAATTCAACACACAATCGCGCATGAATGGATATTTGAAATTTTAAACGTAAAGTTAACATACCTAAAATGTTATCGCTTCTTCGAACAACGTATTATTTGAGTTGGAATTTTCTTTATTTAATTCCAACAGGTATGTGTACACAGCACTTATGTCATGTGTATCAGTTTTCTTATTTATGGTATTATCCGTTGTGTAGATATGGAACATCTCAAGGAAGGTACGCTTGGTGTAGTTTGCCTCCCTGTCCAATATCTGCGCATCTTCATAATTAATTCTGTGATCCTCGGAATTCACATGAGCCGCCAACATGCATCTCTCTTGTTGGTGTTTCGCATCACTTTTATGCCCAGCTATCCTGCTCTTTAGGAGTTGGGATGTTTGTCCTATGTAGTACTTTTGGCAATCTCTGCACTGCAATTTATAGATAATGTTAGATTGAGACATTGTTGGTATTTTGTCTTTTAGCTTAGTGTATATACTACCTACAGTTTTAAGTTTTCTTCTCGCTATTTTGATGTTTTCGTTCCTAAATGTTAATATAATTTTAGTTGTTAACTGTGGTATCTCCGTCATTACACTGTACTTAGGCACATCAGTATTATTCTCCATTCTATGAGCCCGACCCTGGCTCTCAGTCACACTTAAAAGGCGAGGTGTATTGTACAAGATGCTGTTTATAAGTTTGGCAGGATACGAGTTCTTAATTAAGATGTTAGCCAGACGTGTCATATTGACCTGCAGAAATTCATCATTACTAATGGCAATTATTCGTTTTTTCATTTCTTTTATGAAATTTACCTTTCAAATTCCTGTTACCAATTATATTATTAAATTACTGACAGTGATCATCGCTAATTATATATATATATATATATATATATATATATATATATATATATATATATATATATATATATATATATATATATATATATATATATATATATATATATATATATATATATATATATGTAAGCTAGTAATAATAACGATAGTAGAATGACATATATTTATATTTACTTGTGACAAATATACAATACTTCCAACGTAACTATACCAACACATACTAAATAATTATATCATAACACGGCCATCCTGCAAATGTGCGCCCTCGCACAGAACACTTCACCTCTTCTCAGGCTATAATATTAGTAACCAGGCTTCCAAATATAAATATATATATTTTTTTATTATTAAACGTTAGTGACTGGTAAAATAAATAGTAACTATTAAGAGTTCTAAATAAAAGCAACTATTTAACGTTCAAAATAGCAGTGCAACTATTACAATACAGATTAGTACAATAGTCCACCATTTAAGGTTGAGAAAACAGGTTCAATTATTTAAGGTTCAGAATAGCGGTTCAACCATTTAAGGTTCAGAATAACAATTCAACCATTTAAGGTTCATAATAGCAGTTCAACCATTTAAGGTTCGGAATAACCAGCCAACCATTTAAGGTCCAGTACAACTGTTCAACCATTTAAGGTTCAGAATAACAGTTCAACCATTTAAGGTTCAGAATAACAGTTCAACCATTTAAGGTTCGGAATAACAATTCAACCATTTAAGGTTCATAATAGTAGTTCAACCATTTAAGGTTCGGAATAACAATTCAACCATTTAAGGTTTTTTTTTTTTTTTTTTTTCTGGTTCATAATAATAGTTCAACCATTTAAGGTTCGGAATAACAATTCAACCATTTAAGGTTCATAATAGTAGTTCAACCATTTAAGGTTCAGAATAACAGTTCAACCATTTAAGGTTCATAATAGTAGTTCAACCATTTAAGGTTCAGAATAACAGTTCAACCATTTAAGGTTCATAATAGTAGTTCAACCATTTAAGGTTCAGAATAACAATTCAACCATTTAAGGTTCATAATAGCAGTTCAACCATTGTAGGTGCAAAGTGACTAGCTTACTATTCAAGGTTTAACCAAGCAGTTCAACCAGTTAAGGTTCAAAATAATAGTTAAAGTAATAAAGGTTTCAAATAAATAGCCAACCATTGAAGGTTCGATTTAAATACCTTCAGGTCTGTCATGCTTCAGGCCATCTTCGCAACTGCTCATGTGCAGCTGTTTTGGTGACTTTTAAGCGTTTGTATGTATTTTTCAAAACATATCTATCATTGTCTAGGATTGAAACAACGTCATACGCCCCATCGAATAAGGTTTTGTTTTACCTTTCCTCCTGATACTTGAGTATTGGCTACAGCAACTTTATCACCCACTTGGAATCGTTTAGCTGCCAATCGTTTGAGATCAAATCGCACTTGTTGAGATTGTCTACCTCGGGCTACCGATTGTTTGCATCTAACTTAGGCTGCTGTACAACTTTCAGTAGACCCCTTTAGTGCGGTAACCGATCTCTCATTCCAAACATTACCATATTTGATGTACACCCTGGACTTGTATTTCGAGTTTCATTTAATACCGTTTGTATATGCGGTAAAACTGATGTCCAACTTGATTCTTTTTTATCAGTTACGCTTCTCGTCATGTTGAATAGAGTTCTCGTAACTCTTGCTACCTGTACAATTCCTGTCTAAGCTTATGCATTGCCTTATCACAAATGCGGTGTACTTCTTCGATTCTTCAACAACTGAAATTTGATGGAAACCAGCTTTCATGTCCAGAGTAGTGAAGTAGGTACTTAGTGACTGTCAATGCGTCCAGTTGGTCGTTAATACAAGGTAAAGGATATTAATTTTGCGATAGTCCACGCAAAGCCTTAAAGAACGGTTGTCTTTTACTGGCACGATCGGACGCTAAGGAGATTAACTCTCACGAATGATGCCTTCTTGTAACAATTTTTGTTTAATGTTCTTAAGTTGTACACGCTCTGCATACGATAGTCGTCGTGGTCGAAAAGCAACTGGGATTTGGGCCTAAAGATTTATGTTCAGACGCCCTGTGGTTATCACGTCAGGAGAAGCATTACGAGTTTTTCGTATATTTTTTCTAACTCTGTTGTTGTCGCTCGTCCAATCCTGACATCTTAACATTTTGAACCATACGCACCAATGGTGTAACAAACAAATATCAATACCATGATTGCCCCGAACAACTTCCAACGCACGGCGATTTATTGTTTCTCACCAAATTAAGGTAACAACCCCGAGAATCGTGCCGTTAGGAACAACACAAAATTCTATCTCCATTTTAATCTCCTGTAGACTTATAAGTTAGCACCATCTTTCCAATGTCGGAATGTTTTCGTTGGCTAGACCAGATAGAGAAAAAGTATGCGGTACCAACTTTCCATTTATTTTATAAACTATGTGCTCGTGTATTGATGATGGATCAGCACCGGAATCAACTAAATAGAAAAAGTTTGGGACTGTTGCGATAGGCATAATTCGACAAATAAGAACATTTGAGAATGTTATCTTCGGCTTGCCATGTTTTTCCAGCATGACGATTTTGCATGCCTTATGCGTTTACAAAAGTCACATGTGACAATGTTTCCTGAACTGCTGCTGGATGTAGCTGTTGTTCAAGATGTTGCTTCCCCGGATATTGTTGCTGTTCCTTCTCCTCCTGACCCGATGGCTGGAAAATAACGAATCGAATCGATTCCTCATGTGCCCAGTTCTTCCACAGCTGAACCATTTTCCTGAATTTTTTTTTAGTTTGGATTTCTGGTGTCTACCGGTCTACCGTCGATGCCCTTGTTAATTCCGTATCAGTTCCGATTTTTTTTTAACCGGTCTATGTTCCATACCAAATAATGCAATTTACGTATTTGAAGCCAAATTTGCGCTGTTCTATCCCAACTTCTGATGTAAGCTAGTAATAATAACGATAGTAGAATGACATATATTTATATTTACTTGTGACAAATATACAATACTTCCAACGTAACTATACCAACACATACTAAATAATTATATCATAACATATATATATATATATATATATATATATAAAATACAGTAATTTTATATTCTATATAATATATATGATCATAAATTGATATTTTTCTTTTTGTCAACTTTGGTTATTATGTCCAAATTATTTGTATTTATTTTATTTATTGTTTGACATTCAGTTGTTACTTAACTCCATAGATACGTAAGTTATATACAATTTAATAAAATCTGAAATTTATCTACCAAACAATGAATTTTGTATTTACCACAGGTATTTAATGTATACAGCATCGGCAAAGCTAGCGGCCCTCCAGGGCATAGACAGCATGTTAATGCCCTCAATCAATAAAGTAGATGCCAAATTTAAAAATAAGAAACTAAGTATATTTTAAATATTTATTAAATAACTACAACTAACTAACTATTAGTATATTAACTAATAACAAATATAATAAATATACTATCTATAGTTTGAAATGTGCAGACATATAAATTTATTGTTTTAGAAAATGAGAATGGCACAACAATGACGAAAATAGAAACACTTGAAATTGGATACAATATACATCCTGCTATAACATAATTTAGCACAAGAAAAAATGAAAAGTTTGAAAAGTTTGTTCATCTTATAAGTCTAAAATAATAAAATTTACTTTTGTCTGCACACTACAGCAATAACAGGAAAATAATAGTTAATAATTATATTATTTATTTAGTTGCAATCTCAGAATAGTCATTTTTAATTCATGTTCCTCCTCCATCATTTGCCTTCTTCGGTCTTTATCAGCTATTTCTTTCATGAATTTCTTGCATATGACGTAATTTTAAGTTGTGCTCAGCCAATGCACATTGCGCTTGTGTTTTTACAAGCTGCTCCTTTTCGGCGGACCATTTTGCAAGCTTATTTGCAAGTTCATTGCGGTCTAAAAATATATTGTTAAATGTTATAGTAAAAAAATAAAAAAAGTTGTTCAACTCACCTCTTTTTTTGGGTCTTAATGGCCTGGATACTGGCTTCTTTAGCATAGCTGGCGTATAGTGTACCTAATCTGGTTGTGTTTCTACGTTCGTCTCTGTAATCGATATAGTAAAAATAAAATAACTTTCACCCGGACCAAGTGATTTAACTGACCTGTTGGCTCCTCAATCTGCTCATGCTGCACCACTTGCACCTCCGATAGTACAGCATTCGTTGGAATATCATCAGATTGCACTATAAAAATATAGTTTATTAGAAACTATGTAAATATTTTAGGTTAGCGTAAATACTTATGACATCATCATCATATGCTGATGTGTTCCCTGTAAGTTGTACCCCAATCATGTCTTTGATCTGGATATCAATAGGGGTAATATCAACATCCTCGGGAGGGCCACCTCCAGTTAAATAAATAGATTGCTTTTCCTTGGCAAATTTTTCTTTTGTTCTCCACTTTAGGTTGAGATATTTATTTTTTAAAATTTTTCTGCTACGGCAAGTCCCCCCGCAAACAGCATTGAACTCCACAGATAATTTCTCCCAGGTCAGATTTTTACTGTTGTTGGTGTTTGTGTCAGATTTTCTACACTCTAGAATATGTCTATATTTTTCCACCAAGGACACCAACAGCTTTTCGTCTGCTGCGGTAAAATTCGCCGAACGTGCCTTGACCGTCATGCTACAATTTACATATATCTTATTATTTCTAAATTTATATACATATATAGGTATACCCATATATGTATATATATATATATATATATTTATTAACTTACCTACATGAAGCCGCAGCTGCCATGGATGTACAATATTTATTTTGCGAAAGAATACGCACCAAAACCAAACTTTCGTTATGAGCGGTTATGAGGTTATGTTACTTTGTTGTGTATACTAATGAGAATGTTCTATTCGTTGTAAACGCGTTTGCTAGACAAGCACGCTCTCCGTATTACCAACCGCGCAAAATATTCTGATCAGTTGAGTGGATACTGACAGAACGTGGGACAACACATCGCTTTTTGATCATCGGTTAAGTTTGATCAATTGATCACCAGATCACACGATCACAGCGCGTTGGTACAACCGGGCCTTACTGTGTATCTTTTTAATTTAATTTCCAAAACCCAACTTTTCTCCTGCATGTCACGTCACATGCAAAGTAAAGATATTTTTATAACAAACAGTTCTTATATATTATTATTCTAATTCCTGATTCCAAAATTTCAGATCTCTATTATGTATTTTTAATTAGTGAGGTGCTGTTTTACAGTCTCGGAACGAACTGAACAGACAGTATAACATTCCTATTTAAGATTAGAGCACACAAATAAAGTTTTTTTAAAAGCATCTAAACGTTGATGTGTAGAAAATAATTAGTAACATTTGTTTTTAATGAGAAATACTTTTAATTTTTTTGAATGCCTGTGGAAACACTTCTTATATTATAAATTGAGGCGTCGCTTAAAAATAATGCTTCGACCATATAACAACCACCCTATACTATAAATTGTTTTATTACTTGCTGTTTAACCAATCACATTGTTAAGGACACATATTATAAACAATTGTACATAAAATTGTTAACCAAATTAGAGAAACAAATATTCCATGTGCAAAACAACGCCAAAATTTGCAGTCGAATAAACTAAGAGAGTTTTAAAACATTTCTTTCTCTGAGCCAATGATTGTATTATACCATTAATTCCTTCATTAAAGGACACCCTGTATTTATGCAAAATCGACGATCATTCAATAATTTGAGAGCTTCTAAGTACTTACTTTTGTTTTATTGCTCGCATTTTTGCCTTTGCACTCTTTCTTACGGCGCATGGCGTACATTTTTTGTTTGTGTATTTAACCATTTTATCTACAACTAAATCACCACAAACTCACAGACGAAATTCGAAATCTGCCGAAATACTTCGCATTTATGCACATGTTCAAGTTTTTCATATCAAGTTTTTTGCAGTACCTATACGGGTTTCAAGCCAGCAAATCGTATTATCTTGATTAGATGACCCAATATACACCTATGTATTTACCCAATATATATGAGGAGTTTATATTTAGTTCTAGAGCAGAGGCAAGCTATAGATGGCGTATCAGATCAGCCTACGAAAATATGACGCCCATACCCACGGGTACTGTGCCGTTTCATAAGTGGTGTGGCTCTATTTCTTTTCATTTATTTGAATTTTCTCAAATATAACATTGACAGTAGGAGAGGGGTCTGTTGAGCTGACCTTGAATGACCCCTAACTCCAGTGGTACTCAACCAAGGGGTCACGCGCCTAACTCCAGAGGTTGTCAAGTTCAGAGTGGGTCCCCTCACCCCTCCAGCTAGGGCTCCGCCCCCTGCGCCCCCTCCGGGCTCCGCTCCATCAGTTAGGGCTATCGTGTTGTTATGAGTCAGGTGTGTGGTATGTAGATGCTACCAGATGGCGCCACCACCCCGAGATCGTATTCGTTCCAGAGCGACCGATGTCATTTCCCCTTACCGCGCTCGTTCTCTTCTGCATTAAGGGCACGCGCCTAACTCCAACTTGGATAACTTCAGAGTGGGTCTCCTACCCCTCCAGCTAGGGCTCCGCATCTTATAATTTATGTCATTCTAATCCATTGGATGTTTAACCTTGATGTTAATTAAAAATTAGCTCCATGTTTAGGTAAAGAGTATGAGTGAGTGTATACAAACCAATTTGTTCTAGATTCATCTATGGTATTTTGTATATGTAATTAGGTTGGGGATATATTAATTAAAGCTTATATATCGATAATAATTTTAAATGCATTCATTACCTAACCAAATTTATAATGCTACAAACTGTTATTTTTTTCTGGATTATAACTTCTAGTGTATACTGAGATAGAATGCAGGTGTTTGTTTTGTCTGACTGACTACCTGAAAAGAAAAAAGGTCGGTCTCTTAAATACCACCCGAGGCGATTGATTATCGTTTAAGTGTCATATAAATGTAAATAAGGTATAATATAGGTATATCCCTTATATCAATGTGAGATTAAGTTATGTGTATGTTATAATTGGTTCTTTATGCAATTTTGCTACAAAATAAAAGATAAACTTTAGTCTATTTTTGTCGTTATAATTGTGTAGATTGTGGTACAACGAACAACAGGTGTCCGACCATAAATATACACACAAGGGATTCGGGTATGATTCCCCCATTAGTAAAGACGATTGTAAAATAACCCCAATTCGCTCTCTCTCTCTCTCTCTCTCTCTGTCTCTCTCTCTCACACACACACAGGTGTACCGTAGTTAAATGAGCATACATACATAAGGTCGATTTTCGATTACCGGAAATCAATCTCAAAACATGTTTGAACAGGATGAAACTTGTCCGTGCATTAGGTCACGTAGCGATAATGAGAGCTGAATTCTGATTGGCTCGCCAGATGCTATATGCTTTTTATTAAAATCCAACGCATTTTGTTTTACATAATAATAGCCTTTTTACATAGCACAATACCCATTTATTAGAAGCTACCATTTTTTTTTTTGTTTAACAATGTAACACATCTTTGAGTAAATACGTACGATCAAGAATTTACAGACTAGTAGAATTATTTATACTTATTAAAAACTCACTGGTAGTTGGTACAGCATGTATTAAACTAAGATAAAGCAAATAGTTTTGATAAAATATACAAAAATTACGCTAGTCAGTTTTAACCATCTTTTCTTTTCAGTTTTAATGTGCTATTTACCGTAGTTCATATTGGTATCTGCATGTAAATCTACAACAAATAAAAATTGATTTTTGTGGTTCTATGTTCTAGTCTTGGTCTTCTTGGTCTTGTTTTTTTGCTTGATAATAAATTAAAGTGCTCTATTTATCATTTTATAGGTACATGTAGTAATTATAACTATGTATATAACTTGAGATAATATTATCTGTACTGAAACAAATGCTCTGTTTTTTCTTTCGATGGGCGAACCCGTATCCATATGTATCGAATCAAGGTTTGTCTATAATTTTTCCATGATGATCAATTTTTAAAATGTGTAATATTTTTCTAGGTTATCTCTTTTATAGTAACTAAAATTGAGTGAACGTTATCATCATCATATATCGACCGTGTTTTCCAGTTGCTTGTCAGACCAATGGAGTTAGTAAAATGTATGTATCAAAGTGATTCTCTCGGAAGAATAGTGCTAGATTAGACAAATTAGTCACTAAATTTAAAAATAAACAGTATGTCCATATAAGTGTGTAATATCCTCATATATATTTAATATGTAATTGTTAATTTACAGGTAGAAGTATATGAAAACAGGTGTATAAAACCGATCACTCACTCACATAACTATACAAATAAGTTCGCTTATTACTATTATTAGTGCATCAGAACACCAGTTGTTATCCATTTATTGTTGAGGAATAACACTTTCTATATATCACAGTCAAGTTACTCTTTTTAAGCATCTACAACTTTACTGTTAACATTTAAATCAACTATCATCGCGTGTAATGCTAACAATAATCATTTTATTCGCCCAAAAATCGACTACAATAGTTTATGGTAAGATATATTCTATGGATCACTTTTGATAGTGACTTGACTCCAACCAGACTGAAACCAAAAGCAAACATTTATATTATGTAGCACGTATTCCCAAATGAACCCCAAATGATAATAATAAACAAAAAGTCACATATCGTGTCTACAATAGGTGTACCATCATACTTACATGATTAATTCGATATCCACTAGAACATAACTAAACTTCAAGTATGGAAAAAAAAGCCAACATAACATACCTGAAAATCACCCAACATCACATTTAAACTAAAGAAACTAACGTATTTTCCAAGAAACTCCAGCTACCTACTTAAACGAAACATGTAATCCAGGAAACGCCCGACGAGTCAATCATAAAAAAGACCAACCCAGACGAAAGCTTAGCATAAAAATGACATAACCACCTCAAAGCCCGAATCCGCTGATGTATTCAACCGAAGAAGCCGCCATATTTTGTCAATACCCACTGTCAATAGAATCAAAATATATCTCAAATCCTGGCTACCTAGTATTATATTAAGGCAGACACTACTGTATCGATTAAATAGAATCTCATCCAGCTAGACTATTAAGACTATTTCTAGGTTATGTTCTTTTATAGTCACGAAAAGTGAGTGGAGGCGGACATTAACATATATATCGGCCTTTTTTTTATGATGCTTGTCAGAGGCAAAGAACTAGTAAAATCTATGCGGCCAAGTGATTCTCGCAATAGGCCAGATAAATTTGATAAATCAGTCACTAGTTTTAAAAATATGCACTATGTCAAACTGTGTCTAGTGGTAGCAATAAGTTCTACTTTTACCCTGTAGAGATGTCAATATGACCTTCATCAATAGCTGGTAGACGACTTACTCATAACCTCACTAATATATTTTACGGATATAGATAGATATAGAATCTTTATCTATGTTAACTCCAATAGAAATTACATTGAGCATCGAATCTGTTTTCAGTTGCAAATCCCAACCAAATCAATCTAATTTTTTGACGACTCGATAATGACTCCATAGTACCCCTACTTGATATACCCAACATACTCGTTGAATAAATTTCTCCCTAATTCATTCACCAACTATATTAAGGATGAAAACATAGACAACGTACATAAATGTGTCATTTATTATCATGGTAGACCCATCATTACATAATTATAAAGTATCTTGGAGTTTTTCATAACACTATTTGGTATACATGTGACACAACAAAATGGTCATATACGTCCAGAGACGTCCATATGACGTCTACGCAGGACGTGCACTTATTTATGAGTTGTTATAAAACATTCACGACAAAATGGTTTACCACAATCACCACAAATTAGCTTTGTATTTAAACTCCTTCGCTGTGCCTTCTTCCGTCCATATTTTTGTGAGATAACTCTATAACACTCCGTACAGCGTCAGCGCACTGCTCCATTCTCTAAAGTGTGTCCTTCTAAACTATTGGATGTAGCTCTATCGTAAGGTTCCACATCAATATCATCTAAATGAATAGATTGATTCTGACGTAGATTTTGCACTTGTAAACCTATGGGGTCGTCAATGGCACTTCTATCTTGAACAATATTCTTCTCTGATTTATCGATATTTTCTCGTAAATCATATGGAAATGAATCTTCAACTTCTAAATGAATAGATTGATTCTGAAGTAGGCTTTGAGGATGTAAACCTTTGACATTGTCAGTAGCGCTTCTAGCTTGAACAATAGTTTTCTCTGATTTATCGACATGTCGTCGAAACCCATAAGGGATTGATAAGTAACGCCGATGATTATTAAAAATTAGCCCCATGTTTAGCTCTTCAGCGGTAGAGGTATACTAAGTGAGTGTGTGCAACTTTACAAACCATTAATCCTAGATTTTTCTATAGTATTTTTGTATATGTAATTAGGTGGGTGGGGATAATGCGCATAGCAACAATGGACCACATAGATATTTGATTTGGCTCAAGCCACGCAGTTTGGTGACTCAAATGTGACTCAAATGTTACTCAAGAATGACTCAAGAATATTTGTGATAACCCAAACTGTATAGTATGATGTAGTATAGGGTAATATCAACATAATATAGCACATGACACAAGCCTGACTCAAGAATGGCTCAAATGTGACTCAAGGGTGGGTCAAATGTGACTCAAGGCTGACTCAAATGTGACTCAAGAATGACTCAAGAATATTTGTGATAACCCGAACTGTATAGTATGATGTAGTATAGGGCAATATCAACATAGTATACCATATGTCACAAGCCTGACTCAAAAATGACTCAAATGTGACTCAAGGCTGACTCAAATGTGACTCAAGGCTGACTCAAATGTGACTCAAGGCTGACTCAAATGTGACTCAAATGTGACTCAAATATTTATGCGTTAACCCAAACCCAAATGTGATTCAAATGTGAGTCAGGCTTCTGTCATGTGCTATATTATGTTGATATTACCCTATACTACATCATACTATACAGTTTGGGTTATCACAAATATTCTTGAGTCATTCTTGAGTAACATTTGAGTCACATTTGAGTCACCAAACTGCGTGGCTTGAGTCAAATCAAATATCTATGTGGTCCATTGTTGCTATGCGCATTATCCCCACCCACCTAATTACATATACAAAAATACTATAGAAAAATCTAGGATTAATGGTTTGTAAAGTTGCACACACTCACTTAGTATACCTCTACCGCTGAAGAGCTAAACATGGGGCTAATTTTTAATAATCATCGGCGTTACTTATCAATCCCTTATGGGTTTCGACGACATGTCGATAAATCAGAGAAAACTATTGTTCAAGCTAGAAGCGCTACTGACAATGTCAAAGGTTTACATCCTCAAAGCCTACTTCAGAATCAATCTATTCATTTAGAAGTTGAAGATTCATTTCCATATGATTTACGAGAAAATATCGATAAATCAGAGAAGAATATTGTTCAAGATAGAAGTGCCATTGACGACCCCATAGGTTTACAAGTGCAAAATCTACGTCAGAATCAATCTATTCATTTAGATGATATTGATGTGGAACCTTACGATAGAGCTACATCCAATAGTTTAGAAGGACACACTTTAGAGAATGGAGCAGTGCGCAGACGCTGTACGGAGTGTTATAGAGTTATCTCACAAAAATATGGATGGAAGAAGGCACAGCGAAGGAGTTTAAATACAAAGCTAATTTGTGGTGATTGTGGTAAACCATTTTGTCGTGAATGTTTTATAAAAACTCATAAATAAGTGCACGTCCTGCGTAGACGTCATATGGACGTCTCTGGACGTATATGACCATTTTGTTGTGTCACATGTATACCAAATAGTGTTATGAAAAACTCCAAGATACTTTATAATTATGTAATGATGGGTCTACCATGATAATAAATGACACTTTTATGTACGTTGTCTATGTTTTCATCCTTAATATAGTTGGTGAATGAATTAGGGAGAAATTTGTTCAACGAGTATGTTGGGTATATCAAGTAGGGGTACTATGGAGTCATTATCGAGTCGTCAAAAAATTAGATTGATTTGGTTGGGATTTGCAACTGAAAACAGATTCGATGCTCAATGTAATTTCTATTGGAGTTAACATAGATAAAGATTCTATATCTATCTATATCCGTAAAATATATTAGTGAGGTTATGAGTAAGTCGTCTACCAGCTATTGATGAAGGTCATATTGACATCTCTACAGGGTAAAAGTAGAACTTATTGCTACCACTAGACACAGTTTGACATAGTGCATATTTTTAAAACTAGTGACTGATTTATCAAATTTATCTGGCCTATTGCGAGAATCACTTGGCCGCATAGATTTTACTAGTTCTTTGCCTCTGACAAGCATCATAAAAAAAAGGCCGATATATATGTTAATGTCCACCTCCACTCACTTTTCGTGACTATAAAAGAACAGAACCTAGAAATAGTCTTAATAGTCTAGCTGGATGAGATTCTATTTAATCGATACAGTAGTGTCTGCCTTAATATAATACTAGGTAGCCAGGATTTGAGAGATATTTTGATTCTATTGACAGTGGGTATTGACAAAATATGGCGGCTTCTTCGGTTGAATACATCAGCGGATTCGGGCTTTGAGGTGGTTACAGTGTTGGGAGGTGCCTGTTGAGAAAACTTCCTCTAGTGAGAGAAACTTATCCCTTTTTTTGTGTAAGAAATCCCTTTTACCGACATAGCTTGGCAGAAAAATAAAGTGTTTTTAGATTTTTTTTTATAATGGGTTGGAAATCTTTTAATATGTACAGAGACAGCTTATCTTACGTGCAGGTCCAATAAGCGGACAGCTTCCATAACCGTAATTTTCTGGAATGAAATTCGGTTCCTTCTCAGTTAGCGGTGTCAATTAACTTTACTTACCTTTAACCTTTAACCTCCCATAATACGACAAAAATGTTGGAACCATGTGTATGTGCTCATGGGTACTTTTACAGTATAAATATATTAGAATACTTTTAGCATTAAATAAATAACAACAAACTATTTTGATAAGAAAATACATACGCACAGAAAAATTTTTCAAACAAAAACTAAATGCAACTTCATGTTCAAATAAATAATATATCCTTTATTTTCATAAGTAAATACAAATATGTTTAAATAAATAACAGAAACTCTACATTCAGTGATTCATTTATGTTTAGTTTATAAGAAGCTAATCAGTCTTATAAATAGAATTATTAAATAATTTAAAGTGATCATGATTAGGTATAAAGTTTGTACAATCTACCTTATCTGCATTAATTGACGATCTTAAAATAGAAACAGAATTTAAGGTATGATCCCCTATTTTATTTCTTTTTTTTGTTTTCACATCATTCACAATCGAAAATACTCTTTCACATTCTGCGTTTGAATGTGGTAAACTTAAAACAAAAAGGGCTAACTTTGCTATATTTTTAAATTTTATCATACCTGTGAAGTCAGTAATATCTTTCAATTTTATCCACATTTCAGACACAGACATCTTTAAAACCTCTTTCTGCTCTTCGTCATCAAAGAAAAATTGTAAACACCTCCATTCATTCAAACATTCAGTCGGATTTATTCAATCTTTGTAGTAAGTAATTAAAGTGTGCAAATCAGTGAGATGTTCCCCTCTGTGTTTACTAAACACATGTTTGTGGAGAACAAATTGAAATTCGCTAAACAATGCATCATTTATCGGCAATCTTTTAAACATTTCTTCAGTCGCACACAAATAAAATTTTAGAATTTTTAATTTTGAATCGTTCTGTTCAAGTGGGCTTAACTTGCTGTATATTATTTCAGCATCGGCACCAATGTAAATACTGCACACGTCAATGTAATTGTGTGGATGTAAAATATTGACACTTATTTTGCTTTCACTTAGTTTTTCTGGTTTAATAAAATTTTGACATATTTGCAGAATGAGACGTTTGCTTTCTCTTTGGAGACTGTGAATTAATGTGTCTTTTGTTTGAAATAAGGCATTGAACTGATTTAGAAAATTTAAAACATATTTTAGAAACTCAAAAAAACACCTATTTTGTAATTTTTTTAATTTATCTAAAATAGATGTAGCACTGTTTAATTTATCTTCAAATACTGCAATATTAAAATATGATGTTAAAACTTCCCAGTTTAAAAGAATACGGGTAACACACTGATGAGTTGATAACCAACGAGTACCAGATTGTTTCAAAATTTTGTAATGCTTTACTTGAAAATAATCTTGCATTTCTTTAAGTTGGTCACATCTTTTAGCACTACTTCCGATATATGTGTAAAGCTCACGCATGAGATCTTCCAAATCATGTGGAAGTGTCATGCATGCTTTATTAGCTACTAAAGCAGCAGAATGACAAATGCAACGTATTAAAATACAATGTGACACATCATCCTTTAGACGTGAATAAAAGGAATTCTTTTGTCCTACCATCACTGCTGCTCCATCACATGCTAAGCCCAGAATGTTCTTAATAGGGATTTCTTTTCTTAGGAAATAATTCCTAAATGCTGAATAAATTGATTCAGCCGATCCATCCTTAGCGTCAATATGCAGCAATTTTAACAACCGACATGCCACCAAATTGTTGTCCGGGTTTATATACTGCACTGCTATACATAATAACTTATTATTTGTTATATCAGTGGTTTCATCGCACAGTATTGAAAAATAATTCTAAAACAGATAAAAATTCATTAAAGTAACACATAAAACAAGTAGAACTTTCAAATTACCTCTTGCAATATGGTAACCAACTTATCGGTTTCGGTTTTGGACAGAACATTTGTAATAATTGATGTACATTTCTTACGGCTTAACTTCACACCCTGTATAATTTTTGAGTCGGGGGCAGCCCTTTTAAACATTGGTATCAAATGATCTACTATGAGCAAAGCAACATTATGTTCAGCTACAAACCTTGAAATAATTAATTCAGCTGTTTTTACATTTTTTTCATGCTCCATTTGTTTCTGATGTGCTGAACTTGATACAGAAAAGAACGTATTCAACTTTTTGGTGTCTTTTGCCTTCAAAATATTTTGTTTATGAACTGAAGTTGCAGCATGCCGTTGCAATTCTGTTTTCCCACATGTTAATATTCGATTGCATGCAATGCACTTAGCTTTGTTCTTACTGCTTTCAAGAGGCTGTAACCAATTTTTGAATTCTTCGTGGTTCATCCACTTGAAAGTGAAAGATTTTTTTGTTGGCTTTCTCTTGGTCGTCTCACCAGACATAATGCTGATACTAATAATAATAACAAACAAACTGCGTTCTTACTATTGCGTTTGCGACTAACTGGCGACCGACTTGACTCAACTCAAACTGACTACCACAACGTCCACAACCTATAATTGGCATCAACAGTAACTGGCAGTTGGCACCACTGTTGTGTTTACGGGAAATACATACTTTCTGATGAATACGCCGTTACAGAAATCGCAGCAACCAACATCGTACCACCATATACTATGTGCTGTACGTAGTCGATAGATGGCGGAATGTGTCATGTTAGCTATGATGACACGACGCAAAACTAAACAAAAAGTACACAGATCCTCCATGCTACACAGCGAAAAAACAAAATATCCCTCTTTTCGGCATTTTGTCCCTTTATCCCTTTTACATTGAAAAATCCCTCAAAAAAGGGATTATCCCTCCCATATCGCATCACTGGGTGGTTATGTCAATTTGATGCTAAGCTTTCGTCTGGGTTGGTCTTTTTTATGATTGACTCGTCGGGCGTTTCCTGGATTACATGTTTCGTTTAAGTAGGTAGCTGAAGTTTCTTGGAAAATACGTTAGTTTCTTTAGTTTAAATGTGATGTTGGGTGATTTTCAGGTATGTTATGTTGGCTCTTTTTCCATACTTGAAGTTTAGTTATGTTCTAGTGGATATCGAATTAATCATGTAAGTATGATGGTACACCTATTGTAGACACGATATGTGACTTTTTGTTTATTATTATCATTTGGGGTTCATTTGGGAATACGTGCTACATAATATAAATGTTTGCTTTTGGTTTCAGTCTGGTTGGAGTCAAGTCACTATCAAAAGTGATCTATAGAATATATCTTACCATAAACTATTGTAGTCGATTTTTGGGCGAATAAAATGATTATTGTTAGCATTACACGCGATGATAGTTGATTTAAATGTTAACAGTAAAGTTGTAGATGCTTAAAAAGAGTAACTTGACTGTGATATATAGAAAGTGTTATTCCTCAACAATAAATGGATAACAACTGGTGTTCTGATGCACTAATAATAGTAATAAGCGAACTTATTTGTATAGTTATGTGAGTGAGTGATCGGTTTTATACACCTGTTTTCATATACTTCTACCTGTAAATTAACAATTACATATTAAATATATATGAGGATATTACACACTTATATGGACATACTGTTTATTTTTAAATTTAGTGACTAATTTGTCTAATCTAGCACTATTCTTCCGAGAGAATCACTTTGATACATACATTTTACTAACTCCATTGGTCTGACAAGCAACTGGAAAACACGGTCGATATATGATGATGATAACGTTCACTCAATTTTAGTTACTATAAAAGAGATAACCTAGAAAAATATTACACATTTTAAAAATTGATCATCATGGAAAAATTATAGACAAACCTTGATTCGATACATATGGATACGGGTTCGCCCATCGAAAGAAAAAACAGAGCATTTGTTTCAGTACAGATAATATTATCTCAAGTTATATACATAGTTATAATTACTACATGTACCTATAAAATGATAAATAGAGCACTTTAATTTATTATCAAGCAAAAAAACAAGACCAAGAAGACCAAGACTAGAACATAGAACCACAAAAATCAATTTTTATTTGTTGTAGATTTACATGCAGATACCAATATGAACTACGGTAAATAGCACATTAAAACTGAAAAGAAAAGATGGTTAAAACTGACTAGCGTAATTTTTGTATATTTTATCAAAACTATTTGCTTTATCTTAGTTTAATACATGCTGTACCAACTACCAGTGAGTTTTTAATAAGTATAAATAATTCTACTAGTCTGTAAATTCTTGATCGTACGTATTTACTCAAAGATGTGTTACATTGTTAAACAAAAAAAAAATGGTAGCTTCTAATAAATGGGTATTGTGCTATGTAAAAAGGCTATTATTATGTAAAACAAAATGCGTTGGATTTTAATAAAAAGCATATAGCATCTGGCGAGCCAATCAGAATTCAGCTCTCATTATCGCTACGTGACCTAATGCACGGACAAGTTTCATCCTGTTCAAACATGTTTTGAGATTGATTTCCGGTAATCGAAAATCGACCTTATGTATGTATGCTCATTTAACTACGGTACACCTGTGTGTGTGTGAGAGAGAGAGAGAGAGAGAGAGAGAGAGAGAGAGAGCGAATTGGGGTTATTTTACAATCGTCTTTACTAATGGGGGAATCATACCCGAATCCCTTGTGTGTATATTTATGGTCGGACACCTGTTGTTCGTTGTACCACAATCTACACAATTATAACGACAAAAATAGACTAAAGTTTATCTTTTATTTTGTAGCAAAATTGCATAAAGAACCAATTATAACATACACATAACTTAATCTCACATTGATATAAGGGATATACCTATATTATACCTTATTTACATTTATATGACACTTAAACGATAATCAATCGCCTCGGGTGGTATTTAAGAGACTGACCTTTTTTTCTTTTCAGGTAGTCAGTCAGACAAAAAAACACCTGCATTCTATCTCAGTATACACTAGAAGTTATAATCCAGAAAAAAATAACAGTTTGTAGCATTATAAATTTGGTTAGGTAATGAATGCATTTAAAATTATTATCGATATATAAGCTTTAATTAATATATCCCCAACCTAATTACATATACAAAATACCATAGATGAATCTAGAACAAATTGGTTTGTATACACTCACTCATACTCTTTACCTAAACATGGAGCTAATTTTTAATTAACATCAAGGTTAAACATCCAATGGATTAGAATGACATAAATTATAAGATGCGGAGCCCTAGCTGGAGGGGTAGGAGACCCACTCTGAAGTTAACCAAGTTGGAGTTAGGCGCGTGCCCTTAATGCAGAAGAGAACGAGCGCGGTAAGGGGAAATGACATCGGTCGCTCTGGAACGAATACGATCTCGGGGTGGTGGCGCCATCTGGTAGCATCTACATACCACACACCTGACTCATAACAACACGATAGCCCTAACTGATGGAGCGGAGCCCGGAGGGGGCGCAGGGGGCGGAGCCCTAGCTGGAGGGGTGAGGGGACCCACTCTGAACTTGACAACCTCTGGAGTTAGGCGCGTGACCCCTTGGTTGAGTACCACTGGAGTTAGGGGTCATTCAAGGTCAGCTCAACAGACCCCTCTCCTACTATTGACGTAAAGTGAAACTACGTCGCAACAGCGCCAAAAACATAATTCAGATGTTTTTCCTAAAATCACGACATCCAATTATACGTCTATCTTTGAGCAGCAATTGTTTAAAATTGCGCATGGGTATAATAAATATGGAGGTTTGCCGCGCTAGAATGGTTCATTCAGATTGTTGTCATCTTATAAGGTGTTGTCATTATTAACAATAATTAAGCCACAAAATCCTTGAACAGTTTGAATAATTAGACCAATAGGGGACCACCAGAACAGTCCTGAAGGTAGGCTGAACCATCCTCTTAAAAGCTTTCCGCCTGCATAAATTATTCATACAGTAACGTATTTCATCGTCACTGTGCTCCATTTTACCGAATAAACTGTACCAAACAACTACAACGGTAGCTATACGTAAACGATTATCAACTTTCATAGATTACGACAGATGATCCACTAGATCAGAGACATCAGAGATTAGTAAAAAAAAAAGATTGCAAACGTCCATAACCCACCTAGAGTAAATTTCGACCACCTGTTATCTGGTTAACATCTAAGACGTTAGGTAGCGCTCTGATCGATTAACGGCGGGATGTGGTGGTAAATTTGAATATGTGTGCATTTCTTATATGCTTATTATTTTGTGTTTTCTTATTATTTGGTCTTCTCTGCTTTTCTTAGCACCATCCATATCTGCAGAAACCAAAGGTACAGCTCCTGGTTCCAAAAGGAATCGCGGATATGTTTTTTTGAATTGCAAGACAGAAAAATGATCGCTGCATATGCGATAGTTTTTTGTGGTATGATTGTCATCTTGCAAAAGATCAATTCTGCCAATATTTACTATGCATTGCTTAGCTCTGCAAAACAAAACAAAAGTCAGTAAGATTTCCGACGTTAGAGTTTGTTTAATAAAATATGATACCGCCAATACTATTTGTGTCTATTGCCAGTATTAGTTTACTGTTATTTCCTTTGATTTTTTGTGTGATGTGTCCCAATGACCTTTCTTTATTACTCCGCTAATTGTCATCTGATTTTCAGCTGCCTGTAGTGGGGTTAAAGATGTAGGTATTTCTGCTTGTATCTTCATGTCCGCTTCTAATTTGCAAAATTCTTCATACTCACCGGAATGCTTCGATTTGAAATGTTGATTCAGAGGTGTCGTACTTCGTCCACTCCGCGAATATTCTTTCCCACAAATCTTACATTTCACTCTGTCTTTTTAATTTGGTCAAAATAGTTCCATAATGGGCTCCTCTTAGGCTTTATAGTTGGATCGAATATAATAATATTTATTAATCTCCAAATATATACAAATATAATAATTATGTTGTGGCACTAAAAAATAGTCAACTGCCAAAAAACGTTGTCGAAAAATAATCATCCTTGTCGCCTCCATGGAAACGTTCGCCATAGCAGCCCCCCACGGAGACCGGAGGTCAGGTCTGAATGAAACGAACGTGACGTTGGGAAGAAGATGGTTTCAAAACAGAAGTTTCCAGTGAACAATCGTCGAGTGTTTCCACGAAGATGTATGCTGGTTTTACTCTGTCTATGCTGACACGTTTCTCTTTTCCTTTGATAAGAATCACGATGGTTTTTTCATCTCTGGAAATTACTTCTTGAGGTCCGCTGAAAGGTTGCTGAAGTGGTTTTCTAGCAGTGTCATCTCTGAGGAAAACAAACTTGGCAGTAGGTAGATCTTTGAATATGAACGATCTGGTTTTAGCATGATTTGATGCTGGTGCTGGGCGAAGTTCATTCATTTTGCTTCTCAATTCATACAAAAAATTGCTGGTGTCAGGAAACAATTCGTCAGAAGGGGATGACTTTAACATCTCTCCAGGTAAGGGTCCTAAGATATCCACATGAATATGTTGAAATCTCGAAGTCGGTGTAGTGAATAGACCAAGAGGTGATGTCACATGATGTTACTTTTGAGCGTTGACATTGTAAGCAAGATCTGGTCCAAATTCGAAGATGTTTTCGTATGTTGGACCAAACAAAGCGGTCTGAAACCAGTTTTTGTGTGGCTCGTATTCCGGGATGACTTAAGTTGTGTAGTTTTCTAAACACATCACGATGTAATTCTTGAGGTACGTATGGACGTGAATGTGTAGATGAAATATCACAGAATAACTTAAGGTCTGTTCCTGGTACAACAATGTCCTTCAACTGCAAAGAAGTAGTGCTATCCAGTACATTTTTAAGTTCGTCATAAGTTTGCTGAGTATTTCTAAGTTTTCTATAATCCATTAGGCAAAGTTCGACGCTATCAATCCGCATCACCTTTAACATATCTGATGTCGGTTGTAAATTGCGCAATGAAGGAAAGTTGATTGATCTGGACCGGGGGAAGCTTGTCTGGACGTTGAGGGAATGGCAATTCAGACTGACGTGGAGTTAACTTTCGTGAGAAGAAAGCTATTGGTTCCCATGAATTTTCCACTCGTTGTTGTAAACAACCACCGACAGCGTTGCTAAAAGCATCAGTAAAGAGAGCTAATTCAGCGTATTCTTTTGGATGAGCGAGGATTGTTACTTCGGACAAGTTACTTTTACAATTTGCAAATGCTTGCTCTGCTTCAGGGTTCCAAATTATAACCTGATTGCCTTTCGTACCAGCTAAAAGGGAATGTAACGGTACTTGATATTTAGCTGCCTCAGGTAAGAAACGACGATATGAAATTAATAATTCCCAGGAAACGACGCAACTGCTTTGCCGTTGTAGGTTTTGGGAACTTAAGGAGTGCAATTATTCTATCAGGAAGTGGGCGAGTACCTTCAGCACAAACTTCTTAACCCAAAAAGTGGACGGACAGTTTTCCAATAACGTTGATAAGAATGCCGTATTCTGTGAAACGTCTAAATATCTCGCGTAGATGATCATTATGTTCTTCAGCTGTATTCGGGAATACAAGTACGTCATCTATGTAAGCGTAACCAAATTCTAGACCAGAAAGTACTTCATCAATAAACCTCTGAAAAGTTTGTCCAGCGTTTCGAAGTCCAAATGGCATGAACGGGAATTCAAAATGGCCAAACGGAGAAGTGATAGCAGTTTTTTCAATATCGTTCGGGTTTACAGAAATATGAGTATATGCATTCACAAGATCGATGGTTGAAAAAAAATGGAACCTCGTAAACGATAGGCAATATCAAGAATGTGCCTTATCGGATAGCGATCTGGGACAGTTCTAGAATTCAGCATTCTATAATCTCCGCAGGGACGCCAGCCATCAGTTTTCTTGGGAACCATGTGAAGTGCTGATCCTGATGCCCATGGACCTTTGGAACGCCGAGCGACACCTTCCTGAACCATTAACTCAAACTCAGCTTTTGCAACACGAAGTCGCAAGTCGCAGTCGTCTAGGGCGACAAAAAATAGGCGGTCCATCAGTAGTCTTAATGAAGTGCTTGGTATTATGCTTCACCAACCTTATTGTACCAGCCGGACGAGTGATCTCCGAAACTACGGTCAGCGCAGAAAATTCTATCGTGGCACATTTGATTTTACGCTTGCCTGAAGATGATCATGACGTTGACATTGATATGTAAAGTTTGTTACCTTATCCACGAGCAGGCAGTTTTTATAGTCTGGCAAAAGTCCAAAGAATGCAAGAAAGTCAGCACCAATTATCGGGATGCTTACATCTGCCACAACGAACCTCCAGAGAAATTTTCTGCGAAAACCAAAATCGAGGTTTAAAGTAATGGGTCCATAGGTTGCTATGTCAGTGTTGTTTGCAGCTTGAAGGGAAAAATTGCAGGATTTTGGTCCTGTTTGCAGTTTAGAAACAGGGTAACAACAAATGTCCGATCCAGTATCATCTAAAATCTATGCCTTCGAAATCTTATCAAAAATGAACAGACGGTTAGAAGATGGAGAATAACTCGTAGCCGTCCCTACGAACTTTATAATACGTTTTTTGATACAAAACTACAAGGTTGTTTACATGAAGTGGCGTTCTCTCCAAATCGGCGATGATACCAACACAGTGATGGCGAAGTCAGCGGGGAATTTTCGTGACGCGATTTTGACATTGATCTTGATCGGCTGCGTTTAAGGTAACTAACTTCTTTCTCCATTTTTTTTAATCGATGAATAATTTCTTCTAATTATTGACGAATATTGGGTGGTTCTGGGGTAACTGTCTGAGTCTGAGATACCTCTACTATTTTGTCCGCTGTTGTTGCTTATACCTCCATGGAAAGATCAGGTTGAGTTTGTAATATTGCTTGTACGGTTATTGGAAGACATTGACCCCGCAAGGTTTTTAAAAGGGAATCCTGGACTGCAGTTCCGGCTAACGCTTTTGGATGCCTCAGAAATTCTGGCGGCTTCCTATCTCCAAGGAGCTCCTCCGAAATCAATTGGCGGACTCGTTTCTCTTCCGAGAGTGACAAGCGTTGTATAAGTTCTGTCTTGATGATGGTGACAGATGGTGTCTGTCAACTGGTGGCGCGCTGATAATATCCTCGACTCCGCTTGCGAAAGTCTCTTGTAGATTTGCTACAACGTAAGAAAACTTAGTTGACTCTTCCCTGACGCCTGCAAGAGTAAACTGGGCTTCTATCTGTGCGAACCAACGACCTGATCGGTCACGCCAAAAGGGTGGCATCTTCACTGCCACACGATGTACTTCGGAAGAATGCACTCCAGTTGGAAGTCTAGCTTGAAGTTCCTCAAGTTGCACGCGTATCATCACGTCGGGGTTACCAATTATACTTGGATCGAAAATAATAATATTTATTAATCTCCAAATATATACAAATATAATAATTATGTTGTGGCACTAAAAAATAGTCAACTGCCAAAAAACGTTGTTCGCCATAGCTTCATTTTGATATTTTTGCGATAACTTTTGCATGGAGGCACAATTACACCTAAACTGCCACTTTTAGTTTTAAAAGTTTTAACTTCTGTTTTTATATTGTACCGGCTAACGAGCACGCCCGTGCAAAACAGCCCAATCTCAATACTAACCGGAGACTGCTCGGTTTGAATTTACCGGGCTTGCTGTGCCTCCACCCCCAACAACAGAACGAGACAAATATGGAGAAAAATAAAAATGCCGGCAGTAAGCAACAGAAACCTTTACCGGCAGCCAATTAGGTATCAAAAGATACCGCCAATGTCGGAAATTTCTTATTCCCTTTGTCGGAACCGACGGCGGCTTTACAATCGCTCGGCAGTCGGCACTCGGCACCCCTAACTTCCGCAATACATATCTTCACAAAAGTGCGGAAGCGGAAGTGACAAAAGATGCGAAAGTTCCTCGATTGCGGATGCGGAATTTCGTTATGACCTAACCCTAATTATGACCTAACCGTAATTGACTAATAAGTAACTTACATCTAACTTATTTTACTCGTATAACTTAATCTAACAGGCACTCATTGATGTCTCAGTTAGTCCTGGTATGTTATGTACTACGCCTCGTGGAACACATCACCGACGCATACAACCCCCGCGAGCACACGGTCGCGGTTTTCCCGGATATCTCGCGATACTGGTAACATTTTTCTTGCGCACTACGTAGCACTGTCTCTGTTTTTAGAACAACTCACATTTACACTAACTCAGAAAGCTTCTTTGAGGTGGCTACACAAGCAACTGCAAACTCGACAAGCACGTAAAATTTCCCTTCAGCACCACACTATACAAATATGCTTTAATGATCGCCAGTTTGTGCTTGGACTATATCGGACGACGAGGCGCTGGCATTGGCTGGTTTATGCCTCAACCACAAGAGGAAAACGCGAAAGAAGAAACGTAATATTTGGTGTAAAGAGTGGTTGGACGATGAACTTCTCGGAGTCTCTTGATCTCCCAAAAAGTCAAACAACCACAGTGAAGGCTCATATATAATATTACATCTGTACCTATACGAGAGTGAAAAGATGCATCGTTTTCTTTTTTTCCTTTCTATTCTCTAATTAGTCCCGAAGGCATTTATCTTCTTAGCCACTCCATCTTTATTAAAAAATATTTATTAAAATATTTTATTTTTATTATTAAAATATTTAAATATTTGACATTGGATTCTCCACACACACACATGTATTTCTTTTTGGCCAGTACTTATTGACAGTGGCTATTTGTTGCTCTGCTATCCCACAAACAAAGGAACAGCAGTTCGTTGTAAAACCTCCATGTAATCCAAGTAATAGCGCTACAACGTTTAAGTCCGCACAAACTTGCCATTTGGATTCTTTGTATCTGATTAAATCTAATATTATTCGCATGTTCTCATACGTTTCCTTTAGAATAACTGAATGTGTAATAGATACAGGCATTACAGGCAAATTGTACTTCAAAAACAATAATTTGGCAGCCTTCTCTCCAACCAATCTGCTTCTCATTGTTTGATAGATTAATCCTGCCGAACTGATAAGTTGCTCACTTGGCACACTCGCTGCGGCCGGTTGATAGAAATTACCGTACTACTGGCGTAAACTTTGTTTGAACCCTCCACCACATTTGCGGATCTTCAGTGTTCTTTAATCGCTTTTTTTATTGTAGTCTGCTATTAATGTATTCAACAAAGCGGCTCTATCGATTTGTGCTTCCTTCACTTTCTTCGTCACTGTTGCTGAGAATTTCTGATAAGGATGATTGAAAACATGTCATCACTGCAGGACTGCTCGTTGACGGTTCATCACTTCTTTTCAATTTCTTCAATGGCGGAGAGGATACTGAATTGTCGTTGTCTTCATTCTTAAGTAGAGTCACTAGTGTTAACTGGACTTGAATCTGTACTGTGTTACTGAAAAAAAAATAATTTGTAACGGGGTTCGAGATACGTTACAAGAGCAAATATTTTTTCTTTTCTAACTCTCCAAATCGGTTATCTAATTCTTCAGTTACTTAGTTAATTATTATCTTAAACTGTTGGTCTGCGTCCAATGCCGACTTTTGCGTTACTAATGAATGTTTTAGTATGTGAACCAAGAGTATCACGGAAGAAATGCAAGTTTGTAAATTGCGCATCTCTCGAGTTATTTCTTCAAATGGTTGATAAATTGACACAAATGTCTGTATATGATACTGTGGTGTCCACTTGTGTACTGAGTTTTTGTAAATATTTAAAGATGTTACTATAGTTATGACAAGTCGATTTTCGATTTTCACAGATGATACAGGAGAGTGCCGTGACAAAGATCTTCCTTAAGCTGGTTAAAAGCGTCTACGGCTTCTGGTCTCCAATCAATAGGTCGCTTATCTCGCTTCTTGTTGTCAGGAATTAGCTTGAATAAAATACTTTGGCGTTCAGCAGTGTGGGGAAGACACCATCTGTAAAAATTTACCATACCAAGAAATTGTCGTAATTCATGAACAAGTTTAAGTTGTGGAAAATTGATAATAGCGTGAATTTTGTTATCTTGAGCTTTGATTCCGGTCATGGAAAGGTTATAACCGATGAAGTCTATTTCTTTGACACCAAATAACGACTCATTTTCGTGCACTTGCAGTCCGTGCTCTTTAAGACGCTGAAATATGCTCGATAGATGATGCTTGTGTTCGTCTTCGGAAGTTGAAACAATCAAAATATCATCGAGGTACGCGAATGTGAACGGCATATCTTGGAGGGTGTGATACATGAAGCGTTGGAAAGTCTGCGCAGCGTTCCGTAGTCCAAATGGTATTTTCAAATAGGCCAAAAGGTGCTATCACGGCAGTCTTTTTCTCGTCTTCTTCGGCTACTGGGTTTTTATAATACGCCCTGACCAGGTCTAGCTTGCTGAATGCGTTTGCCATGTAATTCCGCGTTGGGTACCTATCGGGAATTGTAATGTTGTTGAGGGCCCGATAGTCGCTAATGGTCGCCAGCTACCATCTTTCTTCTTCACCATGTGTAGTGGCGAGGCCCATTCGCTTTTCGATGGTCTGCATACTCCAACTCGACCTGCTGATCACGAAAACGACGTTGGAATTTTTCTATCACGTCAGGTTTTCGACAAAAATTAGGTCAAAATGCGAAACAAATTTAAAAAATATCTTCATGAGAGTTTTATATGTAGCGGCTGGTGGGTCAATGAGACGTAAATATTTGACATTGGATTCTCCACACACACACATGTATTTCTTTTTGGCCAGTACTTATTGACAGTGGCTATTTGTTGCTCTGCTATCCCACAAACAAAGGAACAGCAGTTCGTTGTAAAACCTCCATGTAATCCAAGTAATAGGGCTACAACGTTTAAGTCCGCACAAACTTGCCATTTGGATTCTTTGTATCTGATTAAATCTAAAATTATTCGCATGTTCTCATACGTTTCCTTTCGAATAACTGAATGTGTAACAAGTATCGACGGATATTTGTTGGAATGCCAATTTCTTCCATTAACCCATTGATATTATTGCAAAAACTCAGATTTTTAGTCTGTAAAGAATGTTAATCAATGTCTGTTTTTTACCGTTGGAAACATATTGGCGTTCTGGGGGACAACACATCCCATTTTTTTAATATCGATTTAAAAACTTCGGCCTTTCTGGTGGACAAATTCAAATCACGAATCGTTTACATGGCGCTGTTCAATAAAATGTGATTTTGGGAATGAAGTTGTGAAAGGTATAAATTCCGAAATTTCTACTTCTAATTTAAAGTTTTCGTCATCGCTTTCATACACTTCTGGATCTTCTAACGTATTTAGTAAAGCAACTGGATAGTTGTGTCCATGAGGCACAAACTTTCATACTGAACCTACATGTGGATATTCAATTTTACTTTTGATTTTCTAGAAACCCGTCTTATTTTTACGTTGCAAAATTAGCAATCATCGTGATGATTTAGTTGCCCCCTCCAAAGCATTGGAACAGCAAAATGCATTGAAATGGCTTTACCATTAAACCATTCGATTAACTTAACGTAGCACGAAATGCAAAAAAGTTTAGGAATCCATTTCTGTTCGAGTAATAATGAACGACCAAAATAACTTAAATAAGCTTTTTTAACTTTATCAGTTGGAGTTCTACCTTGGGATTTCATAATATATTGTCCGCAAACATTACAAAATTTATCGGGTGAATTAAGGCACTTACGACGCGACGGTAACTTGTCGCCGACGCGACGGTCACTTGTCGCCATAATTTTAAAGATAAACTTAACAAATCTATTTGGAAACACTGTTACAATAACTATCTTTGACTGAATATTGCGAGAGTTAACGGATAAGAGTTAAGAGTCGTTTAGTGGAAAGCGGAGCGCACACATGCAAATACCAGAATATGAATGTAGTTCTAACTAATCCATAAACCATGCCATAAACCGGTTGGAAGCGTCATCGCGCAACGTCATCGCAATATACTTTCGATTCTCTCAGTCCACACGGGCCGACGCGCACGTATAGGCATTAGGCTGTATAATTTGTGGTGGGCGTGGAGGGCATATGATGAGAGATGTTGCGCGATGACGGTTGCAACCAGTACGGAGTGCACAGTACGGAGTGGCGGACTGTGAAACGATTTTGATGCCCGTGGCGGAATATGCATCCCGCCAGAAGTTTTATTTGTCACCGCTGCAAGCAAAAGCACTGTAGTCGACTTTGTTATTTCTTGTTAAAATTCTTCAGTACAACGAAAGAAAAAAAACTTCACTGCAAACCATAACAACAACACTACTTGCTTGTACAATTTACGTACAACTACTTTAGTCAACACGTTACAGGGAACTACCACGTAGGAGGAAACTGCATAAAACAGCACCACTTCGTGACGATATTAGCACAGATTATCCAGATACGTAAGTAACAGGACATCACAAGATCAAAACTTCACTGCGCACGTTGACGCGCACAGGGTCGTTTTTCATTCAAATAGGAGGTCGGACAGGCGAAATTCTGAGGGAGTGGAAATAATTACATTTTTATAGCGTATAGTTGGCGCGCAAGGTGACGTCCAATAATAGATCGTCGTGGTGACAACCAAGTACAATATTTGTGTTCTATTCAGCGTGGGGTTAGGCCACGCAAAGTGATGACGTTTAGTGACGTCAATGCCATGAAGTGGGATTCAAGGTCAAAAATCTAGGGACCGCCAGATCAAAGGTGCCGAAGTTACGTATCTGTCTAATCTGTGATATAAGACATAAGACAGTCATAACGCTGTGTCCTACGTGCGTACGTCACGTCCGTTGCGTCAAGGCCAACAACGCATCGATACGAAATAGCTTGAAGTAAATGAGCATGTCCTACGTGGCGGCGTTCGTCCGTCGTGCGGTGCGGCGACGGATCCGGCGACGCAAATTGAGAAAAACCTTCTTGCCAGTGTCATTTTATTAACTGGGCATACACGCTACGGTATACCGGAAGGATTGCCTTGCGGCCGCTAATCCGGAAGGTAAATCGCATCATTAGTGGTCAAATCAGCCGGAAAACAAGCCTTAACTCTCGGCCGCTTTGAAAACTGTCGCCGCTAGAAAATTTGCCGTCCGGCACGCCTCTTGCAATGCAAGTCGTAACGTGTATGAGCAACATCGGGAGTACATGCCGAGAGTAATCAGTTTAAACCCGTACTATAGTTCAGTCAAAATGACGGACACACGAACTTGGCCCCGGGAGTATCTTACAGAATTTATAGAACTGTACAAATCACTACCATGTTTATATAATATAAAATCGAAGCAATACTGCAATAAACATTTAAAATTAGCTGCTTACGATAAATTGGTACAAAAAGTAAAAACAGTTGATCCAACGGCAACAAAGGATACCGTTGTTAAGAAAATTAATAATCTGCGAAGCTCCTATAGGAAAGAACATAAAAAAATTAAGGATTCAAAAAGAAGTGGTGCCAGTGGGGAGGTCTACGAGGCATCTCTATGGTACTTCAACTTCTTGAGTTTTTTGTATAACTATGCCAAGAAGAGCCAAGAAAATGAAAACCCAATATACAGGATAATGGCGATAATGAAGTAAGTATACCCTTTATTTGTTTTATTGTTTAGTAATACAACAGCTGATATAATTCAATAGTTAACATAGCTAAAGACTAATTGTTCTTAAAATATTCAACAAATAATTCCCGTACTTCTTTAGCATTATCAGGACCACGTTTACTTCCATGTCCCTTTTGTAGTCTGGTCATAATTTCTGAATTGGCAGGTGCACTGTCATCTTCAGTTAATTCAGTAAAATAGTTCGGATTTTTGTTTCTTAAGTAATTGTGCAGTGCGCACGTTGCCATTACAACGGTTTCAATATTTTCCACAGAAATCCCTATTTCAGTATGAAATATTCTAAATCTGTTTGCCATTATTTCGAACACATTTTCGATTATACGTCTTGCTCTGCATAAACGCTTATTAAAGTTCGTACGTTCATCATTTAAGTCGCTCTGGCTATATGGCTTCAAAAAATCATGCCTAAGAGAAAAAGCGTCATCTCCGACCAAAACATAAGGTAGATTATTGTGACTATTTGGTGGTGGTAAGTTTAGCTTTCCCGGCACTAATGCCTTGTAAAATGATGAGTTGTTGACAACACCGCCATCGGATATCCGTCTGTTTGTGCCCACATCAAACATTATCAATTCGTAATTGCTATTTGCAATCCCCATTAACACGATACTGTGGAAATGTTTATAATTGTAGTAGTATGAACCACTTCCGGCAGGAGGTATTATTCTTATATGTTTACCGTCTACAGCTCCGAGATAGTTAGGAAATTGACATCTCTGCTGGAAATCAAACCCAATTCTTTCCCACTCCTCTCTTGAAACAGGAAACTGTAAAATACAACCTTAGTTACATTATTTGTTTTGTAGCTTGATTCAGAAGATATCGGGGATGTACAGGAGGATGAAGCTGCTTCAGCAGAAAATACGGTAGAATAAAATCCAATACAAACATCGAGTACAAGCACATATGCAGCGCTGAGTACACCAACTAGTGCACCAAGTGCAACAACACGAAAACAAAAAGCTGTTAAATCAAGACAAGAAAATGTGTTAAGTTTGGTTGCGGAAAAATTTAAAATTCAACATAAGTACTGTAATTATGGTGCCTATGTTGGCGAAGAATTAGCTGCGCTATCTCCTATGATGGCGACGTTTTGCCAGAAATTGACGCTTTAGTGCAAGCAAAGTGTGGTGCATTAAATAAACAATCGAAGATTGTTACACCAGAAAAAGAAAATGTTGACCCTACACTCGACTTTGAATAATGCTAATGAAAACAGCATTAATACATTCGTTACTCTAAGTTCGTATTACGGTCACTTTGAACCGTATCAATAATTATGCTTCTTTTTTTGTAAACGTTTTAATATATTTTCTTAATAAATGTTGTATTTCTATAAACGCTGACTTTACTTACCTTACAGTAATGATGTTGAAGTATATGAAAAATTGCTTGGCATGTTTCTGGAATTATTTTACCAAGAGCTTGTGCGGAAATACAAGCTGAAAATTTCAAATCCTCGCAATTTCTTCCTGTTGCGAGAAATCTCAATGTTGTACTTAAACGCTCGTGAGGCGTAATTGCTGTTCGCATTACAGTGTCAATCTTCAAAATTAAAGGAGTAATAAGTTCTAATAATTCCGTGTATACATGTTCATCCATACGCAAATAATTGCGATAATCGTCTGGTTCTATGAGTGGCACGTTAATAAGTTCCATATGAGACCGTGCATCTCGATCTAATAGCCATTGCTTGGACCATTTGAAACGTTTGCGTTTATTTCTTTTCTTCTTAGGCAACAAACTGACTGTCAATCCTAGCAATAGCAAATCTTCATTCGAGCACATTCGCACTTATATAGAAGTCAAGACTTGACTATAGAACCCGTTGCAAGAATTAACGTGTATGTGTCAACTGAGAGTACATCCTTGCCTTCCGGATAATTGACCTGAAGGCAATCCTTCCGGTAATCCGTTGCGTGTATGCCCTGCCTTAGGCTCTTCCCCGACGGACTAGTACGGCACCGGTACAACATTGTCTCGGTAAGCAATCGACATTCCGAGCTACTGTCGCCGCTTTGTATTCCAGTGGTCAGTGGCACATGGGTCTGCACGATGCGGTAGCAACACAACATGTATTCGTAATGCCGCAAATCTGCACATTTTGAAGCGGGGCATTTACCGCTCAGTTGTTGATTGTGTGGTGCTTTTGGGGTTATGTTTTTGTTATTTTTGGGTCTGGATGTCTTCTGAAACAAAACTTGTTCTTGAAGTAGAAAAGCTTGATCAAAATCCGTTCTTCAGCACTAACACATATATGCACAATAAATAAAATAAAACGTGCATTTATTGTAAGCATTTGATAAAATATTTGACCAATTCCAAAAATATTTGTCCAATACAAAAAATCTGATGTGGCCAGGCACATGACTTTATCATACAATATATAAAATTAATGGTATAGCTGCATGAGAATCTATTTGGTTGAGATCAGTCGTGTTTGCATTAAAATAGAACTAGTTAGCCAGGATTTAACAGATAAATAAATAATTAAATAAATAAATAATTCCTTTATTAAAATAAGACAATATTAATTGCAACAAAATATTATTTATATTTAGGGCGCAGTTCAGCACACTTGTTTCCAAATTGCCTTACTCTTCTACTCAACCCCTCAACCCCAACGCAAACTAGAACCAAGCCATAATTGTAGCAATATAAAAATAATTCCGAGAAATTATCAAAACAAAAACAAACAACAAAATTACTCTAGAGTCTAATTACACGTAATTGCAGCAAATCCAACTCAACAAAACATCGCACCTGCCCATAAAAAATAAAAATTAAAAAGCCTCCTATATGCGCTCGATGCCTTAAGTCCCCCGTGTTGAGCAAACAGCCAACGCTTCACCTTTCCCCAAAAACTGTTTCACTATAAATTTTTCATATCTTCGACCGTTTATACAGGTCAGTGCGATGGGCAGGTGGAGCAAACAAACCCCCGAATCGTAAATTAAGGTTATGGACATACGTTCTACAGCATATCTTCCGCATGAGGTATTGTAGGATCCTAGTGGATAGCAACTTATGATACAATATTGCTGCATGCAATACCCTAGTGTTATCCATGTTCAACCACCCCAAGTCGAGTCGCCCAGCCCATTCGATACATGATCATACTTCGTCAAACCAAAAACAAACAGAACACATGCATTTTGGCCACGCTCAACACGCTGCCTATCCGACGCCATCAGGCAAGGACTGTACACGGTATCACAATATGAGATCTTTTGATACTATTAACTACGGTCAATATTAATTGTGAGATAATGTCAAAACATCAGCATTTGACACTACCGGTACTGTCATTAGACTGAAAAATCCTGGGTCACTATAAAGTATTAAATCAATGCAGATGCGACCGATCTCGATCAAACAGAATTTGCTCTTGCAGCTAAACTATTAATTTTACCAAAAAATGTCATAGGCATAAATTATTCAAAATTTCCTCTGCTTTAATTTATTATTTAAGTATTTTGACGAAATTACAGAAATGGCGGCTCATTTCTAAAATTTTTGAAAAAGGCTTAGAGTAAACACCCAGTTCCTTTGGACCCTTTTGAACCAAAAGCTTTTCAACTCTAAGTTTGGTCATGAAACTTCTAAATATGAAATTCCGTGCCGATACCTTTAGTAGTTTCTCCGGAAATGAATTAACAAAAATTGGGTACACACACACACACACACACACACACACACACACACACACACACACACACACATACACACACACACACAGACATTTTTTTGTACCTTGGTCAAATATGTTCAGGGGACCCAAAAGGACATATTTCCGCTAAAATCTCAAAAATTTTTTTCGGCACGATTACAATACTTTACATACCGCGTATGATAAAGTAAAAATATTTGAGCAATGCAAAAAATTACTTGTGCATTGAAAAAAATAAATGTGCAATAAATTTATATAAATGTACATCAGAATAAATAATTGTTAAATAAATAATTAATAAATGTGCAATACAATCGTTACCTCTATATAACTATAATGAGCGCCTTAAAAATACTTGTTCATTGAAAAAAATATATTTCCAATGGTTTAAATAACTCAGCATTTGAAAATATTGTACCATGAGAAAATTATAATGCGCCCTACAAAGAATATAATGTGTATTCAGTTCTGCAACCTGTAGCGCACATATAGTAAGTACTCAAGAAGTTATGGAAAAAGTGAGGTAAAAATGTAAAAATATGGCTTCATAGGAAGAAAACCTTAATCTGAATCCTGAATCCTAAAACTTTGGTTATAAATGTTGAAGCATTTAGATGGATTTTTTAAGTGATGTGCGGACGCCTCCGGAAGAAATATAAAAAAGCGCAATAATCTGACGTGATATATGATATTCAGCGCAAATAAATCAATTGAAAACGTCTATGCGCATTCCATAAACAAAGTTATCATTACTACCCTAATGTTCAACTGTCTTCTTCTCGAAAATATCTTTCAAACAAGTAACAGATCTGTCAATATCAGTCCACAAAATATGGGGTTACAAAAGTACCCATGACATCGTAAGTCGAAAGCAATTGAATTTTTATTTAATGTAATATGTGGGGTGAGCCATTTTAATTAATTAATAAGATGCTATATTTTTAAGTATATACGAGCTATCATTAAGATACGAATCATCAAAATCAGATCAGCGTTAATTTTGATGCGCAGTAGATCTAGTGCTCAATAATTTATTATTTTTTGCACAAATTTTTCATTTTAGGGCACAATATGAATGAAATATTGCTCATTCTAACATTTTTCATATAATATATTCATATTTATTGAATGCTCAATATGTATTATTTTAATGCACAAGTTATCAATATGTAATTTTGTATCTAACATGTACATTTATTTAATGCACAATATTTAATATTTTAATGATCAAAGTATTATTTTATTGCACATATCTATTTAAATAAAGCACGCTCAAATCGCATCCTTTGTATTTTGTCTGGTAATAGCTGGACCGATAAGTTCAACATGTTCCAGCAATGTCCCCTTTGTCATTCTGTACATTAAGTGGAACGTTTCATCATTTTGTGTTAATTCTTGTGTTGCTATAATTAACCTACAGCTTATGTTACGTTCAATGTAAGGATGCATCGTTTCTTTTTCTCCGTAACCTTAAATATAAGTAAGACACAATATCTTCTTCATCACTAGACGACGACATATTGTTTTAAATTGTTGAACTAATGACCGCAAAGTAACAAAACAACTAATACATGCAGTGCCGTGCGAGAGTTGTGCCGTACGGCACGTGCGACGTACGGCACAGCATCGTTGCAAGTTGCAACATGTCGTACCCTTGTTGTGTCGCTACCGGTACGTCAGGTAGGGGCCTTAAATACCGGCCAGGCCGGCGCAATACCGGCCAGATGGCAACCCTAAACACAACACTGTAATAGTATATATTATATATAACCTATTTCACGTTTGACAGTTGTTTGGGTATAGCGGCACAAAATTATTAACATTGACACGGCCTACTTCGACTACAGTCATTTATAATGATCCTGTACTATTACAGTGTTGTGTTATATAATAATGGCGTGGCTTCGGTCTAAAAGTGGCTTGTTGTCGAATAGCTGGTGTGCTATTCGACAACAAGCATTCCTTCGGAATTGCTTTTGGTATGCATTATAAGTATATAATAGTATTTCTAGGTTAGGATTTACTACATCGTTGATAGTTGCACACGTATGGGTCAAAAGTACACTTGTGCAGAAAATAATTATTGTGGTAATATGTAATTATCACTACCGAGTATCAAATAAACCAAAAACATTATATAAAACTTATCCAAATATAACGTAAATCGGAGGCGGAGGTGAAGGTTATGAAAAATATATAGTTTCAAAAATAAAAACAATTAAAACACAATCTCTGTGAAATATATATAATTTAGGAACAAATTAAAATAAATTCTAAAACAAAAACTAAAATTCCAATATCCAAAGTTCATTACAGGCAAATTGTACTTTAAAAACAATAATTTGGCAGCCTTCTTTCCAACCAATCTGCTTCATGACGCTGAGTTTTATATGTAGCGGCTGGTGGGTCAATGAGACGTAAATATTTGACATTGGATTCTCCACACACACACATGTATTTCTTTTTGGCCAGTACTTATTGACAGTGGCTATTTGTTGCTCTGCTATCCCACAAACAAAGGAACAGCAGTTCGTTGTAAAACCTCCATGTAATCCAAGTAATAGCGCTACAACGTTTAAGTCCGCACAAACTTGCCATTTGGATTCTTTGTATCTGATTAAATCTAATATTATTCGCATGTTCTCATACGTTTCCTTTAGAATAACTGAATGTGTAATAGATACAGGCATTACAGGCAAATTGTACTTCAAAAACAATAATTTGGCAGCCTTCTCTCCAACCAATCTGCTTCTCATTGTTTGATAGATTAATCCTGCCGAACTGATAAGTTGCTCACTTGGCACACTCGCTGCGGCCGGTTGATAGAAATTACCGTACTACTGGCGTAAACTTTGTTTGAACCCTCCACCACATTTGCGGATCTTCAGTGTTCTTTAATCGCTTTTTTTATTGTAGTCTGCTATTAATGTATTCAACAAAGCGGTTCTATCGATTTGTGCTTCCTTCACTTTCTTCGTCACTGTTGCTGAGAATTTCTGATAAGGATGATTGAAAACATGTCATCACTGCAGGACTGCTCGTTGACGGTTCATCACTTCTTTTCAATTTCTTCAATGGCGGAGAGGATACTGAATTGTCGTTGTCTTCATTCTTAAGTAGAGTCACTAGTGTTAACTGGACTTGAATCTGTACTGTGTTACTGAAAAAAATAATTTGTAACGGGGTTCGACATACGTTACAAGAGCAAATATTTTTTCTTTTCTAACTCTCCAAATCGGTTATCTAATTCTTCAGTTACTTAGTTAATTATTATCTTAAACTGTTGGTTTGCGCCCAATGCCGACTTTTGCGTTACTAATGAATGTTTTAGTATGTGAACCAAGAGTATCACGGAAGAAATGCAAGTTTGTAAATTGCTCATCTCTCGAGTTATTTCTTCAAATGGTTGATAAATTGACACAAATGTCTGTATATGATACTGTGGTGTCCACTTGTGTACTGAGTTTTTGTAAATATTTAAAGATGTTACTATAGTTATGACAAGTCGATTTTCGATTTTCACAGATGATACAGGAGAGTGCCGTGACAAAGATCTTCCTTAAGCTGGTTAAAAGCGTCTACGGCTTCTGGTCTCCAATCAATAGGTCGCTTATCTCGCTTCTTGTTGTCAGGAATTAGCTTGAATAAAATACTTTGGCGTTCAGCAGTGTGGGGAAGACACCATCTGTAAAAATTTACCATACCAAGAAATTGTCGTAATTCATGAACAAGTTTAGGTTGTGGAAAATTGATAATAGCGTGAATTTTGTTATCTTGAGCTTTGATTCCGGTCATGGAAAGGTTGTAACCGATGAAGTCTATTTCTTTGACACCAAATAACGACTCATTTTCATGCACTTGCAGTCCGTGCTCTTTAAGACGCTGAAATATGCTCGATAGATGATGCTTGTGTTCGTCTTCGGAAGTTGAAACAATCAAAATATCATCGAGGTACGCGAATGTGAACGGCATATCTTGGAGGGTGTGATACATGAAGCGTTGAAAAGTCTGCGCAGCGTTCCGTAGTCCAAATGGTATTTTCAAATAGGCCAAAAGGTGCTATCACGGCAGTCTTTTTCTCGTCTTCTTCGGCTACTGGGTTTTTATAATACGCCCTGACCGGGTCTAGCTTGCTGAATGCGTTTGCCATGTAATTCCGCGTTGGGTACCTATCGGGAATTGTAATGTTGTTGAGGGCCCGATAGTCGCTAATGGTCGCCAGCTACCATCTTTCTTCTTCACCATGTGTAGTGGCGAGGCCCATTCGCTTTTCGATGGTCTGCATACTCCATCGTTGCACATTACTTGGGATGCGAGTTTGGCTTCACTCAGTTTATCCGTAGCTAACGGATGCGGTTTAGCAAAAACTGGTGTTCTTTCAGTAATAATGGAATGTTTCACGGTAACTAGAGGTGTTGTAGATAAAGATGGTTGAAATACTTAAGCGAATTGATTGAGAACTTGCTAAAATTAATATTGCGTTGTACAGTGCATAAAGAGTGTGCTTTGGGTATTTTCTGTACATAACCACTAGATGATAAACCAGTAATACCGTCGACCAGTTTCTTACCTTTGACATCAACCAATAAATTAAAATTGTTTAGGAAATCTGCTTCTATAATAGGTGTGGTAATCTCTGCAATAGTAAAAGTCCAAGGCACAAACCTGCGTAAACCAAAATTAATGTTTTCCTATCGAGTTCCGAAAGTCGCAATGGAAGTGCCGGAAGCAGAGTACAATGGTGAGTAACGAGATTTTAATCGTGTCTTCGCCATTGATACTGGAAAGGCAGAAACAGCGGCTCCAGTGTCGACTAAATAAGTGATGGCGGAGTGAAAATCACGTATGAAAAGACATGGTTGATGGTCGCAGGTTGGAAAAATTACATCATCACTTACGACCATTAGTGATGATGTTCCTCGTTTTCCTTGGCCGTATATGTGCAAGGCTGTACACATTTCTTGGCGTCACTTCCAAATTTCCAGTGGTACCAGCACTTGTTATATGGGCTCTTAGATCGGCTTCGTGTTCTGAATCTACTTCGAGTTACAAAACAACAGTGATGCTTGTCAAAGTCAGCAAATTTTGGTAGCTTTGCCACAATTGTGGTCAATTTGTCAATTTCCTGTTGAATATTGTGTAACTTACTGTGTAACTTACTGTCTTGCGTGATAATATTTGTTGCTTGATCACACGAATAGTGAGGTCGAATCGCAAAAACTGGTTGTTGTGATGTTGTAACTTCAATATTTTTTTCCGCTAAAACAGCTAAAGCGCTCAATTTGTTATTACTGGCAGAATGAATCATCTGTACGCTGGTGGGTAATCTTTGCAGCCACATGGTTTTCAAGGCCGATTCGGCGAGCGATTTTCCCGAAAGTTCTTGCATCCTTCGACGTAGTTGCGAAGGCTACTGATCGTCGAGATGAACTTCGGTGAGTAGTCTTTTCAAACGATGCTCATTACTTTCTGACAAACGTTCGATAAGAGCTTTCGTTACTGCTTCATATTTTCCAACTGGTGGGTTGGTCAAAATGTCACTTATGTGATCAAGTGCTTCCAGATCGATGCTAGAAATAGCATAATTAAACTTTGTTGCGTCTGCTACTATGCCTGCCAAGTTAAAATTGCATTCTACTTGAAACACCTTGACTTTCTATTCCCAATGAAAGCTATAAAATATTTTAACAAGTTCCGGAACCTTGAGCTCTACCTGTGCGCTCATGCAGTCCTTGGGGTTGCACCGACTAACTCTGGGAGAGGGCGTGGGGATAAACAACATCCAAACGCAAGGTGTTCCGAAATGGGCGCCACACAATCTCAACCCCGCCGTGGACTATCGCTTGATTGTGAAAGCTGGCTGAAAGAGAAATGATGCCACACAGGGACAAGAAGAGAACCAAAGTTGCCGGAAAATCAAGTTTATTAAATGCCCACAGACAAATAAAAGTAAAAAAAAGTACACCAAATTACAGCGGTAGCTTGGGCAGATATACTACTGTTACTGTTAAACTGTACTGTGGTAGTGTTAAAGGGTACTGATTTTCTTATAACTGAATCCTTGACCAAAAGGCGTGCTATCCTTTATAGGCAATGTAGAGAACGCATTGGTGCGACTAATGTTTGGACACTGAATGGGAATATATTTGTGGCACTTCCCAACAACAAACGAATGATCATAAATACCATGGATGATTTGGATGAAGCCTCTGGAAGTATTACGGTGCCTAGAGATAAGAAGGATAAGGAAGGACAGAAGGATGTGGATGGAAAGGGAAGATATGGCACAAGAAGCAGGGGAAAAATTATTGTTGTTTCAGTTAAAATTCAGTAATCGGCGTCGATTGCGTTACAAATTTATTTTGTTGTTAATTGACAGTGTTATTGTTGTAATCGATTACTTGTCGTTTCTTTTCATTTATTTGCTTGTCACGATTGTTGCTTAAGAATTGTATAGTTTATACTAAATGTTTTCGGGGCTGCTCGCTTTAGCCATGGAGATTGTTCTGGTTTTTCTGGATTGCTGGGCGTTGCTTGCACTCTTTTTTATTTTTATTTCTTGTCTGTCGGTCTGATATTCTCCTCACAGTCCCTCCATATCTCTCGGTGAGTACTTTTGCTTTTTATTTTTTATTGCTTATTTGTTTTTGTTTTATTGGATTTGCAGTTGGATATAAAACTATTAGTACCTTTGAATGATGGTGATATATTTACTTAGATGTCGCTAAAGTTGGCTCATTTGAATATCAGGTCTTTGGCACCTAAGTACAACGACTTTAGGGAACTTCTATTACGGTGTGATTTTGATGTTGTGGGTGTTTCTGAGACATGGATTAGCCCGTGGTTCAATTTAGAATTAATACAAATTCCGGGGTACAGCTATTACAATTTATCAAGAGAGGGCAGGGGAGGTGGTGTGGGTATATATGTAAAAAGTTGTTTCACTTGTACTGTCCTAAAACAAAACATAGAAAACTTCATTGAACAACTTTGGCTTAGTGTTCGGGTGGGTGGTGGTGAGTTTGCGGTGGGAGTTGTGTATCGCCCAGATAGACACTATGATCAGTTTGTGCAAAATTTTGAAGGCACGTTAGCTGAGATAATTCCATTCTGTGACGAATTTTTCTGTCTGGGTGATTTCAATATAGACACGTTACATGCTATTAATTATAAATGGCGTCACTTTTCTGAACTGCTGGAAACATTTTGTCTCAAGCAGGTGGTGGATGCTCCAACTCGCACCACTGGAGATACAGCAACCATAATAGATCATATAATCACTGGTGTTGACGTTGAATTGAGTGAATATGGTGTCATGGATGTTCATGATATGTCAGACCATTCGCTGGTTCATTGTACTTTTCTCATTGATTACAGTTGTACTCCAGCCGTTACGCGCACCTTCAGAAATCTGAAGAATATATATATGGATGCTTTTCTTTTGGATTTGTATTCTGTACCCTGGTACTATATGTTCGATATGACAGACGTTAATGACAAGTTAGAATTTCTTACTATAAATTTAAACAGCATTTTTGACGAATATGCTCCCCTTAAGACTCATAAGTTTAATAAGCCGCCCACCCCTTGGCTAACTGATAATATAAAACTATTAATTTCATTGCGTGATAAAGCCCTAAGTAAATACAAGAGAACACAGAATCCTTCACATTGGCAATATTACAAGGACATTAGAAACTACACCACATTTGCGGTGCGCCAGGAGAAGAAGCAATGTGTAGAACATTCATTTCGTGATAAGAATCGTAAGCAGATGTGGACAACTCTTAGGAATCTTGGTGTCTCTCGACAGAAAAATAGTGTTACTCTCCCCCCTGAACTCTGTGATCCTGCTGTAATTAACGATTACTTTATGTCTGTGCAGCATGATAATGCAGTGGATCCGGATCTACACAGTTTTTACACTAATAACTTAAAAAATAATATACCAGAACCACTGCAGTTACAAGAGGTGAGTGATGGGGACGTTGCAGATGTGATACGGCACATTACGTCAGCTGCGGTTGGGGTGGATGGTCTGAGCATTGGTATGGTCAAAATATGTGGTCAGTTTATAATTCCTTACATTCGGCATATTGTAAATAGTTGCATAACAACGCAAACAGTGCCAGACCTGTGGAAGACTTCCCTTGTGAAACCCATTCCAAAGGTAAAAAATCCAGTTAGCCTAACTGAATTGCGACCAATAAGCATCTTGCCTGCACTTTCTAAGGTGCTTGAGCGGGTTATGGCCATACAACTCCGTGGACACTTGGTGTCTTGTAGCATTTTGCCGCCAACTCAATCGGGATTTCGGCCGGGTTATGGGTGCTCTGTGGCGCTCTTGAGTATTGTCGACGATATAATCCACGCTACCGATCAGGGAAAAATTACAGTTTTGGGGTTACTGGATTACTCGAAGGCTTTTGACACTCTGAATCACGGTTTGTTGCTTGCCATTTTACACCATATAGGTTTATCACATAATACTATCAAGCTATTTTCTTCATACTTAACTAATCGCAAGCAGTGTGTGGTGGCAGGTGATAGGCGATCTGACTGTGTGACGGTGACTTCGGGGGTGCCTCAGGGTTCCATACTTGGGCCATTATTGTATACAATTTACACATGTTGTCTGTACGATTCTTTGAGCAGTTGTAGATATCACGTCTATGCCGACGACACACAAATTTACCACAGTTTCTTTCTCACTGATTTGCGGGTAAATCTGGATCTAATCAACACTGATCTACAAAACTTGCATATACAGTCGCAAAAACATGATCTCAAACTGAATGCTACAAAATCTAAACTTATGTTGTTCGGTACAAAGAAAACCGTAGAAAAGGCAAGAGATTGTGTTAAGGTTAACATTAACGGTGTTGAGTTGGACGTGGGAGAGTCGGCGGAGAGTCTTGGGTTGATACTGGATACACAGTTACGATTTAAGCAGCATATAAAAAGGGCCCTGCAAAGATCTTACAGTACTCTCAAAATGCTATATGCGAATAGGACAATGCTGAACTCGGAAGTAAGGAAAATGTTGTGTGAGTCTCTCATACTTTCTAATCTGAATTATTGCGATATAGTGTATGGATCATGCATCGATTCAGATACCGGGCGACGTATACAGGTTCTTCAGAACTCTTGTGTACGATTTATGTATAACATAAGACGACGGCAGCGAGTGTCGCATGCATTGGCTGAGGCTGGGTGGTTATGCATGGAGAAGCGTCGATTTCTTCATGCTGCGTGTACCTACCACAGCATTATTGTCTCAGAAACGCCCCCATATTTATATAATAAAATAAAGTTTAGAAGTGATATTCATAATATTAATATTAGAAGGAAGGACACACTAACAATATCAAGACATAAGATGACTCTATTTAAAAAGTCTTATACTTACAGTATTGCAAGAACATATAACAAGATTCCATCTCACTTAAAGATATTGAGTAGAGAAAGTTTTAAGAGGCGATTGAAATGTATGTTGTGCTTGGGTGACTTCATTATTTAGATGAGTATGAGCGAACTGAGCGCATTTTTATTGTATACTGGGAGTGGAAGGAGCGAGGGCGGTGGGGTTTGTGGAGGATTGACGACAGATTATAACAATTACCCATAATTTATTTTATTTCATGTGGTGGCTGGGAGAACAGGTTTATGTTGTTTAGGGTTGTAAGGTAGAACAGACGGTCATACTTGTATAGCCAGTCTGATTACAATCCCATTGATCAGACTAATATTGTTGTTGATTGCTAGGTATAGGTACATAAGAAACAACCAGTAAGAATAACAAATGTGTATAGGTACCTATGTTAGTTGAATGTTGTATGATATTACTGATCAATAAATTTTATTTCTATTTCTATTTCTATTTCTATTTCTATATCCACTGACCAGCAAGGTCGACCACCGTTCAAGTAATCCACACCTGAACGAGTCACAATAATACAATTTATCAAATACACCAAAATATCAAATAGCAACGCTTCGGCAACGTTAGTGCCGATAATTAACCTGAAAAACAAAAAAACCCGAAAGATAAATGCGACAACCGACGAACACGTTCTTGGCCAAGCACGAAATTCACCGCAGTATCTGGGATAATATTCCCCAGACGTGGAATTAAATTAAATCAATCCGACCGAAAAGCGTTGGAAATTTGATTAACAATAGTGTCAAAATGGATGAAATTAATAAATTAAAATAAGGCAATATTAACTAAATTATTGTCCCAAATGACCAGGACAATTCAAATTCAAAATTAAATTGTAAATTAAAATTCTCAAACCTTACCGAAACACTTTGCCGGTACACCTTCACCCGACTAACCTAACCTCAACGTTTATCCAATATAAACAACCAAGTAAATTTAGAAAAGGCCAAGATAAGATACACGTATCTAATTAAATTAAATTAAATTAAATTAAACCAATCACATTAAATCAATCTGTACAATTGAAATTTAAATCAAATAAAAAAATTATTAACGAGGTTGAGGGAGGCTAGCTACCGTTGCATCAACGCACAACAACGGTCCACCGCAACAGCTGTTTGTTGGGGTAGGTGAGGTTAGAAACCTTCCGGACAAAGATACGATAATGGTGAACGGCTCACCCAAAGTAAATTATACAATGAAAGAAAAATACAACTAATTACGACACGAATAAACTTCCGGCAGCACTGCGTCAAGGGCGAGGGCCCGGTGGAGATATAAATATAAGTCAAACCTTGACCTCGGCAGCGAAGGAATGTCCCCGTTCCACGAAGACACCCGCAGTCCTAGCAAGGCAAACTCTCCGCAGCTTCCGACGCTCTACTCCACGAAACTGGTCCTCTGATCGAAAGGGTTGTCCTCCGATCCAAAGACGAAAACGTCCCCAGACGAAGACACCACAGAAAAGGATAAACGCCACCAGACGTAGAGTAAATATCCAAGAGGTCCAGACGACGAATAAATAGCCAGCGATGAATAAATATCCGACGATGAATAGACGTAGAATCAATATCCAAAGACGAAGAATATATCCGACGATGCCCAGACGACGAAGAAGAAGAAGCCTAAAAATATTCCTCGCAATAAGGAACCAATTCTCAAAGTAATAAACGAACCAGAGACTCACCCTAAGATCTTGAGCGGGCTTAACCGTGAATCCAACAGTAATCTACGTCCTAGATCCGCACAAAAGGCGACGTTCCAACCACATAACACACTCCAATGGTTAAAACTTCTCAGCTCGGGAAGGATGGTTCCGCATACAGCGAGAGATACTTCGTATACCAGCAAGGCACCAAACAAACGAGTAACTCCAAGTCACTTCCACACAGCTTCACGTAGACTCCAGGATAAAGTTGACGGACAGCGATTCGTCTAACAACCAAGACTCGACAATCCAGAGGGACAAAATGCGGTTCTATATATAGCCGTGCTTCCCGCTCTAACCGGACCAAAAACCTCGCAAAAAGGCAATTAGAGGGACTTTAATCAAAGGAAACCAGTCGTCAGGAGCAGAAAAATCCAAGGAGACTCACAATAACCCGGTCGACCAAATCTGAACAGTAGTTTAAGAGAAAACAGGAGAAATGAATGGGAAAATACACTGTCTCGAACCCCGCACAAAAACTAGCCCTACTCAAATACGCAACCTTATTCAAACTCTGTTAATAGTGAACCAAATTCCACGAACGATGACTTGATGTAGAGCTGAATTTTTCCTCGTCACACAAAACAAAAAATCGTCGCTCTACGACGTCGCGTCGAAAAGTTACGCAATTAAATCGATAAATCGCCCAAGAGGTACAGGAAGCGCCATCTTACTGCGGATAGCGGAAAACGTTCCAACTCAAGCTACCCATGCAAAATCACGGGGACCAACCAGTAAGAATTCAACCTGTGTGCAAGACCTGAGAAACTTGAAAACGGCGACAGTAGCAGAGCATAAACCGTTCAAAACATTCCGTAAAAACGGCAGTGTAACACTCCCCCTCTCCGGGTTACTCCCGACCGGCAACTGAAACAACAACCCGCACGCCCAAAATGCACCGGAGGACACACAACTAATGAAATTTACTTAACCTAACTAAAAAAGGCACCGGCATACCTTCAAAAGAAATCCAAAACATTTTTGAGAGGAAATTCCTCATCAAAAAGACTCAACACACAAGAAAACTCTCCCACTTACGCGCGTTGGGAAGAGGGCATTCCTATTCCTGATCCAGGAGACGATGGTGGGTGGAATGGGATATCCGCGTCCCTTTATCAGACTTTTACTGAACGCAGGCTCACGGCTGAAGTATTCTTATGCCCCTCCAGCAGAGCGCGGGTGGTTTATCTCAAAGTCTCATCCTCAACAGCAGGTTTCAAATCCTGAACATGCCAGACTCCTCGGGACTTCCCATGCAGATCCTCCAGTTCATATGTCCAGGAGCCCATTCTCCTCTTCACAACGTAAGGTCCAACGAACTTCGCAGCCAGCTTGGCATTAATATAATTCGCTGCGTCCGATAAGGCTTTGTTCCTTCGCCATACCTGCTGACCCACGACATACTGCACAGGCCTGCGCCGTAGATTATACACCTTCCGACCACGCTCCTGAGCAGCTGCAAGCTTCTTCCTAACGCTCTGAAAGAGTTCCTCAAACCCTTTGACTCTGGACGGAACGTCCGGAGGCTCCTTCTCTGGTGCAAAGGCCCGATCGAAAAGTCTACCACAACCCACATAATGCCTGCCGAAATTCACGTAGAAGGGAGAATAGCCGGTGGTCTCGCTGCGTGACGCGCGTATGGCGCAACCGATGGGCGCAAGATACTCGTCCCATTTACGCTGATTATCCTTCACGTAACATCCGACCATGGTTTTCACAACCCGATTGACCCGTTCCACGGGATCAGCTCGGGGATAATATAAGGGAGTATATGAAATTCGGGCACCATACGAGTCACACATTTGTTTGAATTCCCTGCTTCTCATCTGAACACCATTGTCACACACTACATATTGGGGAGCACCATACATGAGGAAAACGTTATCCTCAACAATTCTCGTCAAGGCCTGACCAGTAGCAGAACGGAGGGCGAACATCAGGACGAACTTACTGAAATAATCGCTGATAACGAGGAGGGAGGTACTTCCCTTGGAAGAGCGCGGCAGAGGTCCAACGAAGTCCAAGCTTATCATTTGCCATGGACGAGAAATCTCCGGACGAGAGCCCATTAGCCCCGCAGGAGCACGTTGTTCCGGTTTTTGCGCCGCACAGACCGGGCACCGACGCACATACGTCGCGACGTCTACATGCATTTTTGGCCATATATAGCTTTCGCGCAAACGCCAGTAGACTTTATAGCCACCCACATGACCAGCACGCGGGTCATCATGATACCTCTCCAACAGCGCCCTCCTGCGATCCTTCGGGACAACCAACTTCCAATCCTCGTCCGGGCCAGAGAGATTTGTCCGTTTCGATTTCACGTACTTAAATAGCCTGCCCGACTCCACTCGCCATTGCGGGAACCTTGAAAGATTCCCCTCCACTCGGGAAATCATACCGAGATACCAGACGTCCGTGGTAGAAGGAAAATCATCGCCCAGCAACTGAACGCCGTCAACCAGAATCGGCACCGAACGTGAAAGACAGTCGGGAACCACAAGATCTCGTCCCTTACGATGAACAATCCGGAAGTCGAAGGGTTGCAGACGGACGGCCCATCTAGCTAAACGTCCGCTTGGGTCCTTGAGGTTGTTAAGCCACACCAACGAAGCATGATCGGTAATGACGGTGAAATGAGTTCCTTCGAGGTAGTGACGAAACTTCTCAATCGCCCAAATGACTCCAAGACATTCCCGTTCTGTGGTCGAATAATTTCTCTCCTGACGAGTCAAGGAGCGGGAGAGAAAGGCTATCACCCGCTCGCCATCATCAAAGTGCTGGGTGAGGACAGCACCAAGTCCAAAGGCGGAGGCGTCAGTCTGGAGGCAAAACGGTTTATCAAAGTCGGGGCAGGTTAAAATTGGGGCGGACACCAGGTGTTGCTTCACGGAAGCAAGCGCCTGCTCACACTGTGGAGTCCAAATAAACTTCGCTCCCTTCTTGGTGAGGCCATTAATAGGAGCGACGATGGAGGCAAAATCAGGCACAAACCGCCTATACCAACTGGCCATCCCCACGAACCGTCGTACATCGGACACATTCTGGGGCGCCGGAATCCTCAAAATCGCTTCCACCTTTCCAGGGTCCACTCGAAGACCATTCCTGTCCACGATATAGCCCAAGTACCCGAGTTCCGGACGACAAAACTGACACTTGTCCTGACTGACAGTCAAACCAGCAGCCTGCAAACGATCCAGAACCTTCGCTAACATTGAAAGGTGAGTGTCAAAATCGGGAGAAATAATAATAATGTCGTCGAGGTACACCAGAACATAAGGTTCTAAATCAGCTCCCAGTACCCGATCGATCAGTCGTTGCCAGGTGGCCGGGGCATTAGTCAAACCCATCGGCATTCGCCGGAACTGGAACAAACCCCGTCCGGGGATAGTAAAAGCAGTGTATTCCCGCGATGATTCGGCTACCGGTACCTGCCAATAAGCAGACTTGATATCTACAGAGCTCAGATACTTAGCGTCTCTCAGACGATCCAGGATAGACGAAATGTAGGGGAGAGGGTAGGCGTCCCTCTTGGTGACCGCATTCAGGCGTCGATAATCCACACAAAAGCGGTAACTTCCGTCCTTTTTGGGAACGAGAAGTATAGGTGCCGACCAGGCGCTCTTAGAGGGTTCCACCACTCCCTGTTCCAACAACGTCCGTAATTCGTCATCCACAATCCTTTGCTTGGCAGGAGAAACCGGGTAATAACGGAGCTTGATAGGCGGCGAATCAGTCACAATTTCATGTTCCACCGAATTAACAGTCCCCAGGACTCCAGCTCCCATAGCCCGGAAGGCACGGCCAACCAAATCATCCAACGCCGAACGCTGCTGGGGCGTCAGCTCGTCCCGTACCTGTAAGTCGCATAATTCGGTCGTATCATCTACGAATCTCCATACGTCCTTACGCAAATCGGGGACAATACCCATACTTCGCCAAAAATCCATTCCCAGGATTAATTTATGGGGAAGAGCCGGTATAACCATAACATTTAATATACAAGTCCGTTCCATCAGGGAAAAGGGCGTCGCAATGGTTCCGAGAGACGAACAGACATCTCCATTGGCCACGGTGCAGTCACGACGGGAGGTCGAATCCAATGTAAGTCCGAGAGACAACAAGGCTTGGTAGCCCATTCCGCCAACGATGGTGTTGGTCGCTCCCGAGTCCAACAGCCCCAACATGTCGACGCCCAGAATAGCGACCTTCAAATAAGGTCGGGCATCACCAGAAGCGTGGGAGATAATGAAGTCGAGTAGCACGCGATGCGCAGCATCAGTGGTCGAAACTACGGAGGACGGCTGATGACCCTTCAGGCCCTCCGGTCGGCGTTTCCCGAACGTGAAGAGTTACAGGCCGGACAAGTTCGCAAGGTCACATCGGGTCGCCTACACCGGTAGCACCATTTGCCACTGGGGGTTTGCGGAGGCTTTTGAGGGCACTTACTGGCCATATGTCCCTTCTTCCGGCATCGGAAGCATTCCACATCGGCCAAGTCCATCGGAGGTCGTCGGGGCGGGGAGGACACCGCGGCGGCTTCCAAGCGAGAAGAGACGCACGCCAACTCGGGCTCAACGCAGTCCCGGCTGCGACGAGGAGGGGCCTGATAATGGTCCGCCCGGTACTTTTTAGTCTCCAATTGGAGGCATTCGGTCCCCAATTCCCGCATATCGTGGACCGGCGGCAACTGCATCGTGTAGAAGGGTGCCCGATTGCGTCGTACAATGTCCAGCTGTACCTCCGGGGACATCTGTCCATACCTGTCAAAGAGAGCCTGCATGCACGATAAATATTCTATTATGGGCTCGTTGAGTCCCTGGGTCCTACCCAAAAGCTCCTGAAAAAGGCGGCTCCGGTAGTCGGGAGGTAGGTAGTGCTTCTTCAGCAGGTCGGACAACTCCTTCCAAGTCCCACATGAACGAATGGCAGCTCGATACCATAACAACGCCTTACCAGCAAACAAATCCAACGAGGAACGGTACAAGTCCGCCTCGGAACATCCCCGAGCTCTACTCAGCTCAGCAACCCGGTCCAGGAAATCCATCACGGACATAGACTTAGGATCACCGGAGAACTGCAGGTTCCACTTATACAATGGGATGGGTCGGTCGCTCGTCCTGGAGCCCGATGCATGCAGGCCAGCGTCCAGCACCGGAGCACCGCTTGAAGTGTCAGCCTCAGAACCCTGACTATCACTATCCTCCAAGGCATTTCCATCCGCTGTAGACAAAGCAGCACTCAAATTCAAATCCCGAGGTCGAGATCCTCTCTGCAAACGCGTCAATAACGCGGAGACTCTGGCAAGCCATTCTCCTCGCTTTCTGGCAGTAGTCGCCTCCACTCCGGTCACAGGGATACCATCCACGCGGCCCAACAAATGCATTACCCGGGAACAGCAACGGTGCAGTCCACGCCGATCACCTCCCAGCGTTGGCACCAAGAGCTCCAGCTCCGTGAACTTAGCAGCGATGGCATCCAGATCCTTGGCAGCGTCAAACACATATTTGGGGTAACGAAGCGAACGCTTATCTCTTTCTAACCGAATCATTGACCGCAAACTGGCCCGCATATGAACCACCGTCATGCTGGCCGGATCCATTCCTCGGAACGACAGCTCAAACTCTAGCTCATCTCGCTTGAGATGGTGGACGTCCATGGTAGGCGCAGTCATCGTAATAGAAAAAGAATCAGCACAAGTGGACAATAAATTCCGACACGCAGCAAGGGAAGCAACCGCCCGGAGCGGGTAACACAGCAGTCAAAACCGCCCAGACAAAGATCGAAGGAGTAAAGAGAAAGGAAAAAAAAATTAAAGACAGAAAAACCTGGGGAACGCACCCAAACAGATGCCAAAACTGAAAAAAAAACAAAGACCCAACCAGCAGAGTCCAGGAATCAATTAGCTCCTCCCAATTAATCCAATTAGCCCCACGTTGGGCGCCAGTGAAACACCTTGACTTTCTATTTCCAATGAAAGCTATAAAATATTTTAACAACAAGTTCCGGAACCTTGAGCTCTACCTGTGCGCTCATGCAGTCCTTGGGGTTGCACCGACTAACTCTGGGAGAGGGCGTGGGGATAAACAACATCCAAACGCAAGGTGTTCCGAAATGGGCGCCACACAATCTCAACCCCGCCGTGGACTATCGCTTGATTGTGAAAGCTGGCTGAAAGAGAAATGATGCCACACAGGGACAAGAAGAGAACCAAAGTTGCCGGAAAATCAAGTTTATTAAATGCCCACAGACAAATAAAAGTAAAAAAAAGTACACCAAATTACAGCGGTAGCTTGGGCAGATATCCACTGACCAGCAAGGTCGACCACCGTTCAAGTAATCCACACCTGAACGAGTCACAATAATACAATTTATCAAATACACCAAAATATCAAATAGCAACGCTTCGGCAACGTTAGTGCCGATAATTAACCTGAAAAACAAAAAAACCCGAAAGATAAATGCGACAACCGACGAACACGTTCTTGGCCAAGCACGAAATTCACCGCAGTATCTGGGATAATATTCCCCAGACGTGGAATTAAATTAAATCAATACGACCGAAAAGCGTTGGAAATTTGATTAACAATAGTGTCAAAATGGATGAAATTAATAAATTAAAATAAGGCAATATTAACTAAATTATTGTCCCAAATGACCAGGACAATTCAAATTCAAAATTAAATTGTAAATTAAAATTCTCAAACCTTACCGAAACACTTTGCCGGTACACCTTCACCCGACTAACCTAACCTCAACGTTTATCCAATATAAACAACCAAGTAAATTTAGAAAAGGCCAAGATAAGATACACTTATCTAATTAAATTAAATTAAATTAAATTAAACCAATCACATTAAATCAATCTGTACAATTGAAATTTAAATCAAATAAAAAAATTATTAACGAGGTTGAGGGAGGCTAGCTACCGTTGCATCAACGCACAACAACGGTCCACCGCAACAGCTGTTTGTTGGGGTAGGTGAGGTTAGAAACCTTCCGGACAAAGATACGATAATGGTGAACGGCTCACCCAAAGTAAATTATACAATGAAAGAAAAATACAACTAATTACGACACGAATAAACTTCCGGCAGCACTGCGTCAAGGGCGAGGGCCCGGTGGAGATATAAATATAAGTCAAACCTTGACCTCGGCAGCGAAGGAATGTCCCCGTTCCACGAAGACACCCGCAGTCCTAGCAAGGCAAACTCTCCGCAGCTTCCGACGCTCTACTCCACGAAACTGGTCCTCTGATCGAAAGGGTTGTCCTCCGATCCAAAGACGAAAACGTCCCCAGACGAAGACACCACAGAAAAGGATAAACGCCACCAGACGTAGAGTAAATATCCAAGAGGTCCAGACGACGAATAAATAGCCAGCGATGAATAAATATCCGACGATGAATAGACGTAGAATCAATATCCAAAGACGAAGAATATATCCGACGATGCCCAGACGACGAAGAAGAAGAAGCCTAAAAATATTCCTCGCAATAAGGAACCAATTCTCAAAGTAATAAACGAACCAGAGACTCACCCTAAGATCTTGAGCGGGCTTAACCGTGAATCCAACAGTAATCTACGTCCTAGATCCGCACAAAAGGCGACGTTCCAACCATATAACACACTCCAATGGTTAAAACTTCTCAGCTCGGGAAGGATGGTTCCGCATACAGCGAGAGATACTTCGTATACCAGCAAGGCACCAAACAAACGAGTAACTCCAAGTCACTTCCACACAGCTTCACGTAGACTCCAGGATAAAGTTGACGGACAGCGATTCGTCTAACAACCAAGACTCGACAATCCAGAGGGACAAAATGCGGTTCTATATATAGCCGTGCTTCCCGCTCTAACCGGACCAAAAACCTCGCAAAAAGGCAATTAGAGGGACTTTAATTAAAGGAAACCAGTCGTCAGGAGCAGAAAAATCCAAGGAGACTCACAATAACCCGGTCGACCAAATCTGAACAGTAGTTTAAGAGAAAACAGGAGAAATGAATGGGAAAATACACTGTCTCGAACCCCGCACAAAAACTAGCCCTACTCAAATACGCAACCTTATTCAAACTCTGTTAATAGTGAACCAAATTCCACGAACGATGACTTGATGTAGAGCTGAATTTTTCCTCGTCACACAAAACAAAAAATCGTCGCTCTACGACGTCGCGTCGAAAAGTTACGCAATTAAATCGATAAATCGCCCAAGAGGTACAGGAAGCGCCATCTTACTGCGGATAGCGGAAAACGTTCCAACTCAAGCTACCCATGCAAAATCACGGGGACCAACCAGTAAGAATTCAACCTGTGTGCAAGACCTGAGAAACTTGAAAACGGCGACAGTAGCAGAGCATAAACCGTTCAAAACATTCCGTAAAAACGGCAGTGTAACACTCCCCCTCTCCTTTCACAACGGGAAATCTTCCCAAGATTTTCCGGGTTACTCCCGACCGGCAACTGAAACAACAACCCGCACGCCCAAAATGCACCGGAGGACACACAACTAATGAAATTTACTTAACCTAACTAAAAAAGGCACCGGCATACCTTCAAAAGAAATCCAAAACATTTTTGAGAGGAAATTCCTCATCAAAAAGACTCAACACACAAGAAAACTCTCCCACTTCCGCGCGTTGGGAAGAGGGCATTCCTATTCCTGATCCAGGAGACGATGGTGGGTGGAATGGGATATCCGCGTCCCTTTATCAGACTTTTACTGAACGCAGGCTCACGGCTGAAGTATTCTTATGCCCCTCCAGCAGAGCGCGGGTGGTTTATCTCAAAGTCTCATCCTCAACAGCAGGTTTCAAATCCTGAACATGCCAGACTCCTCGGGACTTCCCATGCAGATCCTCCAGTTCATATGTCCAGGAGCCCATTCTCCTCTTCACAACGTAAGGTCCAACGAACTTCGCAGCCAGCTTGGCATTAATATAATTCGCTGCGTCCGATAAGGCTTTGTTCCTTCGCCATACCTGCTGACCCACGACATACTGCACAGGCCTGCGCCGTAGATTATACACCTTCCGACCACGCTCCTGAGCAGCTGCAAGCTTCTTCTTAACGCTCTGAAAGAGTTCCTCAAACCCTTTGACTCTGGACGGAACGTCCGGAGGCTCCTTCTCTGGTGCAAAGGCCCGATCGAAAAGTCTACCACAACCCACATAATGCCTGCCGAAATTCACGTAGAAGGGAGAATAGCCGGTGGTCTCGCTGCGTGACGAGCGTATGGCGCAACCGATGGGCGCAAGATACTCGTCCCATTTACGCTGATTATCCTTCACGTAACATCCGAGCATGGTTTTCACAACCCGATTGACCCGTTCCACGGGATCAGCTCGGGGATAATATAAGGGAGTATATGAAATTCGGGCACCATACGAGTCACACATTTGTTTGAATTCCCTGCTTCTCATCTGAACACCATTGTCACACACTACATATTGGGGAGCACCATACATGAGGAAAACGTTATCCTCAACAATTCTCGTCAAGGCCTGAGCAGTAGCAGAACGGAGGGCGAACATCAGGACGAACTTACTGAAATAATCGCTGATAACGAGGAGGGAGGTACTTCCCTTGGAAGAGCGCGGCAGAGGTCCAACGAAGTCCAAGCTTATCATTTGCCATGGACGAGAAATCTCCGGACGAGAGCCCATTAGCCCCGCAGGAGCACGTTGTTCCGGTTTTTGCGCCGCACAGACCGGGCACCTACGCACATACGTCGCGACGTCTACATGCATTTTTGGCCATATATAGCTTTCGCGCAAACGCCAGTAGACTTTATAGCCACCCACATGACCAGCACGCGGGTCATCATGATACCTCTCCAACAGCGCCCTCCTGCGATCCTTCGGGACAACCAACTTCCAATCCTCGTCCGGGCCAGAGAGATTTGTCCGTTTCGATTTCACGTACTTAAATAGCCTGCCCGACTCCACTCGCCATTGCGGGAACCTTGAAAGATTCCCCTCCACTCGGGAAATCATACCGAGATACCAGACGTCCGTGGTAGAAGGAAAATCATCGCCCAGCAACTGAACGCCGTCAACCAGAATCGGCACCGAACGTGAAAGACAGTCGGGAACCACAAGATCTCGTCCCTTACGATGAACAATCCGGAAGTCGAAGGGTTGCAGACGGACGGCCCATCTAGCTAAACGTCCGCTTGGGTCCTTGAGGTTGTTAAGCCACACCAACGAAGCATGATCGGTAATGACGGTGAAATGAGTTCCTTCGAGGTAGTGACGAAACTTCTCAATCGCCCAAATGACTCCAAGACATTCCCGTTCTGTGGTCGAATAATTTCTCTCCTGACGAGTCAAGGAGCGGGAGAGAAAGGCTATCACCCGCTCGCCATCATCAAAGTGCTGGGTGAGGACAGCACCAAGTCCAAAGGCGGAGGCGTCAGTCTGGAGGCAAAACGGTTTATCAAAGTCGGGGCAGGTTAAAATTGGGGCGGACACCAGGTGTTGCTTCACGGAAGCAAGCGCCTGCTCACACTGTGGAGTCCAAATACACTTCGCTCCCTTCTTGGTGAGGCCATTAATAGGAGCGACGATGGAGGCAAAATCAGGCACAAACCGCCTATACCAACTGGCCATCCCCACGAACCGTCGTACATCGGACACATTCTGGGGCGCCGGAATCCTCAAAATCGCTTCCACCTTTCCAGGGTCCACTCGAAGACCATTCCTGTCCACGATATAGCCCAAGTACCCGAGTTCCGGACGACAAAACTGACACTTGTCCTGACTGACAGTCAAACCAGCAGCCTGCAAACGATCCAGAACCTTCGCTAACATTGAAAGGTGAGTGTCAAAATCGGGAGAAATAATAATAATGTCGTCGAGGTACACCAGAACATAAGGTTCTAAATCAGCTCCCAGTACCCGATCGATCAGTCGTTGCCAGGTGGCCGGGGCATTAGTCAAACCCATCGGCATTCGCCGGCAGGAGAAACCGGGTAATAACGGAGCTTGATAGGCGGCGAATCAGTCACAATTTCATGTTCCACCGAATTAACAGTCCCCAGGACTCCAGCTCCCATAGCCCGGAAGGCACGGCCAACCAAATCATCCAACGCCGAACGCTGCTGGGGCGTCAGCTCGTCCCGTACCTGTAAGTCGCATAATTCGGTCGTATCATCTACGAATCTCCATACGTCCTTACGCAAATCGGGGACAATACCCATACTTCGCCAAAAATCCATTCCCAGGATTAATTTATGGGGAAGAGCCGGTATAACCATAACATTTAATATACAAGTCCGTTCCATCAGGGAAAAGGGCGTCGCAATGGTTCCGAGAGACGAACAGACATCTCCATTGGCCACGGTGCAGTCACGACGGGAGGTCGAATCCAATGTAAGTCCGAGAGACAACAAGGCTTGGTAGCCCATTCCGCCAACGATGGTGTTGGTCGCTCCCGAGTCCAACAGCCCCAACATGTCGACGCCCAGAATAGCGACCTTCAAATAAGGTCGGGCATCACCAGAAGCGTGGGAGATAATGAAGTCGAGTAGCACGCGATGCGCAGCATCAGTGGTCGAAACTACGGAGGACGGCTGATGACCCTTCAGGCCCTCCGGTCGGCGTTTCCCGAACGTGAAGAGTTACAGGCCGGACAAGTTCGCAAGGTCACATCGGGTCGCCTACACCGGTAGCACCATTTGCCACTGGGGGTTTGCGGAGGCTTTTGAGGGCACTTACTGGCCATATGTCCCTTCTTCCGGCATCGGAAGCATTCCACATCGGCCAAGTCCATCGGAGGTCGTCGGGGCGGGGAGGACACCGCGGCGGCTTCCAAGCGAGAAGAGACGCACGCCAACTCGGGCTCAACGCAGTCCCGGCTGCGACGAGGAGGGGCCTGATAATGGTCCGCCCGGTACTTTTTAGTCTCCAATTGGAGGCATTCGGTCCCCAATTCCCGCATATCGTGGACCGGCGGCAACTGCATCGTGTAGAAGGGTGCCCGATTGCGTCGTACAATGTCCAGCTGTACCTCCGGGGACATCTGTCCCTACCTGTCAAAGAGAGCCTGCATGCACGATAAATATTCTATTATGGGCTCGTTGAGTCCCTGGGTCCTACCCAAAAGCTCCTGAAAAAGGCGGCTCCGGTAGTCGGGAGGTAGGTAGTGCTTCTTCAGCAGGTCGGACAACTCCTTCCAAGTCCCACATGAACGAATGGCAGCTCGATACCATAACAACGCCTTACCAGCAAACAAATCCAACGAGGAACGGTACAAGTCCGCCTCGGAACATCCCCGAGCTCTACTCAGCTCAGCAACCCGGTGCAGGAAATCCATCACGGACATAGACTTAGGATCACCGGAGAACTGCAGGTTCCACTTATACAATGGGATGGGTCGGTCGCTCGTCCTGGAGCCCGATGCATGCAGGCCAGCGTCCAGCACCGGAGCACCGCTTGAAGTGTCAGCCTCAGAACCCTGACTATCACTATCCTCCAAGGCATTTCCATCCGCTGTAGACAAAGCAGCACTCAAATTCAAATCCCGAGGTCGAGATCCTCTCTGCAAACGCGTCAATAACGCGGAGACTCTGGCAAGCCATTCTCCTCGCTTTCTGGCAGTAGTCGCCTCCACTCCGGTCACAGGGATACCATCCACGCGGCCCAACAAATGCATTACTCGGGAACAGCAACGCTGCAGTCCACGCCGATCACCTCCCAGCGTTGGCACCAAGAGCTCCAGCTCCGTGAACTTAGCAGCGATGGCATCCAGATCCTTGGCAGCGTCAAACACATATTTGGGGTAACGAAGCGAACGCTTATCTCTTTCTAACCGAATCATTGACCGCAAACTGGCCCGCATATGAACCACCGTCATGCTGGCCGGATCCATTCCTCGGAACGACAGCTCAAACTCTAGCTCATCTCGCTTGAGATGGTGGACGTCCATGGTAGGCGCAGTCATCGTAATAGAAAAAGAATCAGCACAAGTGGACAATAAATTCCGACACGCAGCAAGGGAAGCAACCGCCCGGAGCGGGTAACACAGCAGTCAAAACCGCCCAGACAAAGATCGAAGGAGTAAAGAGAAAGGAAAAAAAAATTAAAGACAGGAAAACCTGGGGAACGCACCCAAACAGATGCCAAAACTGAAAAAAAAACAAAGACCCAACCAGCAGAGTCCAGGAATCAATTAGCTCCTCCCAATTAATCCAATTAGCCCCACGTTGGGCGCCAGTGAAACACCTTGACTTTCTATTTCCAATGAAAGCTATAAAATATTTTAACAACAAGTTCCGGAACCTTGAGCTCTACCTGTGCGCTCATGCAGTCCTTGGGGTTGCACCGACTAACTCTGGGAGAGGGCGTGGGGATAAACAACATCCAAACGCAAGGTGTTCCGAAATGGGCGCCACACAATCTCAACCCCGCCGTGGACTATCGCTTGATTGTGAAAGCTGGCTGAAAGAGAAATGATGCCACACAGGGACAAGAAGAGAACCAAAGTTGCCGGAAAATCAAGTTTATTAAATGCCCACAGACAAATAAAAGTAAAAAAAAGTACACCAAATTACAGCGGTAGCTTGGGCAGATATCCACTGACCAGCAAGGTCGACCACCGTTCAAGTAATCCACACCTGAACGAGTCACAATAATACAATTTATCAAATACACCAAAATATCAAATAGCAACGCTTCGGCAACGTTAGTGCCGATAATTAACCTGAAAAACAAAAAAACCCGAAAGATAAATGCGACAACCGACGAACACGTTCTTGGCCAAGCACGAAATTCACCGCAGTATCTGGGATAATATTCCCCAGACGTGGAATTAAATTAAATCAATCCGACCGAAAAGCGTTGGAAATTTGATTAACAATAGTGTCAAAATGGATGAAATTAATAAATTAAAATAAGGCAATATTAACTAAATTATTGTCCCAAATGACCAGGACAATTCAAATTCAAAATTAAATTGTAAATTAAAATTCTCAAACCTTACCGAAACACTTTGCCGGTACACCTTCACCCGACTAACCTAACCTCAACGTTTATCCAATATAAACAACCAAGTAAATTTAGAAAAGGCCAAGATAAGATACACTTATCTAATTAAATTAAATTAAATTAAATTAAACCAATCACATTAAATCAATCTGTACAATTGAAATTTAAATCAAATAAAAAAATTATTAACGAGGTTGAGGGAGGCTAGCTACCGTTGCATCAACGCACAACAACGGTCCACCGCAACAGCTGTTTGTTGGGGTAGGTGAGGTTAGAAACCTTCCGGACAAAGATACGATAATGGTGAATTATACAATGAAAGAAAAATACAACTAATTACGACACGAATAAACTTCCGGCAGCACTGCGTCAAGGGCGAGGGCCCGGTGGAGATATAAATATAAGTCAAACCTTGACCTCGGCAGCGAAGGAATGTCCCCGTTCCACGAAGACACCCGCAGTCCTAGCAAGGCAAACTCTCCGCAGCTTCCGACGCTCTACTCCACGAAACTGGTCCTCTGATCGAAAGGGTTGTCCTCCGATCCAAAGACGAAAACGTCCCCAGACGAAGACACCACAGAAAAGGATAAACGCCACCAGACGTAGAGTAAATATCCAAGAGGTCCAGACGACGAATAAATAGCCAGCGATGAATAAATATCCGACGATGAATAGACGTAGAATCAATATCCAAAGACGAAGAATATATCCGACGATGCCCAGACGACGAAGAAGAAGAAGCCTAAAAATATTGCTCGCAATAAGGAACCAATTCTCAAAGTAATAAACGAACCAGAGACTCACCCTAAGATCTTGAGCGGGCTTAACCGTGAATCCAACAGTAATCTACGTCCTAGATCCGCACAAAAGGCGACGTTCCAACCATATAACACACTCCAATGGTTAAAACTTCTCAGCTCGGGAAGGATGGTTCCGCATACAGCGAGAGATACTTCGTATACCAGCAAGGCACCAAACAAACGAGTAACTCCAAGTCACTTCCACACAGCTTCACGTAGACTCCAGGATAAAGTTGACGGACAGCGATTCGTCTAACAACCAAGACTCGACAATCCAGAGGGACAAAATGCGGTTCTATATATAGCCGTGCTTCCCGCTCTAACCGGACCAAAAACCTCGCAAAAAGGCAATTAGAGGGACTTTAATCAAAGGAAACCAGTCGTCAGGAGCAGAAAAATCCAAGGAGACTCACAATAACCCGGTCGACCAAATCTGAACAGTAGTTTAAGAGAAAACAGGAGAAATGAATGGGAAAATACACTGTCTCGAACCCCGCACAAAAACTAGCCCTACTCAAATACGCAACCTTATTCAAACTCTGTTAATAGTGAACCAAATTCCACGAACGATGACTTGATGTAGAGCTGAATTTTTCCTCGTCACACAAAACAAAAAATCGTCGCTCTACGACGTCGCGTCGAAAAGTTACGCAATTAAATCGATAAATCGCCCAAGAGGTACAGGAAGCGCCATCTTACTGCGGATAGCGGAAAACGTTCCAACTCAAGCTACCCATGCAAAATCACGGGGACCAACCAGTAAGAATTCAACCTGTGTGCAAGACCTGAGAAACTTGAAAACGGCGACAGTAGCAGAGCATAAACCGTTCAAAACATTCCGTAAAAACGGCAGTGTAACATACTTGTGTGAACCATAATTGTACCCTATCTTTCTAAAACGGCGGAATTCGGACTGCTACTTTTGCAAGAGTGACGTTTTCGAGTGCAGCTTGTGAATTGTTACCATCATCTAGTTGAGTAGAGTTGCCGGGGTCGGGATCACGTCTGGCTCACCAATTGTTGTGAAGTCTAACTACACAACTATTTATTATCTTACTTTATCTAACAAAAAACCCTAGCAGGAGACAATGTCAAACATTTTTTTTTATTACTTGTGTTAATGTTGACTATAGTAACATCTTTAAATATTTAGAAAAACTCACTACACAAGTGGGCACCACAATACCATTCCTCCGAGGAAGTTTGTGGAATATTGCTTTTACTAGCATATTATATACAGAGTGAGTCCTTAATTTTTATAAACCGCTCCAACATGCAAATGGTGCTGTCCACTAGAACAATTAAAGGAAGCTAATGTTTTTTTGGTAATAACATAAGTTATCCATTATGTGTTCCATTTTTACAATTTTCTCCATATCTCTGGAAAATTTATATATAAAACATATTTATTGTTAAATGTTCTAAAAAAGTCTGTGATCTCTGCACTTATTGTTCAAACAGTTAGCGATTTGTTTACTTGATTTGATCTTTACTAGAATTCTTCTCCGAAGCGAAGGCATAGCTTGTATTTTTTAAAAGTTGTCCACACAGTATATATTGTTATTCTAACAATATTTGAATGCATATCGATGGGCGATTGTGAACGAGACTCTTTTCCATACCATTTATATAATTTGTGCAGAATAAACAACTCATCCTTATCAGACATTGTTGAGTTTTCGTTTATATTAAAACTGTAGTACCGTTCACATTTCAGTCTCCCACGAGTAATGTGCGCCAGATAACCAGCAAAATATCTTATGCTGCAATCCTCCAAGTCTGTTATGATCAGCATTTGTGGCCGAAAATCTATGCAGTATCGCTACAGCCGACATTACTTGTTCTTTGGACGGTTTTATAACTTCTTCATCATCACTTTCGTCTGACTGTACATGATATGGACCAGGCAGTGGTGGTTCATTCGCTGTTTCTTTATGCAACGGTTCTGGGCAAATTGATAAGTCATTATCAACACTCACACTACTAACACTACTCTTGGAATGTAATGTTTTCAGGTTGAATTGCAGTCAGAACAGCCCATTCCAGACCAGGCTTTGTTGCAACATTTTGTTATAGTATTGCTTGTAACTGCATTCCATGACAAAGCAATCGCGCGAATAGCCTGTAAAACATTCCACTTGACATTTTGCTCCTCTGCTTCTAGTGTTCGTATGGCATATTTTACCAATTTTGCTCGATAATGGAATTTTAAATTCGCAATTATTCCTTGATCAAGAGGCTGCAAGCAACTAGTTGTATTGGGAGGAAATAACGGAATTTGATATTTGATAAATCCACATCGTCTACTTAATGAGCAGCACAGTTAACCAATGTCAGCAAAAATCTTGCGGTGCTGCGTGATCATACGACATCCCTAAACGCGTTGGGACGTGTACATGCAGGGTAAATTAAGCTTGTTAAAGTTTTTAAAACATCGCGGATTTTCAGATTTTCCAATAACCCAGGCATTGTGTTTTTCTGATCCATCAGAATTGCAACATAACACCACAATTAGTCTTGCCTTACTTTTTGCTCCTCCGTGACAGCGATTTCCTTTGAAATCCAAAGTTCTATCTGGCAACAAATTATAAAAAATTCCAGTTTCGTCCATATTGAAAATATCTTTAGGTAATATTTTTTTTTAATATCGTCAAATGCAACCAACCAATCAGAAGTTGTAGTATCGCTCACCTTTGCCGCTTCACCACACATCTCATGCGAAACAATACCGTGCCGTTTCTTAAACCTCCAGAGCCAACCAGATGAACTTCAATAAGCACCGTCGCCCCATAGGGGTCGGCTCGCTGACCCAGCTTTCGCCATACAGCCTCCAGTATACGCCACCAAGGAAACATGTACCTGCCCCCGAGAGTCCGTACTCCAGTTGAAAGAGGGCATGGCTGGCATTTATAAATCCACTAAGTAAGTATTTGTCTGCACCTATGGTACCATCACACGCAGGCTCCCAAGACACAATTAAGAGCTCGTTCTAGTCGGGCTTCCCCGACACCGTTGGACGAGTCGCCGGCGAGGCCACTTACGCAAACCTCTACTCAACATCTGTACACACCGTAGAAGGGCGGCCATTCGCCCACGGCATAGGAACCATGGTATAGGGTAGCCCCCGGTGGTTCTAGGGGATTACATACACCGAAGAGTTAGTGCAGCCCACAGCCTTGAATTACTCCAAGTACTCGTGTAGGATACCTTCCGGAATCCACGTTTGACGAGTCACCGCCCGAAACGCTAACGCGTTATCCGTACCCATCGAGGTTAGAAACGTTACTCTTTCATCGGAGGATGGGTGCACCGTCGAGCACGCTTACGCTGAGAACTCTACCACATGTCATATCCCTCAGCGGCTCCTCATTCCCCACAAACGTGGGATAGGGTAGCTCCACATCAAGAAGGGTATAAACGCCATGTGGGCTATAGCGTCTATCCGCACTTGCCTTAATCCCTATTCGGATATACTAGATATCAGATCATTAAGTCCTCATGATGGCACAACTTCCGAAGGCCCCGTTTGATGAGTCACCAGCGACCACCAGAAACCTGGTATCCCTCCCTCACGTCTATTACTGCCTTGGTCGCCTTTACTGACTAGGTCAACCAGAAACCTGGAATCGGTTGGACTTGAAACAAGACAGTTTCACGGAACCGCCTCGTCAGGTCTGCCAGCGGCCCGGGATGAACAGATGAACAGTCGAAATCTGTTATCCCATAATTAAAAGCAATTTCTTTAGCTTTTTCTTGAATTATAAGACCAGATATAGGTAGGTTCAAATGTCTTACATGCCCGAACCACTCTATTAATTCGTCTTCGACATCTTCAAACTTTGCAGTCCGCAGACGTTTGCATTTAGAAGTAAATGATGCAGATGCCACACTTGTCTCAATTTTGTTTCTGTTTTTAATTATAGTTGACAGAGTGGACTTTGCGATGTTGAATTTTTGTGCTAACGCCGATTTCGTCAACTCGGCCTTGTCTACTTCATTCAAAATAGACATTTTAGTTTTTAGATCGATAGATTTTTGTTCACGTTTTCGTTTTTGATCTGTCATAGTAAATTATAACCTATATAAGACTACTAGCAATCGACTAACCAAACTGCCGGCGATTACACCCATTCCCATACCCACCCAAACACACAGTTATACCGACAGTGTACGATCATTTGTTTACGTATTCTGTTCGTGTTAAGCGAGCAAAAACAAGGCAAAAACGCATGCCCGCCCCGAAATGTTGTTCGAGAGTCGTGTTATCGAGAATTCGCGTTAACCGAAGCATATTCAATGGGTAATGTATGAGGAATGGCCGGGACCGTAGTTCTGGGTCGCATTAGCAAGGTGTTCGCGTTATCCAAGTTTATGTTAACGAGGCTTCACTGTACACTCCACACAAATTGCTTTTTCAGCAGGTGTCAATAGGGTATTGATCGCATGAGATCGAAACGTCAGTCGGAATATCCGTACGTTAGGTTCAATCCTCCGTTTTGCCTAAATATGGAAAACAGGTTGTCTAAACTGTCCAATTAAGTTTCCGCATTAATATAAAAACATCTTCGTTGTACCTATTTGCATTTGTTTTGATACAGTAACAAAACACCTCGGATAGTTTGAAATATACCACTGAAGCAAGGAGGACGTAAATATTGTTGCTCATTGTTCTTGTTGTTTTCAACGTTCCGCACTTTTTTTATTTATTTAAGTATCTTATTGATTCCTCCATCAGTATTTGATTGCTGCGATGTAGGGCGCGTTTCAATATGTTATGATCTATTCATTCTTGCTACAAATTTTGCTGTATTTAGTCCAGTTTCTAACATTAGTTCTTCCGTTGCCACACAAGTCTTGATAGTACTCGAAACAGTATGAGTAAACAATTGTGTAGCATACTTAACACACATTTTTTGAAAACGTTTTGGTTTGATGTGATGATCTCTAATTCTTACCTTAGCCCGGTGGGTTGTTGAACGATCAACTTCGTAAACTGTACTGCCATCGGAAAATTTGATAATATTATCATCCATATCCACATAATCATTATTTATCCAGATACTCCAAAAGCTTTTTATAAGAGGGAGTATCATAAACTACAACAATTATTTAATTATTAATTCTTGTCTTCGTTGACAGCTTCTTAAAGGCACTTTCATTGGAAGTTCCTTGGTCACAGACGACTGCAATCGGGGACAGGCCTACATCAAAACTCTTTTTTAGTACGGCGTCAATTAATGTACTGAGATCGGTGGAAGTGACCCAGTTTTGGCTGATATAACTGTTCGATAAATGGCTGTGTTCTTCTAATTAACGTTTTATAATAATAACAACTTCTTACACAATTAGACGTGACATGCGAAAAATAACGATATCAAAAATACTGCTGTTTTATCATAATAAACACATAGCCTTAGTAACTATATTTAGATGTCTAAGCGGTTTTCAGGTGACGCTATTTTTAATATAAATGTACTATTATTACTATTCCAACACCCCTCCTTACATTTATATTATTAAAAATCTAGCCACCTGAATTACAATCATCGTTTCTTATTCCACTAAGTTTAGTATTTTTCTAAATTTCTCAAATTTAAATTTATTTAATGATTTCGTAAAAATATCTGCCATGTTCTCGTTTGAATCTACTTTAACGATATTGATAACTCCATTCTTATAATATTCGTTTATAAAATGATAATGCACTTCTATATACTTAGAGTTTTTAGTGAAATTACCATATACAGCAATGTTCAAAGCTCCTAAATTATCTTCATATATCTTAACTGGCTTCTCAAATTTAATGTTAAATACTCCGAGTATATCTATTAACAATTTTATTTCACTTACAGCTTCTGATAATGCTACGTATTCTGCAAAAGTTGAAGATTTGGTTACACTACCCTGTTTCCTAGTTTTTCAATGACCAACAATTCCAAATAATCTTATTACATAGTCTGAAGTTGATTTTCTATCATCATAAGTTATCACCGGCCCAATCTGCGTCAACAAAGCAATCAAAAATCTCACAAGTCTTGTCTTTACTGTAAGTCAACTTTAAACATTTGGTAAAATACAAGTATTTCAATATTCTCAATGCATATTTAAAATGTGTTTTATTATAACAATTTTGAAATCTACTTAAATAGTTAACACTATAACTGATATCTGGCCTTGTTGCGGAACTTATATATAAAAGTGCTCCTACTAGATTTCTAAAATTGATATTGTCAGATATCTCTTGTGCAGGTTCTAGTTTTAAATTTACTTCCATTGATGCATTTTGAATTTTATATTTCTCGGCTAAAGATTCAATATAATTCTGTTGGCTTAAGGTCATGAAATTGTTCATGTAATCATATTGAATGTTGATTCCTAAGTAGGTTTTCACTTCACCTAAATCTTTCATTTTAAACCTGGCGGACAATAAACCTTTTATATATTGTACCTTTTCCTTATTTTTACAACGTATCAACAAATCGTCAACAAATACTATTAAATAGATTATGTCACCAGCTTTCTTACTATATAAACAATAATCAGTCACTTTTTGTAAAGTTCAATTTCTTCAAAAAATCATCGAAACAATCGTACCATGCACGGGGACTTTCTCTTAAACCGTAAAAAGCTTTTTCTAGCTACATACTCTATTTGTCCCATCCTCATATCCTTTAGCTTGATTTACATAAATTTCTGAAAAACTTTACCATTTAAAAAAGCTGTTTCAACGTCCATTTGCTCTATAATTAAGTTCTCCTGACAACAATATGATAACAAAAGTTACAAAGTTTGCATTTTTGCTACAGGCGAGTAAATATCTTCAACAATTTCACTTTGTTGAAAACCTCTAACAACTAATCGGGCTTTATAAATGGTTTCTAACTTTTTTGTGTAAATCCACTTAACATCCAAGACTTTCTTATTATCTGGTTTTTCAACTAACACCCCAGTTTTATTTTTCTTTAAACATTCCATTTCTTTATTCATTGCTTGCCTCCACTGTTCTGCCTCATTACTGTTAATCGCCTCCTCAAAATTATTTGGACATACAACATCACAATAATTAACATAAATATTATTGCCATATCTACTGGGCATCTTTCTCTCTCTATTTGACTTTCTTAACTCAGTTTGTTTGTTTGATTACTTGTAATGATTTCTGGTTCATCTTCTATTACAGAATCACCGGAACAACTAGTATCAAATTCTTTTTCATTTTCATCTTTATCTAAACTGATACATCTTACATCCTCTTCTAAGATGTCAACATGTCTTGCAACAATTATTCTATTATTTAATAAAGCTCTATACCCAACATCAGAGTAACCCAACAAAATTCCCAAATCAGCTTTACTGTCCCATTTAGACCTTCTCAACTGTTCTGGTCTTCTAACAAAAACTCTACTTCCATATAAACGTAAATACTTAACACTAGGTTTTACTCCAAAAAATATTTCATAGGGTGTTTTCTTTTCTATTGTATTTGCTAGTATTCTATTCTTAAGATAAGCAGCTGTGCATACTATCTCTGGCCAAAACTTTCTAGCTACATTAGCTTCGGTTAACAAACATCTAGACATGTCCATAATTGACCTATTATAACGTTCTGCAGTACCATTTAATTCGCGAACGTAAGGTGGGCATGTATTTATAGAAATACCTTTCTCTCTAGCTAAACGATACATATTTGAATTCAAGTACTCTTTACCATTATCACATCTTAATTTCTTAATAGTTTTGCCTGTCAGATTTTCTACTTCATTTATATATGCTACAAAATAATCATAAACTTGATCTTTTGATTTAATAGGGTACACTCTAGCTATTTTACTATAATTATCTATAAAAGTAAGAAAATATTTTTGACCATTACAACCAGTCGTATGAGGACCATTCAAATCAGTGTGAATTATTTCTAAAATATCTTTAGCTTTACCGCGATTGTTGTCAATAGGTAAATTATGCATTTTGTTTTCAATACACGTTTTACATTTCATATATTCAGATTCTATATTTTTAGGTATTCCATCTAATAATTGATTTTTGCACAAAGTATTTAAGCTAGAAAAATTAACATGACCCAAAATACGAAGCCATTTTCTTTTAAAGTCAATCTATCTGAACTATTTTCATATGCAACATTCATGTTGGCTTCCTTGTTTTTAATCACACTAGACATCTTATATAATCTAGTTTCTTTCCAAGCAATTGCAATTACACGATAATTTCTATCGTACATTTTTGATGTGTTTTTCTCAGAAATTATTTTATATTGATCAGTGACTTTAGCATAACTAATTAGATTTCTATCCATGTCTTTAACATAAAATATAAAAAGAAACTTGGAGGGTTCGACCATTCAATAATAACACCTTTGTTTAAATTGTTACGTTTCGCTTTAATATTCAAAGGTTCCTCAGATAATACTGCAAATTCAATTACAATCAGAAAAAATATATAAACAAAACAAAAGACTTAATTAACAATAAAAACTTTACACTATGAAACTTACAAAAATGGTGAATTAGATGAACCTGACAACGGGCGGTACATCAGTCGGCAATTCAAACTACATACAGCACAGGCACAAAAGTTCCAACATCGTTAATAGGAATCACTAGAGGTAGTAGCGTACTACAAAACATCACTACATAAAAGCAAACATACTGAGCTTAATTGTGAGTTAATATTCACATGTAATATATTAAATTATAGATAAAGGTATAACACAGAGGCTACTAATGCCACTTTTTTCATTTATGTTATAGTTTTTTTTTAAACCTTGCTAAAGAAGCCAATAATTGGTAATTTTTGTTATTTTTTATTCCAAATCAGAGCTAAAATTCAAAAAAGCAACATTACAGCAGTTTGTATTGAACCTTCGTGAACTTATGTAAAAAAATCACCACAAAATATGAATGTTGTAACGACTTAAGCCTTGCTTTTTTGAACACGTGTATCAGACGAGAATACCGTCGTACGGTGCAGCCATCTGTGGGACAAATGCCACATCACTCGCTTCGACCAATCAAATTCAACTGGTACACTCCCAAGCAAAATAATTTTACCGTGCTGATGCTCCCATCGCCTGCTCGTCGACAGATAGTAACAAAACGCCTGAACGTAATAATACATCTCAGTGTCCTCTGAACATCAGGTATGTAAATATGGATAGTCCTAGAATTTCTAATATACAAGTCAGCAAATTTACTTGTGGGCATAAGTTTAGGAGCACGTATAAAAATGAGCGAGCATTTGACGGAATCAGGTAGACAACAGAAATCAATTTGATTCTGTCAAAATTTCATTATCGCAATATTAGGGTAATTGCTTCATTCCAGGAATATACAGGTTGTCCTACTTCTTTCCATATATATATTTTTTTTAGATGGGCAATACTATATTCAGTAAAAAAGTTTATATGGACTTATTTTTTCAACTACATACTTAAAATTTACAGCTGTTTTCAATTTTATTTATAATAATAATAATGTTTATTGTGTGACATTTACCTTTGGGTAAAAAGGTGGTACACCTATATACATTCCATTTTACATTATATTACAAGCCATGTCGGACCTGGCGCAGCTCAGATACCTATACCGTATGTCTCCCCATCAAGTGGGCGAGGGAGAGGAAATGGTAGGAAGGGGAGAGCTAAGTATGCATTCGCACCATATGGGGGAGTCATACGGTTATAGGGATCACGGGGCGGCGGCCAACCCTGTTTGGCATGCGCCTGAATGTATGTCCATAGTTGAGATGCTAGATAATACATACATATAAATACATAAGCAAATAAATGCTTTCTTTGTAGCTAAAACCTCCAACTCTGATCGATGGCCGCCGAATTATTGATCTAAATTATTTCTTTCAACAAATGCAAGAATTAGATTCCCACAACCCTAAGTTTAGTTGTGGATTAAAGAACATCAGTATTACACATGAGAAATGTGAAGGATTAAATTAAGTATAATATGTGCAATGAGAAATTTATCATGCGCACCAACAACATTCCTGAATACGACGTGGATGACATAAATACCTTAGCCGTTGAAGGTATAATGTCGATTGGTGGAGGTTTCTATAATCTACAAGAATTGCTAACAACTTTAAATGTTCCATGCATGACTGCTAATACATACAAAAAGTATCATACCGTCATCAGCAAAGGTTGGGAACAAACCGCAGTAGTCAAAATGCAGGAAGCCGGTAAAAGGGAAGCTGAATATGCAATTCGGAATGGGCAGGTGGACAAAGATGGTGTGCCGTGTATAGCTGTAGTTGCGGATGGTTGCTGGTCGAAGAGGAGTTATCGAAATAAATATAGCGCTCTGTCTGGAGCTGCGGCAATAGTAGGCCATCAGTTTGGAGAAGTCTTGTATATTGGAGTGAAAAATAAATATTGCTTTTTAAGTGCTCAGGCAAGCAGCAAAAATGTAGATCCTAAAGAACACACATGCTTTAAAAATTATGTAGGGGCGTCTATTGGTATGGAATCTGCCATTATCGTACAAGGGTTCAAACAAAGCATTCAACTTCATGGATTAAAGTACACTAACGCTTATAGCAGATGGAGATAGCAGTACCTATAAAAAATTGATCGATTCTAATCCATATGGGTCAAAAATCGAAAAAAATCGAATGTCGCAATCATGTTTTAAGAAATTATTGTAATAAATTAAAACAGATGACTTCAGATACTCGATTCCCACTGATGTACCGAAAGTTACTATCACAGCGAATCTTGAGATTACGAAAAGCCGTTGTAGGTTCTGTAAACCATCATAAAAAATCCAAAATACCGAAGGACCAGAAAATTGTTAATTTGAAGCGAAATATAAATAACAGCATTAACCATGTATTTGGCGACCATGCTGCAAGCGATAAATATTTCTGCAGTAAACAAGATGACACCGTAGAACGTAACTTATTTATAGGACTGAAGGCGTCCACCGAATTTTATGCAAGACTATCATGCATACAGTCGCAATTGTCGTACCATGCTAAAAGTTTGATTCACGACATCGACAGCAACATTGTGGAGCAATTCAATTCCATCATCGCCAAATATGTGGGCGGTAAACGAATTAATTATTCAAAGGGATATTCATACCAAACGCGATGTTATGCCGCAGTTGTTGCTCACAATAGGGTTTGCCTCACCACACACTGCACAAGACAACAACAGGAAAAAGTATTACAAGAATGATGATAAATGAGATCCGTCCGCGCAAAATTTCCGCAAGATCGCAGATCTTCAGAAAGGCGCATAAAACGTGTACTTCAAATAAATCGAGTAGGGGAGACTGGGGTCAGTAGAAACACGGGTCAGTTGAAACAAAGCAAATAAGTCAAGAACTAATCGCGACAGCGTACTGCGATTGACATGGAGGAGGTAACTTTCGTGTCCGAACTCGCTTGTTAGTGTTTCACCTGACTATGCCCGTTTTTTGTTGTGCGCTACAGTGACTATTGTGTTTTGGAGAGGCAAAGTAAGTATTTTTCTATGCATTCATTTCGCAATTACTATTTACTCATACACAATACTGATAATAATTTTTGTGTATAATATATTTGAAAATAAGAGCTTATGTACAAGTATTTTTTTGTTCTGAATTACTTCATGTTGATGATAAAAATTATTATTTGAAAAAATGTAGCCTGGGGTCAGTTGAAACAATTTTTGTGAGGTGCATTTCTCCAGCCCCACCATGGCGGATTTTGAAATATTGCAATATACCAAAGTTTTGTGTTAGTTTTGTGTCGAATTGTTCCGTATACAAAAAGTTTTGTTCCGCTTCCGTTCGCGAGATATAGCAATTTTTTTGAGGAGGGGCTGGGGAAATGCCAGCCCCACCACATTGGAATTTAGAATTTTTTTCGATGCCAAAGTTTTGTGTTAGCTTTGTATCGTTTTGTTCCGTTGAGAAAAAGTTTTGTTCCGATCAATTTTCGAAGATATAAGAAATTTTCCGAGGAGGGGCCAGAACAGTTTTTTGGAATTTTGAAAATTTATCGATGCCAGTCCATTGAATTAGTTTTGTGCCGAATTGTTCCGTAGAAAAAAAGTTTTGTTCCTCTTTATTTTTTTAGATACAAGCAATTTTCCGATGAGCGACTTCTACTTAAGTTGGCGACATTGCCTATATCCAAATTTATGTTTTTATGTATGTGTGTGTATCAATAAAATATGTATATATGTATAAATGAGAAAAAACGTGTCAAATCATAGTCATAAAAAAGTTATTGCGGTAATATTTACGTCTGGTTGCGTTCAAACCTGTCCCGGCGCGGCGGGCGCCTCGCTAGCGAGACAGGCGACACGTGTCGCTCGACCCCGGCCGGCCGAGCGCTAGACGGAGAGATGCACCCTTTGCATGTTTTGAAAAACAAGATAGTTAGATAATTTTATATTCTATTATAGAGGTACAACTGATTATTATGTTTGTTCCACACATATGTATAAACTGAATGTGTCCGGATTACGGTTGACTTACAGGAATGCAAGTGTCACATTCAAAACTTTTTGTATAGTTTTGGCGGTTTATTGAAATGTACAGTACATATTGTACAGCAACATATTAATTGTTCTGAATTATTTCCGCAGATACAAGTAATTTATTCAATACGTCTGGGAACCCCACGTTATTAGTTGGAAATTGAAGTATTTTCTTATGCCAACGGTTAATATTAGCCTAGTATCAAAATTATTCGTAGTGAAAAAGTTTTGTTCCGACTTATTTTCGGAAATACGGGTTTCTATAAGCAATTTTCCTGATAATGCTGGGAAACCTCGGTTTATTGCTTGGAAAATCCGTTCCTTCTCGATCCCAACTTATTGTGTTAGCTTTAATATTGAATTGTTCCGTACAGATAAAGTTTTGTTCCGGTTCCGTTCGTGAGATTTAGGCGCTTTTTTGCTGAGGAGAGGCTGGAGACAGGGCACGGCCTCGGTGGAAATTTGAAATTTTCTCGATGCCAAAGTTTTGTGTTAGCTTTGTATCGTTTTGTTCCGTCGAGAAAAAGTTTTGTTCCGACCTATTTTCCGAGATATAAGCTATTCTCGGAGGAGGGGCTGGAAAACCTTTTTGGAAATTCGGATTTTTTTCGATGCCAAACTTTTGTGTTAGCTTTGTATCGTTTTGTTCCGTTGAGATAAAGTTTTGTTCCGACCTATTTTCCGAGATATAAGCTATTCTCGGAGGAGGGGCTGGAAAACCTTTTTGGAAATTCGAAATTTTTTCGATGCAAAATTTTTGTGTTAGCTTTGTATCGTTTTGTTCCGTTGAGAAAAAGTTTTGTTCCGACCTATTTTCCGAGATATAAGCTATTCTCGGAGGAGGGGCTGGAAAACCTTTTTGGAAATTCGAAATTTTTTCGATGCCAAAGTTTTGTGTTAGCTTTGTATCGTTTTGTTCCGTTGAGATAAAGTTTTGTTCCGACCTATTTCCCGAGATATAAGCTATTTTCGGAGGAGGGGTTGAAAAACATTTTCGGAAATTCGAAATTTTTTCGATTGCAAGGTTTTCTGTTAGCTTTGTATCGTTTTGTTCCGTTGAGAAAAAGTTTTGTTCCGACCTATTTTCCGAGATATAAGCTATTTTCGGAGGAGGGGCTAGCAAAACCTTTTTGGAGTTTCTTATTTTTTTCGACGCCAAAGTTTTGTGTTAGCTTTGTATCGTTTTGTTCTGCTGAGAGAAAGTTTTGTTCCGGCCTATTTCCCGAGATATGAGCTATTTTCAGAGGAGGGACCAGAGGAGCTTTTAAGCTATTTTAGAGAGTAATTTTATGTTGTGTATATGTATATTTTAAAATAATAATACATAATACCTGAAAGAAGTATATTTTCTATTTAGAGAAGTCTATTTCTAATTTAGCATAAGTTGTGCAACATGTATTATTATTTAATAATACATGTTGCACTAATTTATGTCTCATGTATTAAGCCTGATGTGTACGTAATAGTAATTAGTTTTACCTTTGTCGTATGTACTATTAGCGGGGTTTGATACACATTTTATTGAAAGTTCTAAAAAGTCTAGCCTAAAAATATATCTAGCGTATACAGTGCCAAACTATCGCGTGTGTAACAGAAGTCGACATTGTAAACTGTGGGTTTTAAAATCGGTTTTTTTCATTAATTAATTATCAATTATCAACTCTTAGCCCTCCTCAGAAAGTAGCTTATATCTCGGAAAATAGGTCGGAATATAACTTTTTCTCAACGGAACAAAACGATACAAAGCAAACACAAAACTTTGGCATCGAGAAAATTTCAAATTTCCACCGAGGCCGTGCCCTGTCTCCAGCCTCTCCTCAGCAAAAGAGCGCATAAATCTCACGAACGGAACCGGAACAAAACTTTATCTGTACGGAACAATTCAATATTAAAGCTAACACAATAAGTTGGGATCGAGAAGGAACGGATTTTCCAAGCAATAAACCGAGGTTTCCCAGCATTATCAGGAAAATTGCTTATAGAAATCCGTATTTCCGAAAATAAGTCGGAACAAAACTTTTTCACTACGAATAATTTTGATACTAGGCTAATATTAAACGTTGGCATAAGAAAATACTTCAATTTCCAACTAATAACGTGGGGTTCCCAGACGTATTGAATAAATTACTTGTATCTGCGGAAATAATTCAGAACAATTAATATGTTGCTGTACAATATGTACTGTACATTTCAATAAACCGCCAAAACTATACAAAAAGTTTTGAATGTGACTCTTGCATTCCTGTAAGTCAACCGTAATCCGGACACATTCAGTTTATGTGTGGAACAAACATAATAATCAGTTGTACCAGTATAATAGAATATAAAATTATCTAACTATCTTGTTTTTCAAAACATGCAAAGGGTGCATCTCTCCGTCTAGCGCTCGGCCTGCCGGGGTCGAGCGACACGTGTCGCCTGTCTCGCTAGCGAGGCGCCCGCCGCGCCGCGCCGGTACAGGTTTGAACGCAACCAGACGTAAATATTACCGCAATAACTTTTTTATGACTATGATTTGACACGTTTTTTCTCATTTATACATATATGATATATACATATTTTATTGATACACACACATACATAAAAATCATAAATTTGGATATAGGAAATGTCGCCAACTTAAGTAGAAGTCGCTCATCGGAAAATTGCTTGTATCTAAAAAAATAAAGAGGAACAAAACTTTTTTTTTACGGAACAATTCGGCACAAAACTAATTCAAGGGACAGGCATCGATAAAATTTCAAAATTCCAAAAAAGCTGTTCTGGCCCCTCCTCGGAAAATTGCTTATATCTTCGAAAATTGATCGGAACAAAACTTTTTCTCAACGGAAATTCTAAATTCCAATGTGGTGGGGCTGGCATTTCCCCAGCCCCTTCTTAAAAAAAATGGCTATATCTCGCGAACGGAAGCGGAACAAAACTTTTTCTATACGGAACAATTCGACACAAAACTAACACAAAACTTTGGTATATTGCGATATTTCAAAATCCGCCATGGTGGGGCTGGAGAAATGCACCTATTTTTGTGGGGTCCGTTGAAATGTTACAACTGACCCCATGTTTATTAGTGATTATACGGTTATCAATTACAGATGATGATTTTTTCTTGCAGATTCCACGAATCCGTCAAAGGAAGTGATATATCACAGTATAGAAACGCGTATGACAAAGTTAAAGAAGGTATCTCTATCAGAGCAGCGGCGGCGCAATTTAATTTGAAATGTGTCCCTGTTTCGCTATAAACGGAAAAGGGAGGCTGCTGATAAACTTGGCACACCCGTAACAATGGGCTATGTACCACCTAATAAAGTATTTACGGCAGAGCAAAAAAAAGTGCTAGAAAAATATTTAATTCAATCTGCTGACATATATTTTGGGTTTTCGGTAAAAGAAGTGAGAAAGTTGGCATATGAATTGACACTCAAGTTTAATTTATCAAAACCAAATAACTGGGATGTCAATAAAATGGCTGGTGTAGATTGGTTCTGTGCCTTTATGCATAGAAATCCTGAGCTTTCCGTAAGAGCAGCCCAAGCCACTAGTTTATCTAGGGCAACGAGCTTCAATAAAACAAATGTAGATGCGTTTTTCAACAACCTACAAGTAGTAATGGATCGTCACCACTTCGAAGCCCAAGAGGTATACAATGCTGATGACACAGGTATCACGACCGTGCAGAAACCAGATAGAGTAAGACTGCTTACACACGTAGACGCTGTATGCGAAATTCTGCATCCGTGATACGGAATTCGGATGAGATGCGACGCAAATACTGCTGGATACTGTATGCGAGGCGGCCATATTTGATGACAGCTGTCTTGTGTCATTTGCGACTACAGTGCCGTGCGCGATAAATATAGATGTGGGGTAATGCAAAATGTTTTGAAGGCTTGCAAAGAAGAAAAATAAAACAAAAGGAGAACCATGTGGGTTCATTCAATAGTAAAAGTACGATGAATGAATGTCAATGAAGTCATTTGATCAGCTGTATTGCGAGCAATTTGCGTAAGGAGGACACCGTAAGCCACCACCACATTAGTCACACGTGACGTGTTAACTCGTGTTTACACGTCAGAGCATAATCACGTGACGTGATAACTCGTATTGTTACGTCACGTCACAAGAAAATTACCGCCACCTTCTTCACACCTGACGTGTTAACACGTCACGGTACAACAAAATTACGGCTACCATATTCACACCTGACGTCTTAACTCGTGTCAACACGAGATAACTCGTCAGGTCATCATGATCTGATGTGTAAACACGTCACGTGTCAGTGAGATCAGACGTGACAACACGAGTTAACACGTCACGAGTGAATAATGTGTCTGCAGCCTTGTGCAAAAAAGAATACCACCGAAAAAACTATAGTCGATGACGTTGAGGTCGAACATAAACCGCTCCATTGTAAGATCCTCGCATGGGGACACTTTTTACCAAAGTAATGCACCCACTGCCTACCCTTACCCCATCTCCACACGCCTATGCTATGATTGACACCTTCGCGCGGCAGTATGCGCGTCTGAACGGCTCCATATACTGCAATGTAAAATCGGTATCTCGTCACGGATTCCGCAGCAGGCGGGTGAAAAGTTGAAATTCGTAAATTCAGTATCGCGACGCTGTATCCGTCGCGCGTCGCCGTGTGAAAGGCTCCATTTGAACACATGTATTAGCTGAATCTCAGACGCGCGCGTCTCGCATACAGCGTCTACGTGTGTAAGCAGTCTAATAGCTAGGCGTGGAACTCGCCAAGTAGGAGCTCTAACATCTGCTGAGCGAGGAACACTGGTCACGGTAGCTATAGCTGCAAATGCATTGGGAAATGTTATACCTCCTCTATTTGTATTTCCGCGGGTTAGATACCATGACTACTTTATTAGAGATGCTCCAGTTGGTTCCCTAGGTACAGGCAATTCTTCAGGGTGGATGCAAGATGAGTCTTTTATATTATTTCTAAAACATTTTCAGAAGCATACAAATGCTTCTACCAACCATATAGTATTGTAGTTACTGGATAATCATTCATCACATATCCACATAAACGCACTGGATTTTTGCAAGGAAAATGGGATTGTGATGCTATCTTTTCCGCCACATTGCTCACACAAGTCAGCCTTTAGATCGGTCTGTTTATGGGCCATTCAAACGATTTATAAACTCCACTTGCGATTCTTGGATGCGAAGTCATCCCGGAAAATCGATGACAATTTACGATATACCCGGTATAGTGGCCACTGCCTTTCCTCTGGCAGTAACACAAAGTAATATACAAGCCGGTTTCAGAAACACCGGAATCTACCCATTTAATAGGAACAAATTTACCGATCTGGATTTTGCACCGTCATTTGTGACTGATAGGCCGGATCCTAACATTGGTCTTGAAAATCAAGAAAATCTAAATCTCCAATTGACTCATCATCTTCCAGTATCAACTTCCCGGGCAGAAACCTACCAAGATCCTATGCCATCTACAAGCAATCAATTTTCACCAGAACTGGTGAGACCTTTTCCTAAGGCTCCACCCAGAAAAGGAACAAATAGGGGAAGAAAAAAGAGAAAATCGGCAATTTACACCGACAGTCCTGAAAGGGAGTCCATAAGAAAGGAAGCGGAAGATAAACTCAGCAAGAAAAGAGCTAAAGAGTCTAAGCAAAGTCTAAACGCTAAAAGAGCAACGTTAAAAAACAAGAAAAGAAAAATAAGAATTCTATAGTTCAGTCGGAGGAGGAGGAGGACGAAGATTATTACTGCCTAGTGTGTGCTGAAACCTATCGTCTAAGTAAATCGGGGGAGTCGTGGATACAGTGCATTGGCTGCCGGCTGTGGGCTCATGAACGCTGTGCTCCTGGAGAAGTAAATTACATGTGCCTAAATTGTGAATCTGATTGATTCCTCCATTCCTTCTATTTTAGATCTATAATTGAACTTTTTGTTGTTTTGTTGTTGAATTATGTTTATGTTGCATAAGAATTTATCTCAGAATAGGTTTATTTATGTTATTTATGTTAAACTAAGTTTGTTACCAATGAATATGTGTGTTTAATTTAATAAATATATATTGATGATATCATTTATATTCATTTGAAGTATGTTTCAACTAACCCCACCCTCTGTTTCAACTGACCCAGATACAGGGACAGTTGAAACATCTTACAATAAAAAATTAATTGCTTCATTTGATTTCTTGTGTATAAGTATAGTGAAAATTCTAATGTTAATGCGTGGAAGGATACTTAAGAACCTTGTCGCCATAATAAAGTAATGATAAAACATCCCAGTCAAACTGTTTCAAATGACCCCAGTCTCCCCTACCTTGGATAAATCAGATTATGGTAGCCACTGTCAACAACCGGACATGGAGAGTGAAGAATTTGAAATTATGGAAAAAAAAATCTTTGCGACATTCATAAATCCGTCGAAAAAAGAGCACAGCTTGAATTGGAAACCCGTTTGCAGTCAGGCAGCGAACTTTGGTTTGACGAACGTCGAAACATGATAACTGCTTCTAACTTCTTTGCAGTTTGTAGAAAGCGACCGCAAACAAGTTGTTCTTCAATTGTAAAAAATCTGATGTGGTCAGGCACATGACTTTATCATACAATATATAAAATTAATAGTTTAGCTGCATGAGAATCTATTTTATTGACATAAATCGTAGGAATTGTCAAAGAATCAGCATTTGACACTACCTACATTAGAATAATAGTTATTTATGTCACAAGTGCCGAAAGTACGGCATAGCGCGACGAGCGGTGATGCGGCGCGTCACCTAAGGCGGAGCGTGAGCGACTCGCGCTATCTAGTTTTTGGCAGGAGTGACAACGTTTATTGTGTTGCTTTTTCAGAAATATGTATTTAAAAAAAATAAATAAAGGATGGTTATATTTCTGTATAGGAACTGTTAGGTTGGTACCACTTTGACGAAACATCAAGTTTAAAAAGCTAATTCAAATTCTGACAGATTTATATTTGTTCATGACACTGTAGATGTGATATCCGTACCAACATACTAAAATAAAACTACATTCATCGCTAAACTTTATTTACAATTTTTTCAATTTATCGTTTTTAGAATTAGATATAAAGACGGGTTGATATTTCTTACCAACAAACAATCAAATTGATGATCTTATTTTATTGAAATTTGTATTTTGTATTTTGTCGCACTAGAGCGACAACGTTCCATAGCGGTTCTCCAACCTCTGATGAAATCAGCTGTTTTCGAGTGTGACAGCACAAAAAAATATTTGTCAAAATCCTGGCTACTATGTAGTTTCATATCAATGCAGATGCGACCGATATCTCGATCAAATAGAATTTGCTCTTGCAGCTAAACTATTGATTTTACCAAAAAATGTCATAGGAATAAATTATTCAAAATTTCCTCTGCTTTAATTTATTATTTAACTATTTTGACGAAATTACAGAAATGGCGGCTCATTTGCAAAATCTTTGAAAAATGCTTAGAATAAACTACCAGTTCCTTTAGACCCTTTTGAACCAAAAGCTTTTCAGCTCTAAGTTAGGTCATGAAACTTCTAAATATGAAGTTTCGTCCCGATACCTTTAGTACTTTCTCCGGAATCGTCGCCACAAAAATCGTTTACACACATACACACACACACACACACAGACATTTTTTTGTACCTTGGTCAAAAGTGTTCAGGGGACCCAAAAAGACCTATTTCCGCTAAAATCTGAATTTTTTTTTTCGGCATGATTACAATACTTTACCATACTGCGTATGATAAAGTAAAAATCTATTGTACAAAAATACTATTTCAGCTAAATCATTGGAGCACGGCAAACAGTACGAGACAATAGCATTGCAACAATTGGAGAAACAATTACACGTACAAATAGAAAACTGCGGACTATTTGTAGATGCCGAATTTCATTTTTTGGAAGCATCACCTGATGGAATAATTAACAGAGAGACGTTAGTTGAAATTAAATGTCCATATTCAGCATTTAATATGAAAATTGACGATGCAATACAACAACAAAAATAACAATTTGGAGAGAAAACAAAACTACAAAAAACATCGAATTAAACACGCACCATAGCTGGTATTATCAAATACAGGGACAGTTGCGAATCACCCAAAAAGAAGTATGTTTGTTAGCTGTGTGAACGTCCCCCGACACTAAATTAAAAGTAGAACGTATCGAAACTTCTGGTTAGACAATATGGAACCCAAATTGGTAAAGTTTTATATGGATTGTCTTTTACCCGAAATTATTGATCCCCGCTACACCAGAACCATGAATATACGTGACCCGCTATACATATATAATAGATGCGCAAAGGAAAAGTAAAATGGTAATTAAATATAATTAAGTACGAAGGCTTTCACGGCTAGGGTGCTAAGAGTGAAAATTCATAATTGCTAACGTTTCATGAACTACAAACTTCAGAGCAAAATGATATTGGCTAACTATGTAATTCAATTTCATTCAGTTCGCTCTCAAGACACCCGTGGTTCGCGAAACGTCATCAAATATGACTTTTGATGCAGGGCATAAGCTGAAACTACTTAATTTCTAAATATGTAAATAACTGGTTATTCTATTTTAATTTGTATTTATTTTCAGATGCCATTGCAGACGTAGAGGACATTTGTTATTTATATTTTAAAATATTTGTGCATGTGTTTATTTAATATATAATAAATGACTTATACATATAAATACAGCTGCCTGTTACAGTACCTATATTACCTAACAAAATTTCATAATGAACTGTAGCTAGTATTAAAATAGGAATACTATATTTACTTACACCTACTTGCGTCACCCGCTAAAGAATTAAAAGTGGAAAGATAAAAAATTCAAAAGAGATAACTTTTGGTTAGTGAACATAGTGAAAACATTGGAATTTTTATATTGAGGTGTGTTTTACCTGAAAGTACCGATCTCTGCTAAGTATGAATGAGACATTTGATCATTTGAACATTTGATTATTGATGCACAAAGAAAACGTTAAATGGTTTTAAATAAGTAACAGTACAAATCCTTTTACGGCCAGAATCATTTAAAAGATAAATAGTTACCGGGTTTATGCCGTGAGTCAAAGTTCATAATTTCTGTCTTAGCGAACCATGCTGTTCGTTACTTCAGAGCTAACTGAATATTAGTTAATAATAAATGTTTTATTGTCTAATAATAAATGTAAAGTAATAAATGATTTATGTAAGTAAACCTGTTTTAGCAAAACTAAATTTTTTCAACATACAAAACGTAAAATGTTCAACCATAGTTAGTACTTAGTAGTAATTAATTAATTTGTATCATTGTATTAATTTGTGGAATTGTATTTGCATTTAAAATGTACAAGAAACGCATTTCCGAACATAAGTATATTATGTGTGAATATCAAGCCTGTATGCGATAGAATTACAAATACAAAATTATTAGTAAACGGAATAAAAGCGACGGTGCCATAGACTGGCTCGGCGCCAGCCAACACCGCCGGCTCCTTTGATCTTCGCCGCAGCCCTTGTTCAAAGTGAAGCCGGCGTTCCCTAATAAGTGTTTCTGCATTTTCTGCGGAGTGTACAATGGGCGCGGCTTGTTCCCTCCTCTCGCCCCTCAGTTTCGTCTAACTTTCGAGGCCGGTGACTGACATTTACTCTTAAACACTAATAAACGGAACGAATAACACCAAACTGACATGCTGACTCGTCAAAAGGAAATGGTCGGTACAACGTGCAACCCTAACACCTGGTGGCGCGAAGACCAGATAGAAACCGGCACCACCCACCAAAACCCGATCGAGAAGTCGCAAGCAAACAAAACAGAAAAACCCGGAGGAAGGCTAAGCAAAAAAATTTCGTTAACAAAGTCAAAAATTATTATTAAAAATTAGATTAAAACAAACAAAACGCAGTTTCGATAAACGGTGAGGAGCACTTAACAAAGTTACAAAATAAAAACTGAACCACACACGGAGTAACAAAAAAGGTGAGAACCACCAAAAAAAAAACAAAATTAATTTACACTTGAAGAGGGAACCGGCATATATCAAACCACTATTATTTCTTGGAAAGGCGTTCTTTATGAATGTCAAATAGATACGTATATATATTGCTCAATCGAGCAGTATCAAATTTTAAATTAACAGCATTGTCAGTAATGTTTATGTGGAACATTTCCAAGAGAAGTCGTCCGTATTAACCATTTTCAGCCGCCAGAACCCGCGGCTCATCAAAGTTAAAGGTGTGTGAATGCACATTAGCATGTTCAGCTAAAGCACTAGAGAGAGATTTATTAAGTCTCACGTCACTACGGTGCTTTGCCACCCTACACTTCAACCACTGACATGTCTGACCAACGTAAGTCTCCTCGCAATCCAAACAGTCAATAGCGTAAATCAAATTGGTGTTTTAACATAAAAGACATCTGACATTCGAATTGAAATTCTTTTACCATAAATTTTCAAATAACTTATTACGTGTCCTATTTTAGTAGCTTTCAAAAAAATTCCGTCGCCAATTTTAACTTCTACAGGTTCTTTCAAAGTTATACAATCGTAAAAATATTTGTCATTGTTGATAACATGATCTGTATACCCACTATCTAATAACCAATGAACTTCATCACCTGCATCTACCTTCACTGCTTCATATGTGTTCTGAACCTATGCATGAAAGTTGTAACCTCCATGTTGATAACGTTGATTATAACCTCCTTGTTGATTAACGTTGATCATAACCCCCTTGTTGATCTCTCAGAGTACGCTGGTCGCCTCTACTGTACTGTCTGCCTCTGCTATACCCTCGTGAAAATTGAATGCCACGCACTGGTTGACTGGAATTCCCTCTGCTAACTTGGTGCTGATCCATGTAACCTCGCTTCCATGAACGTCTTCCTCTACCATACTGATGACAATCCTTTTTAAAATGACCTGGTTGTTCGCAACATGTAATTCATTTTTTCCTTTTCTGTAACTCTTGCTCCAGCAGCTTTCAACGAATTGATTGATTTTTCAAATTCGCTGAAAAATTTGGAAACATCTGTGAAATCCTTCATTTTTAACTTCTCTATCTTATTTCTCCAAATAATTTGCAACGCTGTAGACTCTTGTAGATACAACTCATCAAATTTCTGTGTTATATTATACGCAGATTCGTTATCAGCAACAAATTCCAACTGTTTGTTTGTTATTGAGCTATAAATATAGTTCATCGCTTTTAAATTCTTTTCTTCCCAGTCAATATCAGCTTCATTCTACTCTCTTGTTACAGCTTCATCGCACTTCTTCATTTTCAGGAACATAATCATTCTTTTCTTCCAGCTTCCGTAATCTGCTCCGTCGAACACTGGAATTGTTACATCACCCATTCTTATTTTCCTGTCGCAGTAATTCTTCCAACCAAGCTAACGACGCCAACAAAGCTAACCAAGCTAACCAAGCAAACCAAGCTAACCACGCTCTGCTGCTACCATGTTCAATAAATGGCCGTGTTCTTCTAATTAACGGTTTATTATAATAACAACTTCTTACACAATTAGACGTGACATGCGAAAAATAACGATATCAAAAATACTGCTGTTTTATCATAATAAACACATATCCTTAGTAACTATATTTACATGTAAGTAGAAAAGAAAACAATGTTGTCTTTGGCGAACTATGTTTATTATGTCTCTGGTTATCGATTTCGGGAAGCGATTCCCATCTTCTGACCAGCTGCGAGAAGGAAATACATATAAATACTCAAACTAGTACTATAAAATTACAAAACAATTAAACATATAAATATCTTACCGTCGGGCGGCGAGTTAAATTACATGTAACATGTGGAGAATCATTTAATCAATCGGTATCACAGTTTAGTCAGTTAAATTAAAATTACTATTGAAATACAACATTCAGGCTAAAAACACGTGTTTGACACTGGACGACTGGACGGAAACGAAGTAGAAACGAATGACGTAGCGCAAGCGCGTAAACGGTGTGAAGTTGTTACAACTAGCCAGCGGCTGGCAAAATGTTTTCACCCAGCAACAGTGGTACCGAACAATTCTTTAAAAACAGTTGCAAAGTGCGAAAATCATTCAAACAAATAAAACAAATGTGCAACAGTCATCACAGCAGAGTAAAGAAAATGTAAACAGATATTTACTTAGATATTCATACACACATTCACATATATAATTCAAGCGGAGCTGAAAAATATACAACAGAAATTCAAACAAAATTACAAAAACACAAAACAATTGAAGGTGGGCACCAGTCGAAAATTCGGGGGGGGGGGGGGGCAGGGGGTTAAGTGTTAATTTAAATGAAGGTTCTATACAGTTGTGGACCGTTGACACTAGTAATTTCGTTCAGTAGATTATCGTTGTTATTCTTTTTTGACTTTTCAATGTGGTAAAATTCGTAATAGTCGATTAATGGGTATTTGTTCACTGGTTTTACGAGCTTCATGTTTTCAATTTTGGTTGTATGGTTGTTTTCTATTAGGTGTTGTCCGAATGTTGAGGGGTTATTAGTTTTTGTGTGTTCTTTATATCTGATTTCTAATGAACGCAATGTTTGGCCTATATATTTGGAGTCACAACAGTCACATGACAGGCAATAAATTCCGCTCTGTTTGTGTGCACTGGTCTTGTCTTTGCAGTTGTTTAAAGTTTTAAAGATATTTGTAGTATTATAATTCGTGAGGGTTATGTTGTGGGAATGAAAAATTCTTTTTAATTTATTGTGAATAGGGGGTAAAAATGGTAATGTTAAATATTTAGCTGAAGGCTTTGAGTGTGGGTAAATTATATTTATGAAATTATTTCTCTTTATTGAATTATGTATGGGGTTTAGGTCTGTTTTTGTATAACCATTGTTGATACCGATTTGGTGTATAGTGTTAAGTTCTTTTGTGTAAGATTGAAGATCGAGTGGTGTATTTTCTAATCTTTGGAAATAATATCGGAAGGCTGAAAACTTTATATTAGCGGGGTGTTGTGATTGTTTGGGAATGACAGTGTCTGTAGCTGTGGGTTTTCTGTATATATCGTATTTAAGTTTATCGTTAATTTTCGTGATGGAGAGGTCGAGGAAGTTAAGTTTATTGTCTTGTTCTATTTCCATGGTGAATTTTAGATCTGAAATTTGGTTGATTTGTTGAAAGAAGTTGTTCAATTCTTCTCTATTGCCTTGAAATATACAGAAAATATCATCCACGTATCTACCCCAAAAGAGAACTAATTTTCCCAACTGCAAATTCATGACCTTGTGCTCGAGGTAATCGACAAAAAATGAAGAGAAAAGGCCACTCAGTGGATTGCCCATAGATAATCCCTTGTTCTGTTTGTAAATTTGAAAATTAAATTGAAAAAAGTCATGTTGCATAATAATTTGAAAAAGTTCCATTAAATCGTCGATAATGTTATCGTACATGTTGTGAGAGTGCATGAATTTTGGGTTACTTATGAATTTTCTAATTATTTTCAAGGTTTCGGGTTTTGGGATGTTGGAATATAGATTAACGATATCAAAGGAAACGACAACGGAGTTTTTTGGGATATCTAAATGTTTCGTCCTTTCTATGAACTCAGCAGAGTTTTTCAGCTCATATGTGGGGTTGAAATTTAAAGTTTTTACAATTGAATTGAGAGTTTTGGCTAGTGTATGAATTATTGAATTATAGGATGTGACAATTGGTCGGATTGGTTTGTTATCTTTATGAAGTTTAATAAGACTATATGATAGGGGTACTTGAGGGTTCTTCTCGATAATTCGTCCTTGTTCAAAGCCAAAATGATTTAAGGCGCCTTCACATCTTTTTAGAGTGTTTTTGAAGAGTTTTTTGAAACTTGGTAGTGGGTTTTTTGTTAAGGGGGTGATGTTATTATCGGAAAAGAATTGAAGGATCTTCTGAATATAAAGGTTTCTAGGAATAATAACAATACCTGCATTTTTGTCTGCTTTCGTTAGTACTAGGTTGTTTTGGGTTATCTTACTTTTAATAGATTTCAAAATGTTCGACTGGTGCTCACCTCTCAAACCGCGAATGTCCCGGCCAAACTTGAAATGGCGCTCTTTATTGTGTCTCTGCTGGGATGTCGTTGTAAAGCAGCATCTATCTCAACTGCTACGTTCTCTGGAGGGATTCTATGGGGTGGGGCATGTTTATGCCCCATGTTAAGTAGATTAAGTTCTTGTTCGTTGAATGTGACGTCTGATAGATTAGTGAATCTTGGATGAAAATTATGCTGTGGTACTTGTGGGTTTGAAACTGTTGTAGGCTTCTTCTGTGCGAGCATAAGTCGTCGGAATTTATTGTTTCTCTTAGTATCGGACTCCAGGTTACGCTCGAATATTTCCTCGGCTAACTTTTCAGTGATGTTATCGTATTCCAGTGGGTGCAGTAGTCGGTTTAGGTGTCTGTGGAGAAACTTTAGGCGTTCCTCTATGGATGTGAGGATGCTGTGCTGTTTACCTGTGGCTGTTCGTAAGAGGTAGCGCTGTATGTGGTTTCGTTCCATCTCCATTCCTTTTCCTAATTTCATCTGACAAAATTTGGGGATTATGTTGTGTCTATTGCAGTCTTCAAGAAATTTAATATGTTGTTGGGCTTTATGTCTTTTGTTCATGTTCTTCTTCAACTGTCGCAGTGCGAATGCCATATCGGAGTGATAAATGCTTTCAATAAATGCATCCATTAGTAGGCCTTGTAGAATGTAAGTAGAAAAGAAAACAATGTTGTCTTTGGCGAACTATGTTTATTATGTCTCTGGTTATCGATTTCGGGAAGCGATTCCCATCTTCTGACCAGCTGCGAGAAGGAAATACATATAAATACTCAAACTAGTACTATAAAATTACAAAACAATTAAACATATAAATATTTACCGTCGGGCGGCGAGTTAAAAAGTCGAACATTTTGAAATCTATTAAAAGTAAGATAACCCAAA
>OZ030391.1:28950418-29005314 GCA_964023965.1 Melinopterus prodromus | reverse complement strand
GTGGCTGAGAGTGGTTTGAGATGTAGAGCAAACCAGAACCAAGCATCCAGCTTGCTTAATCTTAAAATGTAAAATCTTAAAATGCTACCTGCATTGGTCCTATTGCAAGAACTTACGGGCTGCGCGTGTTTAGAAATAAATTATCATGGGTGTAAAAGCGTAATTTACCGCGTAAATTACCAAATTAATTACCGTAACTAATGGTAATTTACCAGTTTTTAATTTCCGTAATTTACGGTCTAAATTACCGTTGGTAATTTACCAACAATTTTAATTGCCGTTGGTAATTTACCAACAATTTTAATTACCGTTGGTAATTTACAGGAATTTAATAATCTAAATAATTGATTTTTCATAGAACTTTCATCAGTAGACGTGCGAACACCCCCCCTCCCCCCCACCATTCCAAAGCAGTCGATAAATACGCTGTTTGTGCTTTGCCTGGGAGGTACTTAGGAATGTAATTAATAAATTAATGTAATAAAGCGTAATTTGCCGGGTAAATTACAAAATAAATTAACATTTGGTATGGTAATTAGTATTGGAATGGTCATTTACGGAATTTTAATTAGTTGATTCAGGGAAGCACAATAATGCAGCCCAATAATGTACGTTTTGCTATAATTAGGCTGCTAGGCTGTGCTTTTATAAATTGCTGGTATAAAAAGTATTTTTATTGTAGTCCCTGCTATCATTTTAATAATATACTACTATTAATTCTCTACTATGTACTACTATTATGTCTCTTTGACATAACTTACTGTCATCGGTAAATTATCATTTTGAATTACCCGGTAATATAAGAAAATATTATTTACTAATTGCAATTTTTAATTACATGGTAATTTAAATTTAAGTTGTAATTTTAATTTCAGCGGTAAGTTACTGAAACAATTAATTACGGCAATTTAACATCCCTAGTCAGATTGTAAGTTAACTACAAAATGATGACTTTTATTTACCAAACGTTTTTATTAACATTAGTAGCATTCATAAACTACAGTGATCGGTATTAATGCCGGTTTAATTTACCATTTTAAATTTTTAATTACCCGGTATTTTATCCCGGCGTAATTTACCATACTGAATTTTAATTACCTGGTAATTTGAACCAGCATAATTTACCATTTTGATTTTTTAATTACCCGCTAATTTAAGCCAACGTGATTTACCATTTTTTATTTTTAATTATCTAGTAATTTAATATTTGAAATTAATAGTTTTAATTTCCGAAATTTACCAAACCGGAGACTGCTAAATTTAACAGAACAAAGTAGAAATCATTTAAATTGATATTAAATGTGTTGGTTTCTGTTGAGTTAAAGCGAACATTATAAATAAGTTTACAACGAGAAATTTGTCAGGAAGTAATTAATACTACTCCCAATAAGACTTCAAAGTAACTGTAACGCCAAACGACCGTGAAGGACACTGTAAACCGAATCAAACCGCTTCGTGTCTCTGACAGACAGCCTGTCTGCGCACAGCTCTGGCCGGTCTGACACAATTCGATATTTTTGGCGACCTTTTGAGAACACTGCCGTTTAAAATAAACCAAACACATCATGACAAATTTACTATTCTTGTATAGACGTATTTCTAAGAAAAATAATAAACGTATATGTATACTTCCTACAGGTATATTCTCATATAGACTTCGCGTAAGACTTATCCAGATGTTATACAGGTGTCTCAACAGTGCGATATCGGAAGGTTGTACCTTTGTTAATGAAGATATCTTAAAACTGATTTCACTCATATATACAGAACTCCAAGGCGCACATTTTAAAATTATTAGCGTGTATACAGCCTGTTCCATAAGGCAGTACCAACCCAAACTGATGTTTTTTTTAAGTGGAACAACCTATATTTCGAGACAAATCTAATTCTATATCTAATTATTTTTTTGAATTCTACGCATCGTTCTGCACAAAAAAATACTAGTACACACTAGTGCTAAAATAAACCATTGCAGAGACAACTCACTTCTTTATAAAAAATCGATTTTTCTATCAATACACCTACATTAACTATTAAACCAGCTTAGTATTTACCTAAAGTACTGTTTTCTCGAATAATTTCATATATTTTTTTTAATAAAGTAGAACATTTGAGCATATCTGAAATTTAATATTATAATTTGAAATAAAATTTTACTTATACCTTGTAGGCTATGATAAACTGTGCTAAACAAGTTATTAAGGTATCTGTCAGTGGTGGTGATATTGTTAGGGTTGTTAAGTTAGATATGCATAATTTTGGGAAATATGGCCATTTTTTTCCCAGGAGGAACTAATTAACATGGTGCGGGTTTTTGGCGAATGCAACAAAAATGCTTTATTGGCAAGTAGAGTTGACGGATACCACTGACAGATAACTTCATAACTTCTTTCGCACAGTTTTTCACTGCCTACAAGATATAAGTAAAATTTTATTTCAAGTTATAATATTAAATTGCAGATGTAATAAAATGTTTTATTTTATTTAAAAAAAGATGAAATTATGAGAGAAAACAGCACTACTAATCGGTTGCAAAAGTATTGAGCCCTGTGTTTGAAGAGCCGTAACTCTGCAATGGCTGAACAAAACAAAATGAAATAAAGTGTGTTATACTCCTGAATCATTTCTACATAACAGTAGTGACTATCAAAATTTTCTGCCCATCGGTTTAGGCACGAGCGGGAGAGAAGTAAAAAAAGGTACCCGATTTTTGCGGTTTTAAAATAATTCTCGATTTTCCAATTTTTTTTTCTCATAAACCACTTACTAAAAAAAAATAAATTTTTTATCGGGTTACAGTTACAGAATCTCTTCTATAGATTGGTGTTTTTATTTTCTTGATTTCTTATGTAATAAAGTCTGTAAACGAGCTTTATCTCGGAAACGAACGATAGCAGGACAACGCAGTTAGCACGTAAACAATCCTTATTTAATGTAATACTTATCCATTGATGTATTATAACATAAAAGTTATTTGCGAATTTTTAAGAGTGAAATGAATGTAATCGATCCTGTGCGCAGGATGGTTCCCCTCGGGGAAAGGGGGTTACTGGCGGGAAGCGACGTAAGCATTCGCGCGACGATTTCAAACGATCAACTCTCAGGACCGTATCAATATTTATGTAATTTTCTCGTTCGGTGTTAGTTTTTAAACTAGCATACGTGCTTTTTTTCTTTATTTGTGGAATTGTACACATATTCTGGTTGTGATTTATTATTATTTTACAATATTATTTCTGGCAAAAATCAGTAGTTGATTATGATGACGTTGTGGGTTCGGGTGCCAAACCAAACGGTCCGGTTTTCTCTCCAAATGTTTGTATTGCGCCAAGTATTTGTCCTAAACTTTGAACGATTTGTTCAGTTCCAGAAGAGCCCCCAACATTGGAACTACCGCCGGCAATTTCTGTATCATTATCTAAAAAAAGAGCCAAGTAAGACATTAATTAGAAGTTGACCATCGCACTCCTCATTATCTGTACTGTTGTCGTTGTAGTCTAATGATTCGTCGTCATCATCATCTTCACGCAAGTTTATTATAATACGTTCTATATTTGTGTCAACAATATGATCTTTTTCAATATATATATTATTTCGAGTTTCTTGCAATGTGCAACACAATTTTGCCATATCTCTTTTGAAACAATGTTCATTGCGTCAATGCATAAATTTAACATTTTTTACGTATGCCCATATTAATTCAATTGTATTAAACTCGCAATGGGCGACCGGTAACCATAATAATTTTACTTCATTGCCTCTGACTTGTTTACAGCTGTGCTTTGGTTAATTCAGAAAAAAGATGATATTCCCTTTAGACGTTGAACGTTTCCTTTCAGCAACCACTCGATAATGTTAGACTTTTTCCAAGCCATAGTTGGATTTCTGTAAACAGGATCTAACATTGTATGGTATGGAGCTTGATCAATTACAATAATGGATCTGGCTGGTATTATAGAGAGAACATGCCAAAACCATTCTTCAAAATGTTACTTATTCATCTCATGGTGATAATCCGCTTTTCCTTTGTTTTTCTCACCAATAAAGTATTTGAGACATCCTTGCAAAAACCCGTCTTCAGAGCCAGTATGTAAAATTATCACGCTTTGCCCTGCACTTGATGGGCGTTTTATACCTCCTCTATAACCATTTACTTCCTGAATGCCGCCACGATAATGATCAAAGGAATCTCTATTTTCTGGGTTTAACTTTTCAACCCATCCAAACTATTTGGAATGATTTGCACCACACCACGTTTCATCAGTATAATAAATATTCCATCCTTGATCAGAAGAATATTTTGTTTTGAAGTTTTATTTGGTTGCTGCTACCGCAACTATCTGATTTTTTTATTGCGGCTATTGATTTAAAGTGCGTTAAAAGCAATAAGAAAACATGTTTACATCTATTTGCTGCAATCTATTCTTTCATTAAAAAGCTTCAGATCCCAAAACTTTTAGTTTTCCACTTCAGCGTTGCTGAAATTGACAAATACCATGTTTGTTTTGATCCTTTAATCCATGTACGGTCCTCCTAGTACGGTCCATGAGCCCCGACGCGCCAATACGTAGCCGCTCTCGAGTCCGCCGACGACGTGACGTGTTGCGCGGTGTTCCAAAATTAAATCGCAAATTCATATCGCTTTATAAAATTAGTGAACATCTGAAATGTGTTTCTATTTGAATAGTCTCAATAAACAAAATTTTGCGATTGTTTTCGTACCTATCGCGTTGTCGTGCTAACACTCGTTACCGAGATATCCGCTTCCTTAAAAATGTTGTTTATAGCCTTTATTACAAAGAAATTTACAAAAGCAAAAAAACCAACCCGTAGACAAGAAATTGGGTCATACTCTGAGTGAATTTGATTTTTTTTGGGCTAGCGGTTTAGCAGAAAAAAATTTGTAAAGACGAGCTTTTATTAAAAAGTGCTAAAATCGGGTACATTTTTACACTTCTCTTGCACTTCTGTCTAAACCTAGGGGCAGAAAAATTTGATAGTCCCTCCTGTTATGTAGAAATGATTGAGGAGTATAACACACTTTATTTCAATTTTGTTCAGTCGTTGCAGAGTTACGATTCTTCAAACACAGGGCTCAATACTTTTGCAACCGATTAATTGCCAATGTAGGTGTAGAAGCACTTATTGATAGAAAAATCGTTTTTTTATTAAGAAGACTAGTTATCTCAGCAATTGTTTATTTTAGCACTAGTGTTGTATTAGTACTTTTTGTGCAGAACGATGCGTAGCATTCAAAAAAGAATTAGATACACCGTGTTCCATTTAAATACTTTTTAGGAAATACTATTTGCTTTATTTAGCTGCAAATTAAGACCAACCTGTATACAATTTGGGTATGGTAGGTAATCATGATAATAGAAGGCTTCTTACTTAACCATAATCTAAGCGTGCGAATTAGAAATAAAAACAGTTATTGAGATATACAGTTTTTCTTAGACTACTGTTTTTCCATAAAAATGCCAATAAATCATAAAGTATAAAGTTTAGTGTAGGTAATGTCATGTTTCAATGACGTAAAATTTAGCGAGGCTTTCAAAATTGTGCCGAAATATAGGTTGTACCATTTAAAAAACATACGTTTGGGTTGGTACTACCTTATGGAACAGCCTGTATACACGCTAATAATTTTAAAATGTGCTCCTCTGCGTTCTGTATATATGAGTGAAATCAGTTTTAAAATATCTTCATTAACAAAGCCACAATCTTCCGCGATCGCACTGTTGAGACATCCTGTATACACTAACCGGCAAAATTAGAAAAACGTCTGCTACATATTTTGTTCATCTTTGCTGTTGAAAAGCTGTTTTTAATCTAAATTCCAGACACTGTGTGGAGTAACTGAAGAACTAGGGCAGGTTTTCAAATACAACATATTGTTTTTGTCTCATCCCAATATAACGTACTTTTGAAGAACATATACACTATACAGTTTCAAGTAAAACTTATTTTTTTGCTATTAAACATAAAAATTACATAAGGTATTGTATTAATTAAGCGATAAAGCAATGCATGTCGAACATGTAGTAAAAATTTCAAGGTGATCGTACCGATAGCTTTTGAAATATCATGCCAACCAGTCGCTATAAAACTGTTTCGAGAAAAACGCGGTTATAGTGGATGACCATTCCTATCATTCTTATCGTACGGCGGAAAAGTCTTCATTAAATGCCTGCTGCTATATAATCCGTAATATTGATTTGATATGAAAGGTTTTCAGCCATAGGGAACACGTTTGGAAACTAAGCGCCAGAAAGTAGAATTAATTTCGTTGTTATTTTGAGTGTCGGCACCTAAACACCATACTGTCTCCTAAATCTCTTGATGACAAATAGTTGTAAATCGACTTTACACATATGATTTTTTTTTCTCGAATGGTGTCCCTCATACTCTCGCAAAAATTCAAAAAAAAAATTACAATTTTTTTTTTAATAATAATTTTCTAGCCCGCCATTTCGAATTCTGTATGGGTCAAGTTTTCTTCCCAGACGAGAGCTGCCATACTTCGGGTATTTCCGACGGTGGTCGACAAATTTATCACTTTTAATTGCAATTTTATCATAAATCATCCAACGCACGCGAGATAAATACTTCTCAAGATGTCATTATATGGTGTACAATCATTTGTTTAGTGATTTAAGTCAATTTCCACATGACCGTAATACCCTATTCCTGCTTTTTAAAGTACACAAGGACTAAGAGCAGGTTTAACTAAATAATGGGAGAAATTGTCGCACAAAATGATCGACGGTGTCATAAGAAGTGTACGAAGATAGATGACTGTAGTCATAACAGCGAGTGGGAGAATTATTGAGAATTGTCTCAATAAGTTGTTTCCCCTGTAAATATCCGTGAAAATATTCTCATTCATTAATGTTCAAAACTAGATACGTTATTCTATTGAAAACTGTGTTTGTCGTGTTTTTTTTTTTAAGAATTAACAGCTGCATAAAAAATTTACTTCGTTTAAAAATTGTAAAAAAATAAAAATATAAACTCGTTCGTAACATCTTGTTTATCAAAATTGAAAAGGCATGTCATAACCTGATATACTTCTTTATACAATGTCCCAAGTCGAGCAAAGATTACAAAAGTAATTGAACATCAAATTTTAACAAAACATTTACATAGAAATTGTAAAAATTCAAATGGGAAAAAGCCATTATAGTTACCCTTTTGGGATCCGGCGAGAAAAGTGTTGGATTTTAATATTCTATGGCGTCCGCAAATTTAATTAGACCTTGTCATCTATAAAAGCCTTTCCTCTAACGTGCACATTTGCGGTATTTTACATTTTACCGCAAAACGATCACAGTTTCGTAATTTTAGCTCCTAATGTTTACAAAATTCTACACAAACAAAAATTTTGATATTTTTTTTTGTTTACAGTGGTTCTCAAACTACGTGCGACGCAATATAGCGGTACTTTTTTTTGCTAATTTTACCCAACTATCGCGGAAATAAGCTTATGAGTTCTCAAAACGAGTTGGACAGATGGTTTTGTTGAACATGTAATACAACTATAATTATTGACAAAATTAAGAGTAAATATAGAATTATTAACGAAAGCATTGTAGTTATTGGTGCCCCAATATAGGGGATAAACTGGAATGTACCTTTTTCGTGCAGGTTTAATTTTGTACTGAAGCTAAAATTGCGATTTTTTTTCCAGGCTCTAATAAAATATTCTGACGCCATTGAATATTGAAAATTTTCGGGCCGAATCCCAAAGGGGTAACAATATTCCATTTTCCCTTCATATCCCATTTTGCGTCTAATTTGAATATATTATGAAGCGTTCCTTTAATTTTGCCGGTAAGTGTATATATTTATTTTCATTCGGTCGGTTAGAATTTTAGAATACGAAAATATACGCGATATCATAAACAAACAGTGCCATTCTATGTGCTAAAAAGTATTTACATGCAAAATGTAGTGTTTTAATTGTACGCGATGCTAAAATAGTTTAAAAATTGAAAACAGAAAATTGTGGATGAAAATAGAGACGGTTTCGACGAGTAGTATCATCTGGACTATAAGAAAGTTTTACCTTCTGGTCAGTTGACGTACTGAGAATTGAGCGCCTTGGCACACAACATCAGGGTCGGTCTAATGGATGCCCTAAAAATTATCATCCGACATAATTTTGCGTCGATATATTTTTAGAAAAAGTTACAATCTACACTCATTTCAATTCTGTATCGTTTACACTACTATGGTCATGTCAAGAGATTACTAATAACGGATCAATATAAACTGGATTATTTTACTATACATATTTTACTGAAGCAACTGATGGCTTTACTGCGAAATGCTTTGTTTCTTTTTATAAGTATTTGAGATTTTTTTAATGAAAGATTAGGCGATTTTTCTTCTTAAATATTATTTAGAAAAATGACAATTCAATTATAATTTTAAAAATGTGTTTTGTTGTGATTTGTGTATAAGTTCTCTAATCAACTGAAGTCATTTATAAATACGATTATAGAAATACTACAAGCTTTTGAGATTGACAAGAATATTTTTATTTTTTGTAACTACAGTAACGTATCATAATATGTAAGTACATTTAATTACTATGGTGGTCATGACAGTTTAAATGTTGATAAAAGTTTATTTTTCATTCAATATTTTATAATGGGCGTCCATGTCGGTTTAAAAAAAATCTGTCATTATAAAAAAATATGAAACAATTCGAATTTTTAAAGAAAATTGTAAACGTTAGGCGTCCTGCGGGAGACCTAAGTATTTTTCAACTAGGCAAATTCTTTTTGCAGAATATGTGGGTTCATAGGAACAACTTTTTCTCAACTTGAAATTTTGATTTCCGAAAAAAAAAATAACTTTTTTGATACACCCTAATGGGGATACGAAATCGAATATTCCTAAGTTTTTAGTTTGAAAGATGAAAAGTGCTGAAAAATAACAATGACTTATCGAACTCAGATTTTTAGCTTACGTTGCATAAAACATGGTGTTTGAATGCCCTCTTGATTGCTTGCTATTGTAGTATCATAATTGAGTCGATGAACAACCGATATCATATATTATCGTGCATTAATTTCGTCAACTACTCATCAAATTCCTTTGCAGATAGACTGCACGGAGTACATCTACCTGATACCTATGGTGTAGGTACCTACCACGATTTCGATTACTAATGCAATATTGTATAATTTTACCGGAAAATATATCATTGTCTCGTTAGACGTGATCAGCTTACTTACTAACATACCTTTAAGTTTAGTTTTTGATATCATAAGGGAGAGATGGACATATGTATCGGAATATTGGGAAATAGACCAAAAACTGTTAATGGAGACACTTTCAACTATATTTGATAATAGCACGTTCATTTTTGATGGGACAATATACCAACAAATTTTCGGTACACCAATGGGGTCACCTATCTCTCCCAATTTGGCTCAAATAGTGATGGACAACGTATTGGACAACGTTATTCCTAAGCTTTTCACGTGCCATCCATTAACAAATACGTTGATGACATTATAATGTCAATCCCAAGGGATGCTTGTGATATCACTTTGACCATGTTTAACAGTGTTAATGAACATATTCAGTTCACTATCGAAATTGAAAATTTGGGTGGTTTCGAGCCGTTTTTTGGATACTAAGGTGATTAGGGACATAATAATGTTCGTTTGGTAAAATAAACCAACTTCTTCTGGCAGATACTTTCACTTTTGGGCTACGCATAAATTGAAACACAAAATCAACCCTGTTCTAGCTATGAAGCACAGAGTTATTAATATTTGCAAAACATCATTTGTGAAGTATAATTTAATTAATATAAAAACCATTTTTTAACAAAATAATTATCTCGAAATTTTTTTAAACAAGCTTTTATTTTCCGCAACTATTATTAATGAAAATTGCACAACTCTGACTATTGGTACCTCAGATAATACTAAGAATCCTATCATTTACAAAAAGTTGGCATATGTACCCTAGTTAACAGAAACATTAATAAAAGTTTTTTCAAATGAATTTACAACAAATATTCTAAAAATAGCAGAACATTACCCTTTCACTATAAATAGGTTATTTAGCAGAATAACAGATAAAACACCCTTGATGTACAAATCGAACGTTATTTACAGTATAAAAGCGAATCAGTTCACAGAAGCGCGACGTAATGACGGTTAAGGGCAATTGTGCTCTTGCAGAACATAGTCTTATGGGTCGATTCTGTGCACATCTATAACGTCTATAAGGCCAAACCTATAAGTAGTTATAGATCTATAAGGAATATTGCGATTCTGTGTGCCCTCATAGGATATAGATACCCTTATAGATACTCGTAAATATTCTTATTGGGGTGCTTATGGGTATTCTAAGCGATTCTGAGCAGTCCTATAACGTCACTATGACAAAACCTGTAAGCTATTAAGTAATGTGCGATTCTGTGAGCCCCAATAGACTATAGATCCTTTATAGATACTCTTACATTTACGTGTGGTCCGACGGTCACTGTAACTTCCTATAGATACTATAAGGATTGGAGAAATATGTGAACGATACTCGATCACATATGAACATAAATCTGATCAATCGATTGATCATAATCAATCAGATCGAAGATATCGATCTTTTGTTAATTGATTTGATAGATTTTTTAAATAAAAAAAATATAAAAAAAATTACGTAATTGACATCGATCTGATCGATAATACAATTTTTTTCCCCAGCACTGTGATTCTGTAAGCCGCAAACGATTTACCGTAAGCAACTCTCCAAAGAGCTGGCTTTGTGAGAAATACTATTGTGTAAATAAACATAGCAGTGGTATAATATAAAATATTTACTTTTATTGTGGGAATATTGTCAACGAAAAGAGCATATGTCCTGGTTCTTTTCTTTTGGAAAGGGAATTCTGGGTAGTTTTCTTTTTTGAATTTTCCAGTTGTTAATTTTTTTTTATTTTTTGTGTTCAGGTGATACCTATCATGGAGATGAAATATATAACAAAAGGACTTGGAAGCAGGGTTGTTATTTTTAAAACACTGTTTTAAAACAAATATTTTGTTTTGAACTGTTTGGTTTTAAACCATGTTTTAAACAGGTTTGATTCTTTATTTAAAACTGTTCTTTTTTGGGGGGATTTAACACATGTTTTTCTTTTCATGTTTAAAACATGTTTTTTGCGAAGTGATTATTTAAAAACATTGTTTTGTTAAAAAAGACACAATTTTATAAAAAAAAACATTTGTTTTGTTTAAAATAAAAAAAAGTTTTTTATAACAGCCCTGCATGGAAGGCAAAGTTCTGGTTCTTTTCCTATTAAAAGGCACTTTTGGTTATTATAAGTCATTTTTTGAGAGTTAAATTATGTACAATTTAATAAGTTTCTAACAGTTTTTAAGAAAATTTTTATATATTTTTTTAAGTGACACTATATAAATATTCTTTTTGCATTTTATTTTCATATTTTTTCGTTTTATCGTATACACATAAAAGAATAAAACACAATATTTGTTTGTATTTTGTATGCTTTTATTTGTAAATTTCAAACAGTTCAAGTAACATTTATGAACAAATAAAATCCTTAAACAATTATACGTAATGCAGTGTTCTAAATAGTTTCAATTATAATACTAATGCATAATTTATCACACAACAAAATGTACGAAACCTGACTAATGACAATAAATAGAATGATCGCCTCCACATAAGTTTTTGTGCCTACAATTATTTCGTGTTTCAATCAAATGTAACAAAATGTTAGTTAATGACTTTTACCTTTAAGCAGACAATATATTATTTACAAGAATGTAAAACTACGCTCTTCATATTTGATTTGCCGGAGATGTTTGAATGCCTGCCGGAGACCTGAGATTAACCTCAAATGTCGCAGACTCCGGCGTAATAGCAGAGACCAGGCAACCTTGCGCTTGAATAAAGCTTCTAATCTAGTCCCAAAGCTTTGAAATCATATTATTTTGCATAGAACATTTGCACACTTTTTAACAGTACAATTTGACTCGCCTACGTGAGTCTCAACAATTCATCGCGATCATTCGATGATCAAGTGTTTAGTGCCTTGCGTTATACCTTGATGTTAGGCCGAACAAAATTGGCCTGTGCAATTGGCAATCGCCTACGTGAGTCTCAACGATTCATCGCAATCATTCGATGATCAAGTGTTTAGTGCCTTGCGTTACACCTTGATGTTTGTCCGAACACAATTGGCCTGTGCAATTGGCATAAGTTTTAACCATAGATTCACATCATAAATAATAATCGTCTGGTTGAATTATTGTGATTGATTCATTCCCATATCTACAATTAATTCATAATAAAAAAAAATGATTTACAATAACTTGTACAAATATCGTACCTTCTTCAAACAAATGTTTTGATTGCTTGTTGTAATCGCAAGCAGCCCTATCTCGGAAGCATATAATTATCACTTTGGTAGTTCCTATATGTGGATCCATTTTAACGATTGAATAGGGTATTCCGGTCATGTCAAAATTTAAGCAAATATTCGGTTTAACCTATTGTACAAATAATGAGGATTCATAAAGTTAAGCTATGAGATTTTTGATTTAGTTTTTCTGTGAGATAATTGCAATTAAAAGTGCATTTCGTTTGAATTCACCGACCACCCTCGGAAACACACGATCATTACCGATCCCCATTAGCGCTGGCAACAGCGGACAGCTCTCGAACAGCTGATCGCCCAAGTTGACGGTTGGCTACCCTGTTGTTTGAGAACGAAGTCGAACTCCATTTTCAATTCGGCACAGAACTATGTCGGCGTTGGCGTTTATACATTTTGAAGTCAAGTATTTGATATAACTTCAATAACCAAAGCAGGTGTCAACAAACGAGCGATTCTAACCGTTGACACAACAAAACAAAAAATTACGTGCACCCTAAATATAGCAACGTTGTCAAGTCGCTCACTTTGAGCGGTCTTTGTGACGTCACAAAGACCAATCCTAATTCAAAATTCAAACAACGATTTCTCTTAATTTAAAACGATGTTTGATATTTTACTAGTGAAGTAGCAAACAGTAACACCCATAGTTTATAAAAAATGACAATTTCAAAAACACCGGAATACCCTATTCTTGTATATATTCTCTTGATTGCCAGTACAGTTTTTATAACCTCAATCACTGCACCAAACTGTGACAGAAATATATGCCAATAGCATTGCCAACTGGCGCATGATTGCCAATCTTATAAGTTTTTAATTAAACAAAATTATCATTGAAGATACAATAGTATATTATTATACAAGTTTTATAAGACGTCATATTGGCGCACGAAATGGAACGAGTGCGCCAATACGTCAACTACTAACTGTCCTAACTGTACTAACTGTACTAACTGTCAAATGCGTAAGGTTTGGATAAAATCATGACAAAATCTAATTGTGAATAATTTTACTCTACTTTAGTCTACAAGTTTTAATAAATAATCAGTGAGGTCGCAACTATGATCATAATGGAGCTTGGGGCAACAGTGTAAACCCAACTGATAAAATCATGAAACATAACCTAAAAAGTTACCTTTAAAATAGTGGTTTTATATTATAATAATCAGAATAGACGTGTTTGGCGGTAACTGATTAGTTACTTCAAAGAATAGTTAACGTTTACTAGCAGTTTCTACCTAGTACCACTGGCTTATACCAGTTTACACGCACATATAATTGAAACTAAATTGTAATTTCGGTAATAATTTATTAGAATGAGTTGCACTTAGTAAAATTACATGTGATAGAGGTAATACAAGTTCGTTGCACACAACCAGACTTAAGACGTAGTCAAAAGCGACGGACAAAAACAAGTACGGTATTGAACCGAGCAGAATTCGGTCCAAAATGTTACCGAAAACTTATACGTTACATAAACTAAGAAATCCTCAACACTTTAAATGTACTATAGCTTCCTACGTGTATGCTGATATACAATAAACCATTTATTGCACATATACAATCCCGCAGCAGGAATTAAAATCGTTCATATCTACGATGTAGGTTTAATCTTCGTATAATACCTTATTATAAAGTAAATGTGGTCCTTGAATTATATCTGAAAAGGGGATTTGATGTTTAGTTGAAAAGAATTATGACAATCACTTACCCGAGTTGCAAAACATCACCGAAATGTCATGCTGGCGTATTTTGATGAACACAGCAAAACTAAGAAAGCCCCAATCCTTTGGACATACTATAGCAGGCTACACATATGTTTATATATGTATAGAAGATTGATATTTCGCAGTTTATGCGATAGCAAGCGATTAAAAAGGGAGTGTGTGGTTATGTGTTCTACGTGTGACATATGGCATTTGATATCTACAATCATGTGTACTGTATCAGTGTGTACCAATCTTAGAAAAAAGTTACTAAAAACGATATTACAATTTGTTAATTGTAACACCGAAAACAGTGTTACAATGTGTGCATTGTGAATGCAAAGTAGAAAAACAGTTTTGGAGTACCCAATTAACCGATTCATCTGCTTTGCCGCACTGATACAAATCCTAAACTACTACTGCTGAAATCAAACGGGGCGACGCGACGGTTAGTAAATTCCGCCCAAACAGCTGATTCGGCTGTCCGCCATGACAGCCGAACTCGAACACAGAATCCCGTTTCTATGTGGTTTCTATAAGAGATTTATAGGCTGGTTATAGGGTTCTATAAGGATTTCTTATCGAAACCTATAGGCTATAGATCTATAACGTTATAGAATTTTACGAGTGAAAACACAGAATCGACCCATTAGTATGGACCATATATTTGACTTCAACAACGCTTCTGTTGTGGATTCAGAAGTCAATTACTATGGTAGATTGTTTTTGGAAATGGTCGACATTAATAATACTCCTAACACTGTCAACTTCAAAACGGATACGAGTCACCTTAGTACTATCTACTCGCTAACAGTAATTCTAATCAATCAATCACGAGATCCGGACAGCAATATTGAAATTCAAACTTTAGTACCTTCAGTACAGATAGAGGCCGTTGCATTTTTGTCGTTTCCTTTGTACCAGAAAAACATGTTTTCATATAATCGTTCGCATAGTATGTTACGAACACAGCGTTGTTCCAAATGTAATAGAAAATGTCAATGTCTACTGTGAATTATGTTAGCCGACTTCACTAACTACGTAAGTAGGTTTAGTGTTTATTTATTGTTCCTGATTGTGTCTTAAATTGTAGTGTTTGATTGCCTGATGATGAAACAATAGAGGTTTCGAAATATTGCAAACAAAAATTGTGTTTTTTGCTTATCCTGGATCTTCTTTACCAAATATAAGTACACACGCAGCGCAGCTAAGCTATAGAATTTGCAACGACAATGAACGAAAACAATCTATTTTTACACCGCTAGAGGAATATAGTCGACAAAAAATATCGTAATCCACTGGTATATTAAACGGTGATTGCTTAACCAATAGATACGAAATAGGGCGACCAATGACCTTATCTGAGCTATCAAGCAATTTCTGGTTAGGTTGTATCGGCAACATGTGGTCTTATACGCTTGTCTATAATGAAAAAGACACGAAATCTCCAAGAAAAAAAGGTATCTCTCCTTTCGTCCACAACCTTGCCAATGTCACAGTAATCACCGATCTAAAACGCTACATCTACGTTTCTTCAGTTACCAAATAAATAATAGTCACTGACCTACCGAAAGAATCAACCGCGAACGTTTTTATGAATGATACGAACGAATGAAGTTTATGTCAATAACACGAGGAATAGTCTCCTAAAAAATACAAGGATGATGAAGTGGATTATTGAGAACAATCCTTTCACCACTTCTGGAGCGGCGACCTTGGCGTAAGCAGAAGCGTTCTTAGGAAAGTGTTGGTTGAACAGCAGATCAATCTATTCCGATAACAATGGAATAAAATGGGGTTTCTTATACAAACGCGAGTTTAATTGTGTACAACTGTTGAGAAACTGTAAATTTTTAATGAAATATGTGATATTGTATGGGAAAGTCGCCATTATTGGACCGATTTTAGGTTTTCACAAAATATCTCGTGACTGAATCAAATTATACAATTTTCGATGGTGAATATGTTAAGTTCAAGTTTTTGGAACCTATCTGGTACTAAATAACAGCGATAACACATCAGTTTACTGAGAAATAACGATTTTAAAATCCCTCTGCAAGTGGTCCAATTTACGAAACCGGCATCCTAAATTGGACTAGCGGTGTCCTATATTGGACCTCTAATTAAAACAAGCGGATACAAAACAAAAATATAGCTTTATTTCACTAAAAAATAACTACATGTTTTAGAATCCAGTGTTTAAACATTTTGTGCAAAAAAAAACTTTTCTGAGAGGACTTACGTTTGCACAGTCTGCGTGTACCCACGTAAGACATTCATACACTGTATCATATCTCTCGCTTCTTCTTTTCTACACAAGTAACAATACCACTTATCTTCTTGCTTTTTATCTGTCTTGTGGCTTTGTTTCTTAATTGTCACCTGAGACTTTTTCTGGTTCCCTTTCCCTCGTTGAGACTTTGTAGGAACCTTCTTCTTTTTGGAAATTAAGTCTTCTTTATATGGAGTGCTCGTAAGTTCTTCAGCCTTTTGTGCTCCTCTGGATTGTTTTTGTTTCTTTACAGGTACAGGAATAGGTGAAAGCTCCTCGATTGAAACATTTAGGGTTGCCTTATTGCTCCCACATCGTCCTCCGTTTCTATGTCCTGACGTAGAAGGCCCAGGGTCACAAAAACTTGGTTCCAACATGGCTAAATTCCTTTTTGCAATCTCTCTTCGTTGTATTCTTTTATTTAACAATATCTGTGCACATCCATTGTTTCCCTCGTCTTCACTGTTAGTCTCATCATTTGCACCTTCAACCTCGCCTATACCTCCATTCCAATCGTCATTTTCATGCCCATCTGGTTCATTCCATGCCGATACTTCATTAAGGGTGTCGCCTATAGCATTCTGATGTTCTGTAATATCAACATTTGCATTAGCTTATTCTAACCTACTTATTTTCTTACTTACCTTCAACATTTTGCTCCATATTTTGATTTAGGTTACTAGCTGCAGCGAAATGAACATCGGTAAAAACATTCCTATCAATAGGCCAAATTCCAGTGGCTTTAAACCCATTAACAGCAGTCTGAATATATGCAGCTTTTCCATAGGCTTCAGATAAGAGCTCTGATATCTGAAATACTGTCACTTTCATTCCAGGATTCGTTCTTAACCAACGTTCCATGGCTTGGGTATAATATGTTTCCATAGGTTTGAAAAACGATACGTCAAGTGGCTGTAGACGATGTGTGGTATGCCCAGGAAGTTGCAATAAAATTACCCCATTTTCTCGAGCTAATAATAGTGCATCCAAATTTTTGCTGTGCGTTGAATGCCCATCAAGCACCAAAAGGACTTTCTTATCTGTGGTTGGCTTTACTACGTTGATAAAATGTTGTAACCATTTAGTAAAGAGCTCTGAATTTATGTATCCACTCTCTGATATTTCAACTAAACTACCTGCAGGTGCGCCTAGTTTTAATTCTGGAGCCATTCTCATCCGCTTATAGATAATCATTGGTGGAATAAACTGCCCAGATGCACTGACACAACAAACCATAGTAGTATTAGTCCCACGTTCTCCACTTGAAATTGCCCCAATTTGCTTCTTGCCTTTTTGTCCAACAATTTTCTGCGATTTTTTCTGCACCGTAGAGAAACCGCTTTCATCTACATTAAAAATTCTAGTAGCATCTAATTTATGTTCGGCATGAATTTTTTCAAGTATATCAAAAAAGTGATTAACATTCTCTCGGTTGAACCCTTTTGCTCTAGCAATCGAAGTCGATTCTGGCTGCCTGAGTGTTAAGTTAGTGTGACGATGCATAAATGAGTAATACCACTTTTTTCCAGCAAGTTTCTTCTGCTTATTAAATGTATGAGGAATATTGCTTCTTTCCGCTATTTCGAATGCAAGTCTCCTTATATCCAAAATCGTTAAACCAAACATCATTTCTTCTAGCTTTAGAATATGGTTTGCTAGTTCGTCTTCTATTTCCTTTGGTAAAGTAGTGCATTTGCCGAATTTTTTGATATCCGCGTTTGCTACTTTATTTTTGTTTTCAGCATGTCGTTTTAAGGTAGCTTTAGGAATATTGTACACCCTTGCAGCTTCATTGAGCCCAAATCCACCATTTAAGAATGCATTTACAGCCAGCTGAAGTTCCTTTTGCGACCACTTTCCGTATTTTCCTCTGTAAATAGGAAATAAAATCGGTTTAAACGGATATTAAAAATTATAGTTTCCTAAATTGGACCGGTCCAAATAAGGAACCCTATAGCAGTCCAATTTAAGATACTCCCAATATGTTTACTTCCCGCCAGAATTGTAAGACTCACATAACCTCACTTATGAAAACTATACATCAAACGAAAGAAAAAGAATCAAGGTATTCACTAGTGTATTCATATCTATGATCAAACTTACCGTTTCTCCATGATTTCCTTAGCAACAAGATTCTAAAATAACATTACAGCCACTGTAAATTTGTCGTGGCGTGTGAAGTCTGGTACACTGTCGCTTGACCACACAACAAAGACTCGTTCGACTAGATATTCAACTTAGATCGGCTGAGGGCGCGAAATTTGAAATATGTGTGCGTGGTTGGGGAAATACGGAGGTGGTCCAATTAAGGTGGTGGTTCAAATATGGCAACTTTCCCCTAAGTGTTGCTATTCTGGCATTGTGGCTGGTTTTGTCATCCTGACAAAAGCAGGTCCTAAACCTCCTTTTAGAAAGGGAGCAAAACCCCTCATGCATTTGTATAACTGTATGCCTACCTGTACATAGGCAGGCTGCAGGCTGTGGAATGTATACAATGTAAGGATCCGATTGATATATAAGCCAAAAAGTTAACGCAATTGCTTACTTTATGGTAAAAACTTAGAGCTACTGGGCATAGAATATCAGTACTACCATACTTTTTGACAGAACTTTTTGTATCAAGTTTTGTTTTTCAAATGCATCGCTGTACAACATTTTTCCCTCCCTTCGCCCATTTCTTTAAATTATAACTCAGCCGCTACAAAATTGCCAATATCACATTATTCGAAAATCTTAAGCGATAGCAATCTTTAAGAGTCCTCATTCGTATTCAGCACAACGAAATATTATTTAAATGCATTCTATTAGGACCGCCTATGCCCTTGTATTCACAAAATGCAAGTTATCCCGTGTATGTTCAATATTGGACTATAATATAATGTCAATCATTTAAATTGGAAACTTCCGGAGCAAGCTAAATAAGTCATCGTAAACAAAACCTATACAATGTTTTTGTTTCCTAAGATATCGGAAGTAGTGAGTAGTGAGTAGTGAGTAGTGAGTAGATATCGGTTGGACAACCCGCTCGTATGAAATCACCCTATTGATTCCATTTGTGCATAGGATTGAACGGTCACCGTCAACTATTTATCTTTTGTTAGTGTAATTGGAGCTAATTGAATTTATTTATTTATTTCGTATTTTTGGGATACTAGGGTCTGAGTTTACTGTATAAATTATGCAAATCATAACTGAGACAGGCAGTTACTTCTCATTCATTATGATAGTTATCGAATATGATTATTAATTTCTCTTAATTTTAGCCATTGGAAATATCGTAATAGCTGCAGGGTTGTTATAAAACGCGTTTTTTTTATTTTAAACAAAACAAACATGCTTTTTTATAAAATGATGTTTTTTAACGAAACAATGTTTTTAAACACTTCGCAAAAAAAACATGTAAACAAGAAATAAAACATGTTTAAACAAGGATTAATCATGTTTTAAATTATGCAGTTATTTTATTTGGAAGCATTTTAATCGGCGACTTTTCATTCCTAATTTTACTTGCTACCACTGGTATTGTATAGTAATATTTTATGAAAAACTACACAAACTGTTCAAATATCGCTAACTTAAAACACGTTTAAACTGCAACATTTAAAACAAACTGTTTAAAACACATTACTTTAAAACAAAATATTTGTTTTAAAACATGTGTAAAACACGGTTTTAAAACAAATTGCTTTAAACACAACAACCCTGAATAGCTGTAGTATTTAGAATTTAAAAAGCGTAATAGTGGAGAAAATAGGTTGAAGAAACGCATTTTGGAACTCACGAAAAAATATATAGCCGATATTTCTGTTTCAAAGATACTTTTTAGGCGTGTCAAACATTGATCCCTCCAAATTAAGAAACAAACAAGTATTTATGTAAAGAAAAGTTGTGTATTTATGTAAAGAAAAGTTGTGATAAACCCAAATGTCCCCGGTTCAAATGCAGATCGTGCCTGTTGATCACCATTTTTATTTAGTATTTAATATTTAATGATTACGGTAAATCCATCAAACGAAGAATCATTTTCAGTAATATGTCATGTTCAGTAGCTAATATAAATTACATTCTGGTGTTAACCCTTCTTCCATGCAGATGCCATTTGATAGGTGTGAGTGACAGGTTAGTTGGTAGTGTTGGCTAACCTCTTGCATTATTATTGACACTTATTCTTAACATATGTTTTATTTATGTAGAAATATAAATTCCGCCTGATTATCACCATATTTCTTTGAATTAATATATAGGCTGTTTCAGAAAAAAACGGCTAACCTTGAAGAAGCATATTCGCCAAGGACAGAAGCAATATTGGTCAAATAAAGTATAGTTTATTTTAATAAAAGGGACCAACAACATTGTATTGAAGAAATCGTCCAAGGCCTGCCCTGGTGAATAGTCGAACGCGCATGACTGAACTACGGTTGGAATCGTACGATTGAACATTTATCAATTGAAAATTAGAGAGATTAGTACGTACCTAATCCAAAAATGGCGATGCGGATTTACGAATACTGTGATTGCAAAGCGATGTTCGTCGAACGAAATAAACGGACCACAACACAGCAACTGCATGTTGCGGCCGATCAAAGGTATGTCGCATTCTTGCCATACAATTGCCGTCAGTCCGTCTCTGGTAGGTACTATACAAATCACTGCACAAACATACCCACATTAAAATTCCACTATACAAAGTATTCTATTGATAAACCAACAAACAGCTGACGCGTTTGTACGTACTTATGACCCTGGCGAATGATAGCCGATATGTGCCGGCGGCGTTGATGTGTCACCAGTTGCAACACAACTGAGGTGGAGTGTTGTTGATTTGCTTGAGCTGAACAGGGATGAACTCCTTCATTCTGTATTAATTTTCTTAGGAATGCGTTATTTAGAACTTAGACCATACGTTATTTAACAAAACATGCTTATCACGGCCTTGGGGCATATGTTTCGTAAAGATTAGTCGTTATTTTTTAAACAGCCTGTATATCATTAAGGTATGTGCGTCAAATGTCCCTTGAATCATTTTCAGTAATAGACATGTTTTAGGTTGTAACCTACTGTGGAATACACGCAGGTAAGTTTTAGTCCAGTGAAATTCGACTGTGACAGACATTAGGCCACCAGACAGACAACCAAACAGGTGCTCCCATATGGGTTTCTTTTTTTTTACTTTTGAACTAAAGAACCCATAACGATTATCAAAAAATGGAAAACTGTTTTGCATTATATTTGAAAACTTAAATAAATGTTTTTTGGAGTATTTTTGTATATATTTTTTTGTATATTTGGGTATACATTTTCTATGACCTCAGAAATAGAAGTGATCATCAGTCCTGAACAAGAACTTCATAGCATTATGTTTATTGCACTGGTGGCAACGATATTAACTTTGAGGAACAATATATCAGTCAAGCTGGCGAACTAATAAACGTTATCAAGAAACTTGCGGCGAAAAGGATTGACACGATCCAGATGTGCGCCGGTGTTCACAATTAAGCCGTGCGCGAACGTATTTACTGAGCGATTTTGAAGATATTCGGCGACAGTAGCAAGGAGCGATTGAAGCGAAGAACGATCTATTCTCAGAGGTCAAGCCGAAGTATCATCGACCGTTCTCCATGTGTGAGGTCCCGATATCAACAGTTTTTACTGCCAGGAGAACGTCTTCCACCATTTATACAGCGATATAAAATTGATTTATCTGTAGTGCATGTTATAAAAAGGAAGACAATAATAATAAAAGGCACAATAAAAAGGCCGCAATTAAAGACGACGACGATGATGAAGTAAGATTAAGTAACAACGGAACTATGTGGATACTTGCGAAACATTGTTAAGTTATGTTTTAGGTTGATTTCTTAATATTTTTTGTTTGCAAATTCGTTTTTGATAAATCTGTTACTCAATGTGATATAAAATTCATGGATTTTGCGATTTATTTTACGGAGAACACAGGATAGAATTGAAAAACAAACTACTACTTTAAGTAAATGAATCAGTTATATTTTAGCATGTAGCGTGGATACAACATTTAATACATATTAAAGCCCCGTTTCATACGACCGGACAGTGATCTCACTGTATAATTTGATGTATAACATGTGCGAAATGACGCAATATTAAGCTCATTATGGATGCTTGTTTTGTTGGACGTACTAGCTCTGAAGATTCCTCTTATAGCGTTTTCTTTTGGTAAAACTGGTGCGCACTAGAATCCACTCGCAATGCGCGAGCATTCTCTGAATCAGTGATCTGCGCATTGTCAGTGCAATTCTAGGCCGCACTAGTGTTACCAAAAGAAAACGCAATTAACTGCACTAGGTACCTAGATGACAAAAAACAAGATCGAATGGGAAATTGTTGACCATACTTTGAAGTGTTGGCAGTGGCGTAGCTACCATGGGTGGCACCCGGTGCGGATATCGGAGTGTCACCCTAGGAATGAAAACCGTTAAAATTAACAAAAATCCGATAAACATAAAGTATGATTTTATGTAATACAAATGAGTGTTATGAATAACTAAGTTACAATATTATGATAATAATAGTACTGTTTTATTATAGGTATATCCTTTCATATAGATGTATGATAGTATTTTGTCTCCAAGTAGTGGCATAAGCAATTGTGGTACTCTCTAAATACAGGGACACTAAACTTAGGGGCCGTTTGACAGGACTCTAACCTATAAATTTTCGGTTAAGGTACGTTCTCATTAGTGGTATTGGTAGTGGTACAGACGCCATTATAGTATTTCTGATAAAGGGGGCTAGTGAATCATGTTTATGTACATGCAAACTAATATTTGTCACAATCACGTCTGGTGTAAAATACTATAATGGCGTCTGTTACCACTACAAATACCACTTATGAAAACGCTATTAAGGGTCTTTGAAGAACCGATGTTTTTTTCGGGCCGATGTTTATCGGCCCGATCTGAGTCGTACGATAAATATCGTGCTAATGCATTTTTATTGGAAGTGTTCCATTGACACAACATGCGTCGTGTCTGTCAAATATCGTCCCAATACACGGGTTCCAATAAAAATGCATGTACACGATATTTATCGTACGACTCAGATCGGTCAGATATTTATCGGTCGCAAATAACGCCAGTCTGTGTCACACGATCTTATCGTTTCGTCTCGCATTTGTACTGCCACTGTGTCAACCCAAACAAAATGGAATATATCTTTTTGTGCAAAATTTTTTAAGTTTAATTTTATACAGGAGCTAAAATCGTGGCCGTGGTGTTGTCCAATTTTGCGCACAATGGTACAATGACTATATCCGATAACATTAAAAACATGTGTTCCAGGGTGTGATTATAATTTATTGTTCCACATATTCCAGTGTCTTCGTTATAATAAAAAAATGCTTTTCGAAAACTAACAAAAAACTTTCAAGCAGTAACAACGATGAAATGGAAAGGAATATCATATAAATCAGTTGGGTTAAATTGTCTTACATTCGTCCCAAGAGTTTGTATAATAATGACGAAAGTGAACTTTAGAACCCACCAAAAAAGATTGCTCCTATTAAATTATTACAGAAGTCAAGGAGAAGCAAATTATTTTTCGACATGTGGAGTGCTGGTCTGATATCCAAAAGAATAACCCGTAATTTAGGCCTGTTTATGAGTTTAAGAGAAAATGGGTTGGTGTTGCCTGTGGCTGCAAATTCGTCACTAAATGTTTGTAAATGCTCAGGTTGCGTGTCCAGGTGACATTGGAAAAACTATCTATGAATAAATAAGGGAGGTTCTGATGTACAAATTCAGAGATTTATGCTATCCATACCTATACGATCTCCTCTTCCGAGACAGCGCAATAACTTTACACCATTCATAATTAGAAACGTAGCTATGCATTGATGTTTACACATTAACAGTTTGTTGCCAATAAAGAATGAACTATTAGTGCAAGCAAAGGAAAAGGCTCCTTTAATTGTAATTTTTAGGAATTCCAGTATAAAGTAATTGCAAAGACTGACAAAATAAGGTGATGGAAGTAAACCTTAACCTTTACCTAAAACTTTGGAGTCATTGTCAAGGCAAGGTTATGATCATAAATAGTTCATATATGAAAGTGATTATATCAAAGTGAACAAAATAATAATAATAATAGAGACTTAAAAAGTAGCAAGACTAGTGTCTTTACACTGCCAAACGCCAAATTAAAAAGCTGCTACTCTGTATATAAATACCTTGATGTCCGATTGGTACCAAATATGTTCTATGTCAACAGCAGTGTTGTTAATTCCTAAACGTAATTGCGGAGTTTGTTAGCCTCTTATGCCGACGTTGTTTCGTCTACATGGCCACTAAAATTAATTTACTATGCGCTATAAATCATTAAAACATTATTTGCAGCTGAATTGAGAGATTTCCAGTCAGTCATCAAGCACGTCTGGCTTTTATTACAGTTACACGAGCGCACATAGGCGTGAGGGCTATGAATTTGCCTTTTTTATTTATATCCGAATAACAATAGATTTATGATTTTCGTATCGATATTCATGTTTTTGCCACCCCAGGCTAAGTTATCAGACAACTTTTATTTTTGTTGCTCCACCCAAACGATGTTGAAGTTACTGGCGGGAATATGCCCTTATTTTATGCAGAGTGTGCCATAAACGGAAGAGCGATACTGGAAGGGATGAAAGGCCATCTGATAATCATCCAGAATAACTAAACTTGACTTCGGTAAAAACATCAATATTTCAATATTTCGGGTGCGTGAGCTACAAATGTATGTTTTTCTAGTTTGCATTCACAATGTACACATCAAATTGTAGCACTGTTATCAGTGTTACAATTAGCAAATTGTAACAGCCTTTTAGTGACTTTTAGGTTTGCAAATTTGGTGGTATTGATATCAAACCTCAAACGTAAAAGCGCTAACATAGTTTTTTTTGTTAGATTACCAGGAGACAGTGACTGGGACCTTTAAGCATGATCTTCGTCACCATTTCAATCGTTTTTATATAGCCGTAATTTCTTTCTCCGTATTATGAGTTATTTGATCTTATCGCATTATTAACAATAGCATCTTAATACAGTCGATGCACCACATTTACCTGCATAATGAGTTATGCGATCAAATCTATATCATATCACCACGATTTTAATTACTGTCGAGGTATTGTATATGCGCGATAACTTGGTTACTGGCTACCAGCATACATCTAGCAAGCTATAGTACATCTAACGTGTTGAGAATTTATTAGTTTGTATAACGTATAACATTTTCGGTAACATTTTGGACATAATTCTGGGCTGTAAAAATGCAGTACCTATTCTTTTTTGTACATCACTTCCGACGACGTCTAAAGTTCTGACTTCTGGTGGTATGCAACTTATTTGTGTTTCCTCTATCGTACGTAAATTAACTAAATATAATTTATTCTAATAAACTACTACACCGAAATTAGAATTTGGTTTCAATTTGATGTGCGTGTAAACATGTATAACGTTCAACGGCTACCTAGCGGTATCTGACACTACGCAATTCTTATGCAAGAAGTTACACAAGAAGTTGTTAAGCACGTGAGATCAGCAAACAGAAAATGGTTCAATGTGTAGATAAACTAGTCAGCATACAAAAATTCACCACAAATTCTGTTTAAGGTGTTGTTGTATCTAGTTACTGCACAAATTGTGTACTAAATTGCGCACTAAAATGCGTAGTGTAAAACAGCTATAAATGTTATAACAATTCTTTTGTAAGTTCTTGCACTTCGTAGTAACTAATTAGTCACCGCCAAACACGTTTATGTTGATTATTATGGTATTATGGTATTATAGGTATTATAGGTATTATAAGAACCGTGAAGTGGGGTGAGATTCATCATTTTTAACTTAATATTTTGAATAACTTTTTTACCTTTTGAGTTAAATAAACCATATTTGGCAGGTCAGTAAGACAGATGTTAGTGTATTCGAAGAGAAAATATATGACCATACAATTAAAAAATAACAGCAAAAATAAATTGAAAGTGGGTGATCGATTTTACCCCTAATTATGGGGTGTGATTAATCACCTCATTTTTAATGTGTAAAATGGTTTTCTATTGATTTAATAGTCCAGTCATAATGTCAAAAAAATCGACGATGCCAATTTCTTGCAATTAGTCAAAGATAGTAGCAGTGTGGTATTTATCATGCAGGGTGAGATACACTAGTATATAAATATACACTAGTAAAACCACAAACTAAAAAAAAACGTATTTTCAATAGCTAACACTAAAAATGAGATCACATTTGACAGGTATAAGTTTTAACTTATATCTTGGCAATTTTTTTAACCTAGATTTTTAAAAAATTTCTAATTATTTTTTCTGATTTATCACTAGACTTTATCACATTGACATAGGAAATGTGGCCGCCTGCAAAATTTCACTGTATTAAACAAACACAAAAAATTTAAAAAATTTTCTAAATTTTGGATTTTTTAAATTTTTTTATTGTTACGTGCATTGTCACCGGAAATCTATCCACATGTAAAATTTCAACTCGAACTGTGGATAGATAGTGGATATGTCATCTTCTGTGCGTCTAAATATTCTTCTAGCAAATTCTTAACACGGGACAGCAAAATTTCGTTTTGTTTTTAATAAAACACATTTTGTAAATTTTGGTTTCTTCGCAAAGAGATCGAATATTATTTGCAATATATCAAAGTGCGTCTCCAGTTAAGCCTCTGAAAATACCAGTCTGTTCTAAATACCAAGATTTCTTTTATAATCCCTTTCCATTTTGTGTAACCTCTAGAAATAAAACAGTTCATTTGTTTTATAAAATGAAAGTCATCATCTACTACACACAGGGGTGAGATTGTCTTGGTGTGATCGATCTCACCCCGTTATATTTAGAAGGTCAGTATTTAGAAGTCATATATGAACCTGGAGTTTCGGCAATAAATTTTCCCAAGGAATGAATGTATTATTTCGTCTTATACATAGTTTTGAATACAGTTCGCTAATAGTCCAGTAACTAAAAGTTTGCGGCTTATACAAATTGCCTCTTTTTCATGGTTTACTATAAGTCACTACAAATTGCACCTGCTATCTGTGTACGGTTCACTGGTGTAGTCATTCATAACAACATATATACGCACATTCAAATGCCTGAAAATTACGGTTCAAGGTGTTATGATGGGACAAAAATTTGAATTTCTTTAGGAATACAATGAGTGATCAATCTCACCCCGTAAAGTAAATCTCACCCCGTTTTACGGTATTATAATTATTAGGCCACTATTCTTAAGGTAACTTTATAGGTTATGTTTCTGTCGGTTTGTTTTCTTGTGCTTATTGTTAGTTCCTGATAAAGCAACAAATTGAATTGCGAATTATTGATCATGAATAAAAGGTCAACATCTAGGAAAAAACAAATGTTTCATTAGAAGACCCTATATTAGACACCCAATATCCTATATTCTATAATGTAAGTTTTTATCACAATAGCCATTACGGTTTAATAGTGTTACACCAATCTCTATTGTGATCATAATTGCAACCCCCTTGATTATTTATAAAATTATTATTATTTATTCTACTTTAATAAGTACAGTAGAATAATACGTCACAATTACATTTCGATATTAAACAACTCATGAGCCAATTTGAAGTCTTATAAAACTCGGTTACGGTTACCATTTTCTCACAATAAATAAACCAATATAGTTGCTGTTTTAGGTGTTACAACACTTACTAATTTTGACTTAAAAGAAAAGATTTAGCTATTTTAGTTCGAAAAGAACTCACATTGAAATATGAAAAAATTTCTTCTTTAACGCTTTTACGTAATATTAATCGCCTTAAAAATGCTTTTGTTTCAGCTTTCGGAATAATGATGTAAATGCTGTTTCATTCAGCATAATGAAAGATAATGTATGGAACAATCACATTTACATTACACGGTAAACAGTAATTATTCACTGAGATAGTGTCACAAATAGGAGACAACAGTAACGCATTCCAGGTAAGAGAACAACCCACTTAGATCACAAACAAAATCACAACAAATACCATGTAATAAACAAGACTGCAAAGGTAAAGCCAGCTATACACGTTACGATAAATCGTTGCGATTTAACTATAAAGAGCAAACTGCGCAGATTTATCTAACGTGTGTATTAAAAATCGTGACGATATTTATCTGTATCTATGTCATAGATACAGATACGGGATTTCGGGATTAAAGATTTTGTAACCCGGGATCCAGGGATTCATCCCGGTATTCATGAGAAAAGTCAAAATTGCCACATCAAAACGCCTGGGATGACAGATCCAGTCAGTAAGAAACGATTAAAATATATTTTATTGGATAATATCTCTTACCCCGAAACTTGATCAACGTTTTAAAATTTTACAAGTAGAAAACCAAAGTTGGCGGTTTGCCAGGTAAAAGGTGTCAAAGTATGCGTATTGACATCAATAATAAACAGAATATATACTCTATTAGATAATAACTTGCTCTTACATCTTAAATTTGTTTACCAATTTTTGCAAAAGGTTTCAAGAATAGTAACGGCAAAAAAAAATTTTTTGAGCGAGCCAAATTTTTTATTTCCATATTGATGCCACTAAAACAATTTGCCGTATTTTTGTTTTCTTCTTTAAGATAAAATTGGATAACTTTAGAATTCATGTCATGGATGTTTATTCATGTGAAGACGTTATTTATTGTTCGAAATTGATGAAATTTTCAGTGCTTGTCATGAAAAAAAAAAATAATATTAGATACTTTTTTCGGTTTTCTCAAATACAGTTCAAATAGCCCAACCATAGATTATAGATTTTTTTATCTAAGTGCCGTTTCTGAAATAACTTTTCCAATAAAAAAAGCGATAATTGTGCTTTGGAGAAATGTCAAAAGTATATTACCTCTGTCAGAGCTCATCACAAATTCGAGATGCTTCGTACCAAAATATTACATTTTTTACATTATGGTAAAATCCTTAAACTATTTCGCCGTATTCTATTACCTATTTACTAATTTTATATTCTGTAATACTTCACTGCATCAAGGTAAAGAAATCCGCCACAAATTTCTTTATTTTTACGTTTATGTTTTTTTCCTGTTGTTGATGGCAAAGTATCTAAAAAGACTTAAGCAAGTTGAAAAGGTTCATGTTTGACTTCATATCGAATTATATCTAGTACTTGCAAAATCTGTTCTTCCTATTATAGCAACATGTTGGTGTAAATGAACATTTTTGCTTGATACTTAATTTAATCAAAAAGGGTGCTGTTATGGACTGATATTCACACTTACAAAATAGCAGCTCAATTGATTTATTGTAGGTCAGTGCCCACAATTCGTTAATTAACGAAAAATAAAAAAATAATTTAAATTTAACTTTTTTAGGATCCAGGGATTTAGATTTATAATCCCGGGATTCCGAAAAAACTCATTATTTGTCGGGATCCCGTAATCCCGGGTTCTAACACAGTTGCTATACCCAAGCCGATCTATGGGTTAACGTATGTTTCTGGCAACCGGCTTAAGATTATTATTTTCCATCCAACCTTGATTAAGCCACGGGTAATAGGCAAAATTGTTGCAGGAACCTTGCTCTCCATATATGGAGACACTTCCGTGAACGCCTAGCGAATAAAAGTGCGTTCTAATTGAGGTATAATAAATCCCCGGGTATTCAGCTGTCACTAGATTCAACATGATCGCCCGTCGAATGTCACCGGTGACTTTTACCTTCTCGTCGACTTGCGGTTAAAAAAATTATTGCGGAAAAAGGCAGTTGCTTCTATAAATACACCTATTGCATTGTAGGTCATTAATCGCTTGAGAAATCGCAACAATAATTACCATTACGCAAGCACCTGGAGGTAAGTAGGTACATTCCTGGAAATATACGGATGAGCTGGTTAACCACTCTAAATTGTTATCTAATAGTTATAGTTATGGTTTGCATCGCATGAATATATGTTATAAATGAATACATTCCTTTAATATATGTCGTACAACAAACTCGAATATCATACTTTCCAAGACCCCTCCAAAAAGCCATTAGCGGTAGTGATACGCAATGTTCCCTTATCCATTAAAGATGATGAAATTAAGGAAGAATTGCTCATACACTCTCTTCCTGTCATCAAAGTCACGAGACTACTAAACAAAATGAAAACACCTATGCCCCTATGTGCAGTAGAACTGACCCCAAATGAAAAAGCTAAAGAAATTTTTAACATCAAGGATATTCAGAACGCAATCATTACGGTTGAACCTAGACAAAAATCCCAGAATATACCACAGTACTTTAAATGTCAACGATATGGTCATACTCGAAACTACTGCTCCTTAAAACAAAGATGTTTGAAATGTGGGGACGAGCATAATCACACAGAGTGCAAAAAGAAAAAGAGCGATCCCTGCAAATGCGCAAACTGCGGAGATGCGCATCCAGCCAATTACCGAGGATGTCGCGAGCACACCGAATACCAGCAACAACACTCACGCCAAGTTGGAAGACACACAAACACTCGCCCTAATTTACAAACTTCCTCCCAAAATATATCATATTCATCATCACAACCTGTAAATCCGACAATGTCCTATCGAGAGTCCATGTGAAGATCCTACATAGTCCGATGAAATTGTCGCAATTATCAAAAACCTTCCAAACAAAAAAGCTCCCGGGCATGACCTAATTCCCAATATTGTCCTAAAACATCTTCCCAGCCAAGCCATCGAACAAATAAGCGCCATCTGCAATGACTGCTTGAAAATTGGATATTTCCCGACCACCTGGAAAAAGGCTGAAATACTGATGTTTGCAAAACCTGGCAAACCGAAGAACGACTACAGAAATTACCGACCAATTAGCTTGCTGTCTACACTATCAAAAGTATTCGAAAAAGTAATCCATCAAAGAATTCTCGAAAATGTCAACGAATCAAACATCATCCCTAACATCCAATTTGGCTTCCGTCACGGACACTCAACCGTACACCAACTAGTACGGCTTACAGAAACTATCGAACGCGGTTACGAAAATAAGTGGTTTACTACAGCGGTCTTTCTTGATGTAGCCAAGGCGTTTGATACCGTATGGATAGAGGGTTTGAAATACAAATGCCATCAAATAGGATTTCCCAACTATCTGCTCAAAATCATCTACTCGTATCTGGAAAACCGCACATTCTATGTTCGAATTGATGAACACACATCCACAACAAGAAAAATTAGAGCAGGTTTACCTCAAGGAAGTATTATATCACCGACCTTGTATAATATCTACATGCACGACATTCCGATCCATGGCCCGGGTGGTATTGGTATGTTTGCTGATGATATGGTGTTAATAACACAGAGCTCAGATCTGGAAGAGGCAATTGATCAACTACAACAAGCACTAAAAATCATAGAAAGATGGTTAGAAAAATGGCTTGTTCAACTAAACGCAACCAAGTGCGAGGCAAAAATATTCACCCTTAAGCGAATTAAAAATACAGCAGATCTAACAATAAGCAACCAGCCGATACGTTGGAATCCATCTGATGGTACTGTCAAGTATCTTGGTGTGCTCTTCGATCAACGACTATCTTGGCGACAGCACATCAATCATAAATTACACCAAGGATACAATAGACTCCGCGAGCTTTACCCACTAATCAACCGTAAGACAGTACTAAAGACCAACTGCGTACTAATCTCATATAAAGCGCTAATACGCTCATTAATAACATACGCCTGTCCGGTGTGGAGCAATACTTCCAAAACTAACCTGAAAAAGCTAGAGGCTCTACAAAACAAAACGCTAAGAATTGCAGTGGATGCGCCTTGGTTCGTTCGAAATCAACAAATTCGCAACGAATTAAATATAGAAGAACTCTCCACCTTCATACATCGTCATACAAAAAAATTCTACTCTAATATAAACCCATGCAGTAGCGCATCTGAACACCATCTAGGACACGTTGGCTTGCATACAAGATTAAAGAGACGGCTTCCTCAGGACATCCACATGACCGATGACGATTAGAACTCCTGTTTCGAAGAGACTTTCCTTCTCATAATATAATGTAAATATTTATATATAGCAACACAACCTGTAAAACATATTGTAAATGTTGATCTGGTTTACTAATAATAAAAAAAAAAAAAATATATGTCGTAGGCAAATGGTTATTTCTGGCAAAAGACTTTTGCCTCGGCAAAAGCTATTTGCCTGGTCAAATAGATAAGGAGTCTCCATTGGTATTTATAGAACTATTTGCCTAGGAAAATGTGTTTGCCAAAACCGATGTGAGGCAAAGAGCATTTTGTTTTCAATCGCGTTTGCAATAAAATTATGTGAGGTTATAAACAATCCGTCAGGGATTGTACATAACCACGGATTATCCGTGCATGTTTGTTTTAAAATGTGTAGTAATTAAAATTTTATTGTTGATTACTGTAGGGTAATATCATATTCTAATTGAAGATTTTATAGGCTAGGTATATTTAGTTTTCCTTTTCAAAGGAAACAAAGTTGGGCTCGACTGGAATACAGTACATTTCTGAAATCTTATCAAGCGATTTGACGTATTGAAGCATAACAACACCTAACTCTTATTTTGCATACAGAAGACCATTCATAGCCAACTCAGTGAACATTTGGTGTGTTGAAACTTTTTGCAGGTGTTCGCGTAATGGTTCACTCATACTGCTTCATACCTACAGTTGTATGAACTATGAAGTATATCATCTGCATCGATACGTCTAATCGCCCAGTTGATACGAATTTAGAAATTCGCTGTTTTCCAGTCTACCATTACTTTGTTTTCTTGTAAAAGGGAAACTAAACATTCCTAACCTATATATCTTTTTTAGGTTAGAATGACAGGCTGATTAGAATACATTATTACCCAGAAGTAATCAGCAACTTATTATTCATTAAGATGTATTTGAAAACAAACATCACACGTGCAAAAATTACAAACATTCATAACAAACGCGATTGAAAACAAAATGCTATTTGCCTAACATCAGTTTCGGCAAATACATTTGCCTAGACAAATACCTTAAAAAATATCCACAAAGACTCCATATCTATTTGACCAGGCAATTAGCTTTACCCCGGGTAACCCACGCCATAGATACGGACGAATGAAATTTTAAGAAATTCTAATGGACAAAAATGTCATTTTTTGGGATACTGTTAAGGTTAGCATGATTGCTGGTTTACCTGCAAATGACGTCATCATTGAAATTTTAAATGGCACCCAATATAATGTATGTGATATTTTTAATCGGTATGACATTCTGTACACAAACCCATAACGATCGTCAATTTCAATCACTAAGAAAATAAAAAAAAACTTGTTTGTTTATTAATCTAGGTGCCATTCGTGAAAATACTCGAAAATTGTTCAATAAACACTGACTGAATCGATTTTGGTCGATATTGTATTACTGGCGCCCTCTACCGTGATTTCATTATTTTGTGGCCAATGAGTCATTTTTTCCGGTGTACTTGATGGTTGCCGGTGCATTCTGATTATTCGACAGATAACATTTTCCCGATTACAATGACATCAAATACTTGATATTTTTCTGAAAATCATAGCGTGGAAATGTCGTTTAAAGCAGGGAAATAGAAAAAAGCATAATGGGTTAATGATGGGTCTTGGGTCTTGATGCAAAATAGTGTTTAGTAAAGGCATTTCCAAAAGTGCAATTCAAAAAACTATAATGGCAATGTAAACAACAAATTAAATAAGAAATAATAATGACCAACAATTAATAACGAATAATAATTACATTAATAATCTAAAATACCTGGCAATAACCTGAAACAATAACTGTCAAATTCGGATGTTAGCATGCATCCATAGTTTACTACGCTCTACATAATATTTTTGTATTTGTTGGTTCATGGTAGTAACTTCAAGCACTTTTCCGAATATTTTTATTATTGAAATTGGGCAATAGTTAGACCTATACGCCGTATCAGTTTTTTTTAAATATCGGGTTAACTCGAGATATTTTAAAGATCCATGAAACAATAGTATTCCAAAGAGCATGATACAATAATTTTGTTAACCGTATGATTATAATGTCCTTTGGGTACTTATCGTGGTGCTGGTCAACCTATAGTAGTTCTTTTTCATTTATTTATGTTTCTCATTTCAATAAATGTTATCTCCGGAAAGGAGAAGATTTTAGTGTTTATCGGCATCTTCAGATATCCTAATTTCCCAAAAATTACTAAAATCACAAACTGTACATTTTGACCTTAACTTTTTCGAAAACAGAATCGGATAAGATTCGGTGTTAGCGGTAAGAATCGAAAACGCCTGCGCACTGTCCATTCTCAAAATCCACCTGCCCCCGAATATTCAAGAATTCTCAAGAAGCTCTTTTCTCAAACATTTTCTTAAATAAGGTATCACAAGAAAAGCAAAACATGAGAAAAAATACAGTCATGGGGTTAAAAAGTTGACAAACATGTCAAAATATAGTGGATAGGCAAATTCTATTTCTGGATACCGTAAAATAAGCTATTTTGTTTACTTTTTGGTATACATCAATCGGATTATTAAAAACAACGTTATGGCTTGTTACGCTTTTTCTTATTCAGCTTGAGTCCATTAATTATATCTTTAGGCTAATTATAGATTATCCTTAGGCGGGGACTATGTCATATCGGAGATCCGTCTTGCGAAATTTAGCAAAGTTTTATAACAGAAAACGAAGAAAAGCATTCTAAGAACATTTAACAAATGGTCGTTTCAGGAAATCAACGATCATAAAAGGTCGGTGTCTTCTCTAAAAATAGAAAATTACAAAATGTGTACGTGCAACATGCACCTTCTTTACGAGCCCGTCACACGTAGAAGTCATAGTGAAAGCGGTTTTCCAAGTTTTACAAGTAAAAGTGATTTCATTCACGATTTGCAATAGAGCACCTGTACGGACCGAACATGTATCGAGAAAGTATTGTCTTTACGCATACGAGATCTTATCATTGACATAAAGAGCAAGTTCGACTCTTCCTATGTCGTATACAACCGTACGAGCGTTGCCCTTGTCAACATATCCTTATACATTGGTAGATTGTATTTTCTAGTTCTGTGATGTCACAAAAATATTATGTTTTATTATCTACACATAAAGGTATGGTACAGAAAACTTACACTACAATTCCCTCATGTCTTTATAACTGAAGATATATTTCGCGAATGGTACAGTATAAAATATTACTATACGAACGTATTTCCGTATTTATGTTGGTGTATTTTATGCAACTTGTAGCAATTCAAATTCTTGTAAAAGGTGGTACGGCGGTAAGCGGTATGGCGGTAAGCGGTACGGCTATAACTGGTGCGACAAAATATGATAGACTTAGTCATTTTTTTTTGCTCAGTCGTGGATAGAATAATTCTGCAAACATACAACACGGGGTCCTTTAGCTTTTATCTAAAAATTATTAAAGGTTATCAGGATGGCATGAGCTGTTTGATCATCGAAAACCGTCCGTGAACAGTTCTGGCTACCAAAACTTTCATCAATAATAAAAAAGAAAAAACTTGAAGCTGTTCGGTGAACCTCAAAAGAAGGGAAGAAGGCAAGAAACCGACAAACCAGTTACCAGAAGAATTAAATGGCACTGCAAACGTCATCACACTCCACAAACCAAATTTTGGTGCAAATACCGAAACCTGGCATAACATCTAGGACATGAATAAGGATCGCTGCCCCATAGGGATCGGCTCCCTGACCCAGCTTTCGCCATACAGCATCCCTGGTACACCACCCAGGAAGTGTGTCTGCCCCCGAGACTCCGTCGCCAGTTGAAAGAGGCCATGGCTGGCATTTGTAATATCCCTAAAGTAAGTTGTTTTGCTGCACCAGTGGGCACCCATCACGCGCAGGCTTCCATGATCCTTCCAAACATCTAGGACAATCGAACATCGTTTATTGGAGCAGGACTTGCATTACGTGAACGTTGTTTCATATGAAAACATAACTTTCCACGATTCAAATGTCCGCCCATTAGATATAACATGTTGCGAATGGAATTCTGATTTTTTTATTTTTGTCTGTAAGGTTTGAAAGAATTAGTTTTTTAACTCTTCGTCTACAATCTACATTTAAGACTTGCCTCCAAAAAGCGTCGTTGAATCGAACTAGATGTCCGGTGACTTTTGCGGTGCCTTGTAATTGCTTTTTTACCTGCGCCTATCGGCTCGAGGTCGCTCGAGGGTTTAAACATCAAGTAATGCCCGTGGTACATAACAAAATGTTATGTCCTACAATGGTTTTGTTCCTCCAATTTGAATACTAATAAATATTTTGCCGTAATCAAGTGACATGCGTATTAGGGTGTATCGAAGAAACGTTTTTTTTTTAATTAAAAATTTCAAGTTGATGAAAAGTTGTCCCTATAGACCTACATATACTACAAAAAAAAGCGTAATGAAAAATATCTAGGTCTCCCGCAGAAAGCGTAAAGTTTATATTTTCTTTTTTCATTTAAAGGTTAATTGAATTTCCTTTTTCAAATATAAAAGTTTAACTAAGGTGTGAAATTACCGTATACAAAAATTGATTACTGTAATGCAACATTTAGATCGCCTGCAGTTTATTTAGATACGATACAATTTTTAGAAAACTGACCATTTTCGTATAATTTAACAAATGTGATTAAATGTTGATAAAAGTTTATTTGTCGTTAAATTTTGTTTTATATGCGGACATGTGGGCTTTGAAAAAGAAAAACCACTTAATATTTCATAAAACAAATATGAAAAAATTCGAATTTCTAAAGAAAATCAAATTTTAGGCCTCCTGCGGGAGACCTAAATATTATTCAATTGGGCCAATTTCTTTTGTGGTATATGAGGGTCTACAGGGACAACTTTTTGTCAACTTGAAATTTTGAATTTAGAAAAAGCGTTTTTTCGATACACCATAATACGTATAGCAATAGAAGTAACAATACAAACAATTCGGAGTTGACTGACAATACAGACAATTAATTGTCAAACAGAATAACCTTAATCGCTAATAATTGACATTAACGATTTAAAATTTACAATTTGAATGAAAAATGTCTGATATATTTGACATATAACCATGACAACCCTTAATGCTCTCGCGGGCGTTAAGAAGCAGTTTTTGCCCGTATCTAAGATGTACAATGTCACTTTATGATCATGTAGAAAAAAATTTGTACATTATTTGACGAGCACATAATTAAGGATATAAATCGCGAGCATGAAATTGACACGCGAGCCGTAGGTGTGCGTGTAATCATGCGAGCGATTTATATCGGTTATGTGCGAGTCAAATACGTCGTTTTATCTACGACTCATAAATTCCATTTTATGTAAAATATTGTAAATGTATTTGTCAATGATGGCGAGACCAACTGTCAAATAACTGTCATCGATGTAGGTTTTGACAGACTTTGACACTAGCGCTGTATAATGATGACAGTTCGTTCAAATAATAAGGTCATTATTTGAACGAACTGTCATTATTATACAACGCTAGTGTCATTATAATCATTGGGGTGTATAATGATGGGGATTATATAGTCATAGATACGTATGCAATGAACTTATTATACGTTGGTCGTAGATAAAATACATTATTTTCTACATTGAGTTCGTTATAAAGTCACAACGAAACCGCTGTCGGCGCCGTCATGAAAGCTCTAGATCACAAACTTTTAATAACTTTTATTTTTCAAGAATTATGATATAGACGTCAAGTGTCATATAAAGCTGACATCTCAATCACTATTGGCTCGCCTCAATCGTAATTGTAAATTTTACCTCAACTGCCAACTGTTGAATATAAAACTACCCTAGATTGTAAGATGACAACCGCAATTTACGAAATTTATGTAAAATTTTCAAGGGGATCGATGGCGTATAGGATAGAGCGGCTGGTATCTACGCTGAAGGCCCGGGGTCGAATCCCGGCTCGGGCTTAAATCGACTGTCCTGGTATTTTAGGCAGGGAACAAATACCTTTGCATGCCGCCTTCCATCGGATGAGGAAGTAAAGTTGGTGGCCCCGTGTGCTGTCATGATGCGACGTGCACGTTAAAGAACTCTTACTGGAGGTTGGAATTCCTTCAGTAGGACAAAATTCCTGGGTGTGTGTAGCCTGCCCTCAGCGTCGGTGATTGGCCTAAGTTGTGGAAATAGACCGACGTAAAATAACCAAGTAAAAAAAAACAATATGTAAAATTTATGTCGCAAAGTAGAATAAATATCGTATAACATTCGTTTTATAAGACGTATTGGCGCACTCTTTCCATTTGGGCAATCCTCGCTACGCTGGTCGTGCCCAAACAGCTCGTACGCCAATTTGTGTCTACTATTTTATATACATACTATTATAGTATAAATAATACACTATTTTGTATTTTAAAAATATCTTAAAGTTTACTAACGATAGTCACTTAGGACCCCATTAAAAGATTTGTTTCGATAAGAAGGGTTACTCAATTTGTTCATTCAATATTTTTTACTTATAACTTCGCATGCAAAGAGCTTGTAATAAAAAATAGCCCTCTTACACCTTTAACAACAAGGTAATAAATTTAAAAATAAACATTTTGAAGATATTTAAATTAGTTACATATTAAATTACTTAACAAATAGTTTGCAATGCCCGAAATGGAATGGTTTTAATTTTAACTCTCTATGATAAAGCCAAACAATTAGTTACCTATAAATTTTTTTTTTTCTTTTTTTTATGTTTTGTTTGACGCACTCCAACGTAAAAAAATAACGGATTCGCCAACTCAGGAACGGTCTCCAATTCTGGACCGAGTAAAATAAAAATACATCTTGCCCATTTCTGCACAAAACCAATGTTGTAAGAAGAATGATAATGAAATAATGGTCAAAACTCGACGAAAGCGCAGATTTACAAGTGATAATGTGCATTTAATTAAGACAAATGCATTGTCTTCAGTAATCTGTAATTTTGATGCGATCATTCTGAGAAAAGTCGTCTCATGTAGCAAAAGGTCTCACATACCGCATAAACTTAACGATCACTCAGGCAAATATCACAAATTCTTTACAAATTAACTCGTAAACGTGTAATTTAATACACATTCATTAATAACTACATTACTCGGCGAATCTAAGGTGTGATAATTTCTTAAAGAATCTTAAATTTCATCGTCCGCTTTCATATATTCAGTTCGCAGAATCTGTTAATTTACGTTTTTAATGATGTATTCGCAGAAATACGTTCCTGGAATAAATTACTTAACTATAAAATCTAAATATGCGGGCAGATTATGTGAAGTGTGAAGTAGTATATTTACAGAATAGGGTTTTAAATTACAGGCTGATGAAGTGTAATTCTTCTTATATTTAATTAATGGTTTGGTGTTTAAACAATAACTAATAACAATTGCTATGGTGATGACAAACGGATAAATATTTATGGCAGGTACGCCTTTTTAGGCAAGAATTAGTTTTTTCAATGCAACTGCATAATAAATAATTAATAATAACTAACCTATATACATATAGAGGCTTTCCCACGATAGAGGCAAAGCACATTAATGGCCTTCAGAAACCGAAATATGCATTCGTTCCTTTCATATAGAATAGTTCGAAATAACACTATTTTTAATAACAAATTTTACTTACACATTTTTACTTTTTACTTTACCATACGTAATATGATCAAGTATTGCTGCCTGTGCAAATTCTGTGATCAACCGTGTCTGCATAAACATAGAACTAGTTACTCAGGAATTGACAGCTATTTTGATTCTAATGACAGTAGGTAGTGGCAAAAGCTGATGTTTTGACAATACCTACTGTCAATAGAATCACAATATCTGTCAAATCCTGGCCAACTAGTTTTATTTTAATGCAGACACGACCGATCTCGTTCAATAAATTTCATTCAGCTAAACCATTAGCTTTATATATAGTATGATAAAGTATGAATATTTGAATATTTTTGAGCAAGGTACAAAAAAATTTGTGTGTGTGTACTCGTTTTTTTTTTCTTTTTGTGGTGACGAGTCCGGAGAAACTACTAAAGGTATCAGGAGAAAAATTTATAATTATAAGTTTCATGGCCAAACTTAGAGCTGAAAGAATTTTTGTCCAAACGGGTCCAAGGGAACTAAATGTTTGCTCTTTGCATTTTTCAACGATTTTCAAATGTGCCGCTATTTCTGTAATTTTGTCATAATAGTTAAATAAAAAATTAAATTAAAAATGTATTTCAAATGTGTTTAAAAAGTTTAAATTTGTTTACATAGTTTATACAGGGTGAGGCACTAGAGTTGCAGTGGTCGACACTGCATTTGTCTTAAGAGATAGAAAAACTATTTTATACAAAAGTTGTTTGGCTCATCATTTTCTAAATCGCAAAATCATTTTTAGCTATACTGGATATTGCATGTGGGCGTGGCAGAAAAATTATACAGTTTTGTTAATGGAATTCCCTTTATATCATTTTATTTGTCCAACAAATGGGAACTGGAGTCCTATCCTAAAAACTTCATTTTTTCAAATATTACCTTACAACATGGTCAGACAATTATCATAACAAGTAGTATTTTTTTACATTTTCTCATGGCTTATGCTTGAGTTTTTTAAACGGAACACCTGTATATGTCTGGGTTGTAGTAACGCTTTACTTTTCTGCAATTGAAATCTGGTATGCCATACATCGAATGTTACCAGTGTTTGTGAACTTGCAATTTACCGAAAATGTAATGTAAGTACTACCCTTCATATTGCTCTGTATACAGTAGGGTGTATGGAAAAGCGCTTCTTTTTTTCCAAAATTGATAATTTCACGTTGGTAAAAGTTGTCATTGTGGAGCTACATATACTAAAAAGAAACTGGCGTAATTGAAAAGTATTTACCTCTCCCGCAGAAGGCCTAAAGTTTATAATTTTCATTAAGAATTAGAAATTTTTTTTTTCAGTGAAAGATTAAGTGATTTTCTTTTTCAAATACAAAAAGTTTAACAATAAGGTGTGAAATTACCGTATACAAAAATATATTACTCTAATGCAACATTTAGATCGCCTGCAGTTTATTTAGATTCGATACAATTTTTAGAAAAATGACCATTTTCGTATAGCCCCCACTTGGGCCTCCTGCGGGAGACCTAAATCTTATTCAAGTGGGTCAATTTTTTTTGGTATATGAGGGTCCACAGGGACTACAGTTTTATCAATTTGAAATGTTGAATTTCGATACACCCTAGTATATAGGGTATTTGGTGGTTTGATGTAAAGTTTTTAAGAGGGTTATAGAGGAGGTAATTTAGAACATATTTAACCAGATTTATCCTTATACAAAGTATTACGGTTATCAAGATATTAATAATTATATGTAAAATTTTATAATCAAGTATATTTTGCCATATTTTCAATCGTATGGCAATCAATCGCGGGACTTCAAACCCCAAATTGCCCCAAGTTCGCAATTCGGTCGAAATAGAAATCAAAAGCGTGGAATCGATTACTCATTGTTTGCCCCTGATTGCCATTTATTTTTTTTTACTTTCGCCTAATAGTTTTCCTGAAAATTTACTTTTCCTCACAGTAGTAAAACCCTGATACACTAACATATATTCTATTCCTATTTAGTAATTTACAGACAACAGAAAACGGCAAAACTGTTCTACATTGTTATAATTGTGTGTTGTTTAACAATTCTGAGCAAATTCAGCGTTTGGCTCCCACTAAGACAAATTTTATAAAATTTGAACTTAAAACATTTGACGCAAAACATTCTCAAAACATTCTTAACTGAGTTTCTAGAAGAGCCCAAACAACCAAACTCTCCAAATATCACTTGCATCATTTGTTTAACAATTCTGAGAATATTTATTAAATTAAATTTATTTTATTATTATAAAAAAATAATAACAATATAACAAATGTAGTAGACTTTCTTATTGGAACACGGTTACATTTTAGGAGTCTACGTATTTTTTCACAAATTGCATTTTTACGTTGATTGTATGGAAGCTCTATTTTTTCCATAGATACTTTATTTATTGATTATTATGATTATATGTTCCAATAAGAAAATAGATATTGTTGACTACAATCAACCCAAGGACTAAAATTCATTAAATAATTTAGTACATTACGAAAATAAAAAATAATATTTTTATATAATTAAATAATAAAATACTAATAAAGTACTAATAAAACTAATTCTTGGATGATCATAAATTGTTCGTTTATGTAATTCATAGTAGCAGTTCTAGTAATTCAGCAAAATGAGTTCTTTTGTTTCCTTATCCTTGTTAGTTACCTCAGAACAATCCTTTGAGAATGCACTTTTTTACAAAGAGTTCACAATATCTCAGAAACAGTTAATAACTAATAATACAAGTTGATGTCAAAACATTCTGTAAGCATGACAATATTTTCTGGCTATAGAGCGAATCATAATCTATAACTTTTATAGGTAGGTATATGTAGGCTAACCATAATTTTGAAATGTCAAACCGGGACATGAATTACTTTTGGAAATAAAATATAAAAAAACGTGAAAAATCAAGTAAAACCTCCACAGAGTCCACGTCCACGAGCGTTAACCAACAACCCCACCATCTCCCAGTGGTGGCTTTTTTGTTATCTTTGATTTGTCTTCCCTTGCTACCCAGATGCTTTATCAATTATTATCAACAATTGGGATGTTAAAAATAACCAAAACATACCTAATTTCAACACAACAAAAATTACTGTGTAAAAATAAGACATGATAACACTTATTTTGTCACATGTTACTTCAATTTTGTTTTCATAGATGCCAAACCAGAAGTCTACATTGCACAAATTTTAGACGTCATGAAGACGTTCCACGTTCGTAATCTACAAAAAATGTCGAAATTACGGTTACTTCTTGTGATGAAAGAAACAGAAAAAGTTTAATTACTTATTGACCCCCTCGTATTTTTTTGCGAAAGTGTAGATATTTTTTTCTATTATAATATAATATGCTTTAATCACCTCATAAAATTTGGAGCATTTCATACCAAAATTTAATTTGCAGAACAATATTGCTCTTACTAGTGAAGTCAAATTAGCCAGAAATGGTGCGTTATCTCAAAACCTGTTGGAAATACTTGAATTTTCACGATTATTGTTTAAAATTGTAAACTTAAAGCACTGAAACTTTTACACTTAAAGAATTTACTTATTTATTTAATAAATATTCTCATTTGTTGACATTATTAAATTGTGTATATAAGCAATCATAATACAAATTTAAGTACTTAAGTGCATGTTTCGAAATCATTACCAAAGAATTATGCAACTCTTCAACCTTCAATATGTTCTATGAAAATAGAACAACTTTTGAAAAAGCTATAAATATTTTTACGAACGCAGATCACCGTAATGTATATTCTATATTCAGTTCAGAAGCCACACAATATAAATACAATATGGTTGGTTGTACGCCTACGAGCAAAACATTTAGGATTCATAAAAATATGACTACCACAACTAAATACCTACATTTCGGTGTATGATAGAAAGTTATACAATAGTTTTTGAAAAAGCTATATACATTTTAGTATCGCTGCCGACCAAAATATCCATTCCTCCACTCGGTGGCCTACATAATATCCTGAGGGGGCTTGACCATGAGGGGACATGCGGGGGCCTTCATCACCTAACAGCATTTAAAACTAAAATTTCTAATTACTTGTCTTTAATTTTGAGAGAAAACGAAAAAACGATATCAACTTTGTAGCAAAGATATGTAATTTGTACCGCAATACCCCAAGAAATAATGGATAAAAGTTATTGCGATTTAGGGGTTGTTTGCCACAGAGAAAGTTGTTTACCCCAATTTATGGGTAAATACAACGATTAATTTACTTACTATGAAGCTAAGTTATACATACAACAATTTTGATCAACATTACAACATTTTTTCCGTAGTTCTTCCTCAAAATATATTTCAAACTTACATAGATAATTGATGCAAATTATTGTGATTTAGGAGTTGTTTGGTTTGCTACAGAACGTGAAAAGGTGACTAACTCATCGATATAATCTATATTTTTTGGTATGGAATAACGTCATGCATAAATTTTTTAAAAAGATAGACCATTTTCAGCTTCATTTTACAATATATGCCTTTGGCAGTCGATTGTTACCAGAGATTTTCTGATGTACTGATCTGATTACTGATATAAAAGTTTGTTAAGAATTTTAACCGGGACATAGTATCAAACCGGCCGGGACGCCGAGACCGATGTGTCAAACCGGGACGTATGGTAAGCCTAGGTATATGAAAGAAATGTGTATTTCGATTTCTTAAGCTCTTTAATGTACTTGCTAATGTACGTCTTTATTGTAAGGAACCGAGTTGGAGCTGATTCTCCGGATTAGCTTCAACTATCAAATGAGTTTTAAGTTTTACGTATGCATTTAAACTTTATCTTGGTAAGTGAAACTGAAGTTTTGACGATAATATGTTTTTATGTTTATCTTTGGCATTATTATTTTATTCATGGCCACATACATCGTATTCGCCGACATCCAGTATATGTGATTAACTAAGCACCATAAAGTAGGAATTTACAACTTTCTTTGGTTGCCCGTGTGACCGGTAGTAAGGGGGAAATGAATCGAAGTGAGCGTAGAAATTGACTCGTCTCGAAAACACATAAATAAGCGTGGACGTAAAACGATCCCGGCTTATCTAAGTGTTCTACTCGAACCTTTACCCAACACGAACACTAATTAGTACGTCGTTACTTCCACGAAGTGGCGTTTTCAAGTTCCGTTTATCATTATCTGGCAGGACGACGGTACACGGTGGTCCAATGTCGACGGGAAGTACGACCGATACCGACTCTTCGGACACCGTGTGCCACCTGTGGCTGCGGACCGAACACGGACAACTTGAAAGAACGCTCCCCGACTTTTAAGAGCGCCATTATTGATAGGGCCATTAAATTCACCGTGGGTACCTAATAAATATGATAACGACGATAAGACTCTTTCTACACTCCTGGGAAATGAGATGTAACTATTCTAATCTCACATTAGTCAACATTAGTGAAACAATAATAATAATTAGCCCGTGTTATCGTAGATTGCATTTATACTAACATAATACATTTAAAAAATAAAATAAAACTAAAAAAAAGAAAATAAAAGGAAAGTCTTAATATATTAACTGATTTAGTAATTTTAATTGTAAGCTATGTATGTACTTGAGATTTTGCGTAACAATTTTTTGGATCTACCTATGTTTTATTCTAAGGAAAGGGAAATTGCTGACTGTGAGTTTGTGTTATTTAAGAATGAAAAGGCACAAATTGTCAAGTTGTGGTTATTTGTTTTATTTTTATTATAGAGTTAGTCCGAAGATGCCTTTAACAGGCGAAACGCGTTCCTAACAACCATTATGAATTAAAGAGCAGTAAACACCCGAAGTTTTATTTTATTTTGAAACCTGCGCACATAGCGTACATACTCCTAAATAATATATTTATTCGGGCAAACACTAAAGCAGTTTAGTACAGTTTTTACTTTATCATACGCAGCATGGTAAAGTATTGTAATCGTGCCGAAAAAAAAAAATTGGGTTTTTAGCGGAAATATGTCTTTTTGGGTCCCCTGAACATTTTTGAGTGTATGTGTGTGTAGGTGTGTGTGTAAACGGTTTTTGTGGCGACGATTCCGGAGAAACTACTAAAGGTATCTGGACGAAAGTTCATATTTAGAAGTTTTATGACCAAGAGTAGAGCTGAAAAGCTTTTGGTTCAAAAGGGTCCAAAGGAACTGGCTATTTATTCTTAGCATTTTTCACCGATTTTGCAAGTGAGCCGTCATATCTGTAATTTCGTCAAAATAGATAAATAATAAATTAAAGTAGAGGAAATTTTGTATAATTTATGTCTATAAAATTTTTTGGTAAAATTAATAGTTTAGCTGCAAGCGCAAATTCTATTTGATCGAGATCGGTCGCATCAGCGTTGATATGAAACTACATAGTAGCCGCGACTTGACAAATTGCTTGACAAATTTGCCGCTCTAGTGCGGCAAATTAAATTTCAAATAAAATAAAATCACCAATTTGATTGTTTGTTGATAAGAAATATCAATCCGTTGTTATATCTAATTCTAAAAACGATAAATTGTGATAATTGTAAATAAAGTATAGCGATGAGTGTAGTTTTATTTTAGTATGTTGGTACGGATGTGACATCTACAGTGTCATGAACAAATATAAATCTGTCAGAATTTGAATTTGCTTTTTTGAGCTTTTTAAACGATTCGTCGAAGTGGTACCAACCTAACAATTCCTATACAGAAATGAAACCAATTTGAATTATTTTTTTAAAATACATATTTTGAGTTATCTTTTGGTAAAACACGGGCGCACTAGTTCGAGCGTACTGGTGCAATTTTTCACGAGTGAATGGCAAGCAAGTGCGATCCTAACAGAGCACGCATTAAAGCCATATTGCACTCGCCAGCGGAGAAAAATGTGCACTGATGACTGAATGCAGATTCTGCTGCACCGGGTTTCCAACAAAACACGAAATACTCTGTGAGTGCAACCAACAGAACACAAAATTGTGCACTGTTGCGGCCAAGTTTTACCGTAAAGCAACACAAAAAACATTGATGTCACTCCTGCCGAAAACTATACAGCGCAACGGCGACGGCGACGCTCCGCCTTCGGTGACGCGCCGCATCACCGCTCGTCACGCTATTCCGTACTTTCGGCATTTGTGACATAAATAACTATTATTCTAATGACAGTAGGTAGTGTCAAATGCTGATGTTTTGACAATACCTACTGTCAATAGTATTAAAATATCTGTCAAATCCTGGCTAACTAGTTTAATTTTAATGCAAACACGATATATCTCAATCAAATAGATTCTCATGCAGCTAAACTATTAATTTTACATATTGTATGATAAAGTCATGTGCCTGGCCACATCAGATTTTTTTTTGTAATGAACCTTATTTCAGTCAAATTAGGTCTAAAATTGGCTAAACTTAAAATACTGAAAATTTCTGTATAGGTACTTTTGTTTAGACCAATGGTTACACCAGGTGGCGATAGATGCCTCATGCATAGAAGGGAGCGATAAATTTTAGTAAGGGAAGTGTTTTTGACATTTGTCAGTTTTTAATCTTTAAAACGTCTCATACCGCTGAAACCACGAACATGAAATTTGGAAACTTCATTGCTATAATGTTTTTTTGGAAATTCCTCTAATAAAAGGGTAAATGTAAATACGGGGTAAAATTTGTATGAGAAATTCTATACTTATCTCAAAAACCGAATTGCAGATAGGAGGATAAAAAAAGATTCGGCTTTAAAAATAAAGAGAGCCGTATTTTACCATTTTACAAAATTTCAGCTAAAGGGCATCTTTTAATTTTCTATAAAAAATGTCTACACATAGTTGCACTACCAGGTGGCGGTTTCAAGTTATAAGTCTAGAAAAACGTCAAAACCACATAAGCGAAACAACGCACTATGTGCTACCTTTTCGGTACCGCAGTAATTGAAAACATGCAGTTAAAACTTGAACATTTCCAAGATACGTTCAGATGTGTCTTATGAAATGATCACCTTTTTGCAGAAATGCAACACAACTTCTGTAACTATATATTCAAGTGTACGCTAGTAAAAGATACTAGTTTTGGAAAAGTTTCATAAAAAGAACAAGGGATGTATTTATTTGAAGCACTTTTTTTTCTAAAGATCATATATAGAAAACGGACAAATTTTGATTACATGTTTATTGGATGTTTTATCATAAAATATGGTGCTCCTGTACATTTCCCTGTACAGGGTGGGCCAAATTCGATGTTACTATAGGAGATCTCGGTAACTATAAGAGATATCAAAAATGAGTAAAGTTGTTGTGTCGTCCTTTTTTGGGAGAAACTTAATGGTGAAAGCCAAAATTAGCTATCGTCTTTTGTTTTCGAGTTATAACACAAAACTCGTTTTGCGCTATTTTGATACTTGTCGATATCTTTGTTGTTTGTTAGATCAGAGGAATGATATTTGCACGTTCTTCAGGCACATTTTCGATTAGCATTCATAGGAATTCATAGATTTTTGAATATCTCTGATAGTTTTGTAGATAAAACATAAAGTTGTGTTTTTTTAATGGAAACCATAGCTTGCTATGACCGAAATAAATAGGGTATTTTTTCCCCTATTCAACGATATATAACATGCCGTTCCAAAATATTCTAAAAGTAATGTTTTATTGAATAACGTGAAATTAGTATATATCAGAGAAATTATAATTATTGTCTTCGACATTTCTCCGAGTAGGCGTATGTCACTAGTGGTTTGACACTACTAATCAGTGACTTAAGTATTGAATTTGCATTCTTTTGAATATTTATTTCCATTAAAAGTTACGAAATGCCGTATGAATCATATGAAAAATGCGCAAGATCGAATGCTTTATTCAAAGTAATAACAATGCTGAAATTGCATCCGAAACATATTTCAATCGTTATCCAGAAAGAACACAACCTCACAAATCTATTTTTGAGAGATTAAAGAAAATGTCATGAATCACGGGTCATTTAGTATGCGAAGACCCAAACATTACCATATTGAAAATGCTGAAGAAGCTGCCACCAACGCAGTTGCAGCCGCAGTTGCAAATCCCTCAACTTCAAGTAGTGAAATAGGAACTGAATCTGGGATATCAAGACGTCGAGCTTTGATAATCCTCAAGAAGCATAAATTTAGGCCATATGCTTTAAGAAAACAACATCATTTGCAACCAACAGACCCTCAGCAACTAATGGAGTTTTGCCAGTGGTACCGTGAAAATCTTCAGCAAAATCCATGATTTTTTAAAAAAGTTATTTGAACTGATGAAGCCTACATCAGCAGTGCCGGAATTTTTAATAGGCACAATGAGCACTATTGGTCTGACGTTTTGGTTTTAGTGTTTGGTGTGCCGTGCTTGGCGAGCGTATTTTAGCATACTATATTTACGAGGAACATCGTGATGGCGACCGGTACTACGATATTGTAAACCATCATATTGTGAATGAATTTTTGGACTATTTGCCAATAATGGAGAGGGGACTATATACTTCCAGCACGATGGTGCACCACCTCACAAAATAAGAAGTGTAGAGGAATTATTGAATATAAATTTTGAAAACCGTTGTATTGGAAACAACGGTTCAGTGAGGTGGGCACCACGATCACCAGATCTTACACCTTTGGATTCTTTTCTTTGAGGGCACGTTAAAAATAAGGTATATAAAAGATCACATAACGACATTCAGGACGTAAGGCAGCATTTTGAAGAATGTATCAATGCCGTTCCAAATATTTTTATAAACAACGCTCTCCGAAGTATTGCGACGAGATATAATTTATGCATCAATGAAAATGGACATAAATTTGAAAAATGGTTAAATTAGTTTGTAGTAGGTAATCTTATATTTTATTGTTTTATTCAGGTAATTATCTAATTATTTTACTTCGAATAAAACAATATATCCTGAAATGTTTAACCTTTTAGGTATACCCTCGACATGCCGATATAAAGTGAAGATTGACGACTGGAAATTGTAGGATCACGGCTACATGCTATCATGACAGTTTCTTCAGCATACCACTTCCATATCACAATGTTCGGCATTTGGCATATTAATCAACCCGTAATTGATGAGATGTTCTTTTAATCCCAAAAACAAGTTTGTGAGGTCGTGCACTATCTGGATAACGATTGAATTATGTTTCGGATGTTATATCACAATTATTGTTATTACTTTGAATAAAGCATTCGATTATTGATCATTTTTCATACTATTTAAACGGCATTCCGTCATTTTCAATTAAAATAAAAGAATGAAATTTTACTAATTTCACTGATTAGTAGTGTCAAACTACTAGTGACATACGCCTATTCAAAGAAATCTCGAAGACAATAATCATAATGCCTCTGATATATACTAATTTCAAATTATTCAATAAAACGTTACATTTGGAATACTTTTGACCAGCATGTTATATATCGTTGAAAAGAGGAAAAAAGGCTCTATTTATTTCAGTAATAGCCAGCTATGGTTTCCATGTAAAAAAACACAACTTTATGTTATATACTTATATCTACAAAACTATTAGAGATATTTAAAATCTGTGAATTACACTGAATTCTAATCGAAAAAGTGCCTGAATTTCATGCTAATATCATTCGTCTGATTTAACAAACAACAAAGATATCGACAAGTATCAAAAGTTTTCACCACTGAGTTTCTCTCAAAAAAAAGACGACACAACAACCTTACTCATTTTTTGATATCTCTTATAGTTACCGAGATCTCCTATAGTAACATCGAATTTGGCCCACCCTGTACATTTTCGGGACTGGGAAGGTGACACCCTGCATGCAATTGTGTCGTGTTTCTCTTATGTGATCTCTTAAGGGGCACACAGCGCACACGGCTAGGACTTTAGTACAGTAGCGAGTAATTTAGAATAATTTACTAAATTTCCGTGTGCGGACACGAATCACTCAATGTCCAAACACGGAAATTCACTAAACTACGCGGTACTGTACTAAACTACTAGCCGTGTGCGTAGGACCCTTTACGATGATGCCATTCAGTCGCATTCGGTAAGTACGGTTAACTCGCACGAAAAAAAATGCATATGTCATTTATTATATGTAGATAATTAAAAGATGTAACAAATTAGCAATTTTATCCCAACCTTTACTCTCCGCAGATCATATAAAGGAAATATAGACAAAAAACGATTTCGAAAAACTGACAAATCGGTGGCAGCGTCACCACTCGTCGCGCTATTCCGTACTTTCGGCACTTGCGACATAAATAACTATTATTCTAATGACAGTAGGTAGTGACAAATGCTGATGCTTTGACAATACCTACTGTCAATAGTATCAAAATATCGGTCAAATCCTGGCTAACTAGTTTAATTTTAATGTAGACACGATTTATCTCAATCAAATAGATTCTCATGCAGCTATAGTATTAATTTTATATATTGTATGATAAAGTCATGTGCCTGGCCACATCAGATTTTTTTTGTAGAGAATTAAAAGATTTGGTGTTTCCTAATAGTGTTCATTGTCGTCTGCTCAATAGAAAGCAAGATATTTTTAAAACTCAACCCGGTCATCGTTGACCGTGAATAACTCTCCAACGCAGACACGACAACGATATCGACGATATCGACGCTCTACTATACCAGTATTAGTAAAAATCGAGAACCATTTTAGTAAAATGCTGATAAGGGGGTGTAAATGGGTGGTGATGGAGGTAAACATTGTAAAGTTTGGAGTGGTAACTACATTCTATATTAAAAAATAAAGAAGCTCATATTTTGCCATTGCAAACCTTGAGAATTTTACATCAGAGTGATTTTCAAATTAAATAAATAGGATGTGTTTACTATTTTATAGTTCCCAAGTTTCTTTGCCCCAACTTAAATAAATAAATAACGTCTTTATTGGCGAAGTCCAGCTAAAGCTGCTCTACTTAACCACAAAACTATAATACAATTCCAATATTAATATGTAACACTGAAACTAACAGAAAGCAAAACAAAATTGAAAAAAGACTTAATTTAAATTCTTAATACGGGTAACACAAGGGGTAGGGAAGGAGGGGAGTACAGTGATGAAAAAAAGAAACGTCACACACACATACACAGTAAATTGAATAAGTCTACTCAAAAGGCACCACACGTTTCCCAACATTAATTCCTTTAAATGCTTCTTGAATAAAACGACTGATAGATTTCTGATGTGGTCCGGAAGAACGTTATAGAGGCTAGTAGCATTGTAAGAAATAGATCTGTGCTGAGGAATTTCTAGTCTATTGCAAATCTTAAATTTCTAGTGTATATGGCCGACCTAGGAACAAGAACATCGCTTAGATACGGAGGTATGCCCAACGTACAGACTCTATGGATAAACGTACAGAAATTCAATTCAATTCTCAGACTTTGTGAGACAGGTGGTCCCATCTTCTTAAGCCGTAAATAAACCTGATCCATGAATTTTGTACTTCCGGAATTTTCTTTTTGTACTCCATGTCTAGGCATGGGCCATAGACAACGTCACGGTTAACGGGGCAACCAAAGAAAATGAAAGAAAAGGTTTTTGGCTTTTCCTTTTTTAAATAGAACCGCCTATATATTATTTAAAAAAAATTTAGTATTAATTCTAACAATTTTATATAGAAATCATTTTTTATAAAATGCATCATTTTGTAATTATAGGCTATTAATCAAAAATAGTTAAAATTACCTAAATAATTCTCCAACGGTAAAAAAGGTTCAAATAATTTCTCTCAAATAAATGTACTTCCGGAATTTTCTTTTTGTACTCCATGTCTAGGCATGGGCCATAGACAACGTCACGGTTAACGGGGCAACCAAAGAAAATGAAAGAAAAGGTTTTTGGCTTTTCCTTTTTTAAATAGAACCGCCTATATATTATTTAAAAAAAATTTAGTATTAATTCTAACAATTTTATATAGAAATCATTTTTTATAAAATGCATCATTTTGTAATTATAGGCTATTAATCAAAAATAGTTAAAATTACCTAAATAATTCTCCAACGGTAAAAAAGGTTCAAATAATTTCTCTCAAATAAATGTTTTTTGGGTTTAAACAACCTCTCGTTCAGATATATATATTTTTTTTCATCTTATTATGGAAATCTGCAAACCTTTCCTATTTCTAATAGACGAGAGAGCACATTTTGCATTTTAGATTAATTCTAAACAAATTTTGTAGGAATTAGTTTTTATAAAATATAATGCATTTTTAGTTATAAGCAATTAACTAAAAACTGTGAACTTTTACTTTAACCCAACGGATGTAAAATAACAAATCCAAGAAAAAATAACAACACAAATAAATTAAATATTGAAACTGCCACATTACAATAAATGTGTATGTACTACATATGTGGGAAAATACTCTTAATTTGAGGTTTAGAAGTTTTGATTAAGTGCTCATAACAGGAATACAATCCATTTAAAAAAAATATTCTCACAATTTACAGGATGTATTATAAGAAACATTGAAAGGTTTGCAAATCTCGATAACAAAATGAACAGCCTGTATATTAAAACTATATTTAAAGGAGAGCTTGTTTAATAGAAAAATGTTTTGCAATTTTTTATGATTGGCGAATTATTTAGCTGATTCGACTCTTTAATTAATAGCTTATACCTCAAAAATTATGTCTTATAAAAATAAATTATTACAATAAATCATACTTGGAAATAACCTTAAAATTAGAAAAAAAATTAAATCATAAATCATAAAAATTTCATCTATTTGAAAAAACGAAAGGGTACCAAATATTTATAATAAAATGAACACTATACAGGGTCTCCCACGACGAGCTGCCATTAGAAGTACATGGAGAACCAAATGAAATGAGAGATTACAAATTTGTGGAGTTATATTTTTCGCCACGATCGTCCCAACTAAAATATTTTGAGTTTTCGGTTACCTCCGGTTACACCGCAAATGATGTCAACTTTTATATTTGAAATGGAACACCCTGAATTTTATTGCATTTTTGAAATCTTCAATAAGTTTAGACCAATTTTATGTTAGATTCCCTATACCTAACATGTGTCCATTTTTAGATATTAATTTTTTTATTGAAAAATGACAGCTTTCAAATATAAATTATCTCCTGTAACCGTTGGAAAAAGTTGTCTGACAAAAATGTTATGAAGGTAACGTATTATCGACAGATCGCTCGAACTCCGCTAAAAGTTACAGAGGGTGTTCAAATTATAAGATCAAAGTTGAATTCGAGAAAAGTACGAGAAAAGTCCACAAATGTTCAATCTCTCATTTCATTTGATTATCCATATACTTCTAATGGCAGCTCGTCGTGGCAGACCCTGTATAAATCTTAAAAGTACCCATCTTTAAAGGATAGTTTGTTTAAAGCCAAAAAAATTTGAAACATTTTTGGATCTTTTTTGTATAAATACCAGAATAAGTTGCTATTACTACGGAAATATAAATATATTAGGCATTACACCTGTTGGACTCGAGTATGTTTTTGTTGTAACATTATTTATAGATAGGCTTACCATACGTCCCGGTTTGATCGGGACAGTCCCGGTTTGAGACATAGGTCCCGGCGTCCCGGCCAGTTTGGTATTATGTCCCGGTTAAAATTCTTAAGGGTACAGAAACGGGTGCGGAACGTACCCTAGAAAGTTTATCAAATTTGGTAAACGTACTTCGTTTAATTTTGCTTTTAAATTTGAGATTTTTTGCAGTCAAAGGGTATTAATTGAATGTAGCTACAGCATACGAACAGAACAACCGATAGCTAAAAAGATAATACATACCTTTCCGTTCAAACGCCACAAAAATCGTCGTTTTTGCTGCTTCGTACCGATCGTCTAATTAAAATCATTTCTTGGATTCTTACTGCATGTATTGATAAGTGATTTTACTATGCATTGTGTGAAGCAAGGATTT
>OZ030391.1:28113333-28330833 GCA_964023965.1 Melinopterus prodromus | reverse complement strand
TGCCGTGTGTCAAGATTTGTTAATGCTGACGTTTCGCGAACCATGTTGCTCGCATCTTCAAAGCTAATTGAATACTTTTTCAAGGATTGTGCAAATGACCCGCCATTTCTGTAATTTTCGTCAAAATAGTTAAATAATAAATTAAAGTAGACGAAATTTTGAATAATTTATGCCTATGATATTTTTTGGTAAAATTAATAGTTTAGCTGCCAGAGCAAATTCTATTTGATCGAGATCGGTCGCATCTGCATTGATATGAAACTACATAGTAGCCAGGATTTTGACAAATACTTCTTTGTGCTGTCACATTCGAAAACAGCTGATTTCATCAGAGGAATTCTTTAGAAACGATAAATTGAGAAAATTGTAAATAAAGTATAGCGATGAGTGTAGTTTTATTTTAGTATGTTGGTAGGGATGTGTCATGAACAAATATAAATCTGTCAGAATTTGAATTAGCTTTTTAAGGTGCGTTTTCATTAGTGCTAATGGCAGTGGTAGCAGACGCCATTATAGTATTTCTAATAGAAAATTGCTAGTGACTTATGTTTATGTACGTGCAAACTAATATGTGTCACTATCACGATATGTAAGAAATACTATAATTTCGTACAATACCTACCATTTATCTCAATAAAATAGATTCTGATGCAGCTACACTATTAATTTTATATATTGTATGATAAAGTCAAGTGCCTGGCCACATTAGATTTTTAATTTTTAATTACGTGGTTATCTAATATTTGACATTAATAAGTTTTGTTTCAATGTATTGTTTTTTTTTTTCAGTTCATTGTGAGATCCATAAGAAACATTTTTTAGGTAAAATGTGGGACGCCTTGTATAAATAATGAGCAGCGTTTCTTATAGCGGCGTCAGATTTCGCCGGACAAAGCAAACTACTGTCTGTAACATGTTTATGTTTCATACTTAGGTCCTGTAGTGTTCAATTATCTCTTTAATAGGCAGTATATGCACCATAGAAACAACGATAAAGTATACATTAGTCTGAGATATATGTGAAATTGATGACGTGGAGGTATTCTTTCGACATACATAGAATGTATCTCTGCCGGAAGGTGGTGGAAATTTTATCCACCCCAACTACACCCACTCTAACTTGGTACTAGTAATAATATTATTATGTAGGTGACGAGGATGGTGAGAAATCATCTGAACATGAAATAGATTCACGAATTATATCAACTAGCCAATTAAAATATGAGACTCAACCATCTTGTTCTCATGAGCTGAATGAAAATCTGGTTGCTGTTACACAAACAGGAAGAACACATAATTTTATTGGAAACTCAGCAACAGATGAGAAAGAATTGGAAACTGTACATTCAATGTACAGTAATGATAGTGAAGACTGTTGTTTAAAGAAATGCAATAAGCAGTTGCCGAAAAATATCGTATGCCAGTTTCGAGATGATTTCCATGATTTATCGAAAGAGGAACAAGACTTATGCATTCTAAGTCACCTAGAAGCTCATCGACAAGATTATTCCCTGAAGGAAGTTTACGATAATTCAACAAAGAAGAAATATACATCCAGACTCAAAGAGACCAAAATTCGACGAGATACAATACATGTATTCCGTGGAGTTGAAATTTGTAAGAAAATGTATTTCTTCATACATGACGTCGGAATAAAGCGTTACAAAAACTTGATTCGACATTTTGATATTAATGGCTTGTCTTCTAGAACTCACGGTCTAACTTGAAAAATACCAAACTGTAAAAGCCATGTGGCTCCAGAATTACGGGAACGAATGGTTGAGTTTATAAAGGCTTATGCCAACCACGTTGCGGTTCCTCTTCCAGGTCGTTTTCCTCAATTTAAGGATTGCAAAGTGTTGAAATTACCTTCATCCGAAAGCAAGATTTCAGTTTATCGTCGTTATGTTCAGGCATGCGATAATGACCAAGAAAAAATTGTAAGCGATAGTGTCTTTTATAAACTGTGGAATATAAGTTGTCCATATATAACTTGCATTAAGCCAGCTGATGACTTGTGTGATATCTGTCAACAAAATTCAATCGAAATTTTAATGTCTTCAAATGAAGACGTAGAGAAGAAACAACAAAAACTACGGTTGGCTTTAGACCATCTTCAACGAGCTAAAGCCCAAAGAGATTTTTATTCCAATTGGTGTAAACAAAGACCAGCGGCCGTTGCTTCCACATTTGCAGTTTATTCTTTCGACTTTGCAGGAGATGTGTGCTATCCATGCAGCCCACAACAAATGGCGTGCTCGTACTTTAAATCAGCCCGAAAATGCAGCATCTTCGGAATTTTGAATGAAATAACAAAAATTCAAAAAAATGTGTTATTGGACGAAGGAATAAATGTTGGAAAGGGTCCAAACAGTGTCATCAGCATGTTAAATCACATGTTTGAAACAAGCCCACCAGTAGATATACTGATCTTATTCGCAGATAATTATGTTGTACAAAACAAAAACAGTGCGTTGTTACATTACTTATCATGGAGAACGGCAACGAAAAGAAATAAAATGATAAGTCTTAATTTCCTGATCACGGGTCATACCAAGTTTGGACCAGATTTGATGTTCAGTTTGATCAAACTAAAATATTGGAAATCAACTATCAACTGTTTCGAAGATTTTGTAACATGTGTAGATACTTCCTCTTATCAAGGGTTCAATAAAAGTATCAGGGGTTCAGATGTTGAATACCGGAAATGGGATAAATGTTTTAAAATATTCAACCGTACCCTTCCAGGTAAAATAATTCAGAACTCAGGATTTAAATTTGTGAATTAATCCTTAACTCTTTGTATTTCTAGATATTACAAATTACCATCATTTTACGTTCGAAGAGAATTCAATAGTGTGTAAAAAATTCCTGGATAGTGATGAAGAAAAGTTCGATCTAATGTCATCTGAGCCGCCTGAGAATATTTTACCAGATGTTATCCAGCCTGAAGGTTTACGTTTGGAACGTAAGTGGTATTTATTTGAAAACATACGGGAGTTATGTACCGATCCATCAAAAAAAGATCAAGTAGCACCGAGGCCAGAGCAAGAATTGAAAACGGTGCATAGGGCAACAAAAATCAAAACTGAACCAAATGAAGAATCGAACACTAAAAAAGGAAAATGGAAGTAAAAGAAGAGATAAAAACAGATTCAACATTATCAAGTTTTATTGTTTTGATTGTGTGGTTGTAAGTATTGTAAGAATATTGACATAATGTATATGTTCTCTTTTATATGATTTAAGTATTATTATAGTAAATACGTCAATAAACAGTTCTCACTTCATTGCCAAATTTGGCGGCTTCCATTTTTCCAGAAATGAAAATCATCTTTGAAATTTTAAACTGCACGCTTTACTTTGCGTGCAATAAGGAGGGTATGCTAAAAACAAAAGATATCGACTGTCCATTTTTACGGCTTCCGGGTTTACTGGAATCTTTGTTATTTTTCACTGCGCACTGTACTGTAATAATTTGCATTATTTTTGTAATGATTATTTTATTTAACGGGGGAGGAATGTGATAATTGCTATTACTCTGTTTATAGGACTAACGTTATCGCGCGTTGGTCTGTGAGAAACATTCAACACGTAATCTTATCACATGTGAAACTTTTTAAGGGTTTTTGTTCCCATGCATCTCAGGGCGTTCTTTGGTAATAGATTGACATTTGTCATGAAATGTATTGTAGCGTTTTTCGTTCGTTAAGGTGTGAATTAAAACACTCGGTATATTAAAATAGTCAACTAATTTATTTAACACTATTACAATCTTATTACCTAATTATTAAACACGAACACTAAACACGAACACTAAAAACTAACTGTCACTTAAGGCTACTATAAACATTTATCTTCACAGTATTTATTTCTAACTATTTATGTCGATCGATAATCGCGCCAAGTACTCCGACTGCACTCAGAACTATATTGGCCGGTAGCGAGCGACGGCTCGCTTATATACCCGTATCGATCCGTGCGGGACCCTTCGCGAATCTTCTACGCTGGCACAGAACAGTCGTTACTCGCGCTCGCCGTCCGGATAGATCTCTCTGGAATGGGCCACCTCGAGAATAACCTCGAACTTCTGGCGCCTTCGCGGCTGTTAAGATCGTCACAGTATAATATACTGCTGAGCGAGATTATTATGCTTTTAGGGAACTGGCTTATCATCTACACATTTTATTTGCAAGCATTCCGCTTGCTTAATATTAAAATGTAGTTTTTTAGTGTGTGCTTTTGTAAAGGGTAAGCCGATCATTACTTCCTTAATTTGTGTTTCATCTCTAAATTTGATGTGTTTTGTTAAATCTGACATCTCCTCAAAATATTTGGTAGATTTAGAGTTAAATTCATTGTTTCAATATTTCTGTTTTAATTGTAAATACAAATTTGTTATTCTTTTATTGAGATTTGAGTTTTACTGTTTTTTGATTTGAGATTTGAGTAAGTTTATCTTAATATTAGAAGAAAGCAAACCAGATAATATTTAATGGTAGAGATTTTGATTACATTTTTATTAACTTTAAATAGTGATTATAATTATCATGCATTGGTCCTATTGCAAGAACTTACGTGCTGAGCGTGTTTAGAGAAATAAATTTCCTAATGGGTAAGGTTGTGGTACTTAGATAAAGTTCTTAAAACTAGTATAGTTACTTAGTAACCAGATTTTACCCAACCGACGACCTATTACAGTACTTTGCTTGCGATATTCAATCGGGATCGCAAAAAGTATAGCGGAAAGTAGTAAAAGCAAGGGCAAGTACCTCAAGCAAAGTATAGCGTGTAGTTCAAATTTTAAAAGAAGGCGTCATTTCTGGAAAAACAGAAAGGCGTAAAAATTGACAACCGATGTTTTATTTTTATAATATCAGCCCTATTGAAATTATCGCAACGCCCAACTGTAACCAGCCAAACCTGTTTTCAGAACGAACCAGTTTGTCATAGGCCAAACTGATTCGGCCGAAGCGCGTTCGGCCCAACCAGTTTATCCTCGGCCAAACTAGTTTATCCTGGTATGTAAACGCATACTCCAGGACAAACTGGTATGGCCATAAGCCAAACTGATTTTTAATTAACGATTTTGAAATATATTCAACCACATAACATAAAGTGAAATTTTGAGTAGCTGTAATAGACTAAAGATTAAAATTTTTAGTATATAATTGATGTTAATATGACTTCGGGTATTCGGAATTTACGTCATCAGATCAGGTAAGTAACAATGTTTAACTGTAAAGTATATTTCAGTAAGTTAAATTACTAGGTATGTCACACTGCTGAACAGTGTAAGAGGAACAGTGTGAGAAGTGGGAACACTAGAGATTGTCTCAACGCCATGTTTGGCAGAATGCTGTGAATACGTGTTTTCTTAAAAATATGCATTCAAAGGTTTTAATCCCTCAAGCTCTGGAGGATTAAAAACTTTAAAAATATGCAGAGCAAAATATGGGGAATAAAACGAGATTTAACTTTTAACTTTCTTTGCTGCCCCTCTAATATGAGTTCCTGTTGTATTACAGATGAAGATGCTGAACATCCTGCACCTACGTTAATGTACAATGTCAGGAACAGAACATAAGGTCCTACAATAGGCAACTTTCACCACTAAAACGTAAAAAAAAATATTTATTTTATTCGACACCGTTGTCAAGTCAGCTGTATGAGCAAATTATTTTTGGTCGAGATCGCGTCTGCATTAAAACTGCATTAAAACTTAGTTAGCGAGGATTTCACAATTATTTTTATTTTGACAGTATGTTGGTTTTTTTGACAAAACCTACTGTCAATATTATCCACATACGTATTAGGCATTATACGGAGCTCGTCCTATAGCGCCAATGTGTAGTCTCGGTTCCAACAGTGTGTACGGAGATATATATTTTGTCTATCGATGTGGTGCCCGGGATAAGACTGCGCATGCGTGGCCAGTAGTTATTAGGACCGTCGACATATGGCGCCATTATACCTTAAAGTGCGCGGTCGGTATTACCGCGGCCGTTAGCCGGTAATACTCGCCATCACTAACGCCAAACCAGTGACAGCCCATAGATAACCTTATACATGTGGCAGCTCACTAACACCAAACCACTGTCAGCCCATAGATAACCTTATACATGTGGTAGCCTATGGATCCAATCCAGCCAATCGAATCCACGAACTTGACGCATGCGTAGTGTGTCCAGTGGCACTGAGATAGAGATAGATATCGCAACCCTAAAGTTGGAACAGCCTGCTGTTACCAACATTTTTTATATCATTTTGTGTTTATATGATATTATCAAAATATCTGTCAAATCCTGGCTAACTTGTTTTATTTTCATGCAGACACAATCGATCTCGATCAAATAGAATGTCATGCAGCTAAACTATTAATTTTATATATTGTATGATAAAGTCATGTGCCTGCCTACATCAGATTTTTTAATAATGTCTACAGAATCTTTTATGTTAAATTTAATCAAAAATACTTCTTGGGGTTGTTTTAAGGCCGTATAATGAAAAAATTAGGGCCAAAAACGAGATCTGGGACCCAATGCTCGTCATCTTTTTGAAGCGAATGCGTGACCTTTCGAATGGAGTAGGGATATCACCGGTTGCCCTCTGTTTCGTATCTAGTTTGTTGCTAAGAACAATACCGCACGCGCCACGCCCATACTTTTCAATCAAACGTATGGGCGTGGCGCGTGTGTTATTGTTCTTAGCAACAAGCAAACTTGCTCATAGATACGGGCAACCGGTGATATCCCTACTTCATTCGAAAAGTCACGCATTCGCTTCAAAAAGATGACGAGAATTGGTGGTCCCAGGTCATGATTCCTATTGGCCGTTATTGGGAAAAACCGTATAAGAAGGCCGTTGCCGTATAGGAAGGTATGAGTGTATTATCACGCCAATTAGTATACACTTCAAAACGCCAATGGAACTACAGTTTCACTGGTCTAATTTTACTTGGTTTTTGCCATGTTTTTGCTATTGCCCTCTCTCATATCGGGACACCATAATTGAATGGGTCGGGTCGAAAATAGTCCAAAAAGAGAGTTCTGAGAAAATTAGCAAAATAACTTGAAAAGTATAGCAGTTATAAAAACAAGAAAAAATAACTAAACTATGAAATAGAATTAAATTAAATATTCAAGTGCCAAATTAAAAGAAATCTGTATGTAGAAAAATATTTTTATATTTATGTCCAGGAGTTTTGATTAATTGCTTATTCCAGTTTTAACTAAAAAATGATGGTATTGTATAAAAAAAAATTCCTACAAAAAAAAATTTATAAATATACAGGGTGTGCTATCAGAAAAAAGTTACCAAATTTCCAGTATAAACGATAGTTTGTTTAAGCCCAGAAACAAATTGTTTTTTTTTAGTTGGAGAATTATTTAGGTATTTCGGTAATTTTGTCTATTTTTCATTAATTGAACGTAACAAAAATTCTTAGAAATAGTCTGAGAATTAAAAAAATGTTAAATTATGCAGGATTCTTCTACTTAAAAAAAGGAAATGTTACCAAATATCCAGAATAAAATGAACATCGTGTATATTAAAAATATATTTAATAATAATAAATATATTAAATATATTGTTTTTAAACAATAGATTGTTTAAAGCAAAAACTCTTTGACTTGAAAATTTTTTGAAATTGTTCATGGTTGGAGAGTTTATAGGTGTTCCGGTAATTTAGACTAGCCCTGTATATGGCGATATGATAGACTCAATAGAGGATGATATTATAGAGTTTGATGATTATATACATGATAGTATTAAAATTTCCTCTTCTACGGTGGTAGTCGGTCTGGAGGTTAGGTGGTGGTAAAATTCAAGTTACATACTTGAGCACTTTTTAAATATTATCTATCTTTTTGATATTGATATTCATATTGATCACTTCGGCGTACTTCAACAACGATTTGAATTACAAATTACGAACTTGACGAATATTTATGACTGATATATCAGTAGAATCTGACTAGAAACGCGTTGCATCAGGAAGCAAAAAAGAACTTGCTCTAGATTTGCTTATTTCGCCCAAGCATCTTCTCTTTAATAGACCTAAAGTCGATAGAGTAAAGAATAAACCATAGTGAACATATTAGCTATTTCAGTTCAAAATGGTCAATTTTGGACTTGTACTGTTTCCAAACTTTCCGATTCAATTACATGTAAGACCCAGTTCTACCGCTCCCAAAACGCATTGTCGATTGGAGGTGTTATTTATTGTTAAAAGTTTATGAAATTTTCAGGGTAACTTCTTAGATATATAAGGATTTTGGCTGGGGGTAATTTTTTTTGCTAGATAAACGTCAATTTTTCTACTACATTTTTGTTTTTACTTTATCATACGCAGTATGCTAAAGTATTGTAATCATGCCGAAGAAAAAATGAGATTTTAGCGGAAATAGGTCTTTTTGGGTCCCCTGAACATTTTTGACCAAGGTACAAAAAAATGTCGTGTGTGTGTGTGTTCGCGTGTGCGTGTGTGTGTGTGTGGGTGCGTGCGTGCGTCGTGCGTGCGTGCGTGTGTGTGTGTGTGTGTGTGTGTGTGTGTGTGTGTACTCGATTTTTGTGGCGACGATTCCGGAGAAACTACTAAAGGTATCGGGACGAAAGTTCATATTTAGAAGTTTTATGACCAAACTTAGAGCTGAAAAGCTTTTGGTTCAAAAGGGTCCAAAGGAACTGGTAGTTTATTCTAAGCCTTTTTCAAGGATTTTGCAGATGAGCCGCCATTTCTGTAATTTCGGCAAAATAGTTAAATAATAAATTAAAGCACAGGAAATTTTGAATAATTTATGCCTATGACATTTTTTGGTAAAATTAATAGTTTAGCTGCAAGAGCAAATTCTATTTGATCGAGATCGGTCGCATCTGCATTGATATGAAACTACATGGGTAGCCAGTATTTTGACAAATAGTTTTTTGTGCTGTCACCACAGAAATGTCTATGGCTGTCACCACGCTGTCACACTCGGAGAACCGCCATGGAACGTCATCTACAGTCAGGGGCGTTTCAAGCCAACTGGCTTAGGGGGGGTAAAAAAGAAAAAATACTTAAATATTATTTTTATTCCATAAATAGAATACAACATCAAAAAATACAATTTGTATAAAAAAGGAATATTATATAATAATAAAATAAAATTGTATTCACTTCCGAAACATATATACCGGGTGATTCAGTTTCAAGCTTCACCATGGGGATCTCGTAAAAAAAAGTTTCGTATTTTTGTGCTAATCAATTATCTGAAAAGAAATTTAAGCTATCATTTTTCATTTTGAAGATATCCACAAAAAACTGAAATGTTAAGATATCGTTTTTAATTTTTTTTATTCAAAACCAAATGTAGCTAGACATTTGAAACAAAAACATGTACTTTGTAATAAAGAATGCAGTGTCATTTTTTAAGTTGTAATAACATCAAAGATGGCGGCGTAACCATGGCCAACTTTTGTTTTTCTTATGGGCGCCATGTTGAATTTTCGCATTTTCCGATAGTCGTGTTTTTTCTCATTTCCGTAACGTATAACATATTACCATTCTTTTTTAAAATAATGGTGTAATAATCAAAAAACCTTCAGGTACCCAACTGGAGCTTGGTTACAGACCGCCGGAGCCGTTGCCAAGCAACACCAACAAAATGCACTTGGATCAAGCGGCGCCCTCAGCGTTAGGTTTGCCATTTAACCAAATAAACATTAATTGTGGTTGATTGTGGATGTAAAATGCCTTTTACCAATAACGAAAAGCGTGATATAGTTAAGAGTTTAATTGAATTTTGACATTTTCCGACAGTAGAATTATTTTTTCATTTTCTTTTTCTTGATATTTCTAGACACTGGAAAAATGCTTTTAAGGAAATACCAGTGATTGTTGTCACGGAGCTATACCCCGTACGTACATGTAGGCAACCAACAGCGCAAGTAACTCCGCGCTGTCATTAATTTTTTTTTACTTAGACAAACGTTGGCCATGGTTACTCCGCCATTTTTTATGTAATTTCAAATTAAAAATAACACCCCTTATTCAAAACTAGCTAGAGTGTTTTTGTTTCAAATGTCTAGCTACATTTGGATTTAAGTTATAGTTCTTTATTGATACAACAAAATACTAGAATTATAATACTTTGTTATATCGAATATCACTTCGCTTCTTGTGCATTCGTCATGATTTGAATAAAAAAATTAAAAACGATATCTTAACATTGCAGTTTTTTTGCGGATATCTTCAAAATGAAAAATGATAGCTTAAATTTCTTTTCATATAATTGATCAACACAAAAATACGAAACTTTGCCACATTTAAAAATTTCGAGTAATAAAGCGAGATACCCATGGTGACTCTCGAAATTGAATCACCCGGTATATATAATAATTTAATGTTTGTTCATTTGTTAGAATACTACTTATTTTTGTTTGAATACTATTAAAATTTTTGTACACCAAAAACAGTTTTATTTATAATATTTATTCGCACATTCTATTGCATAATATTTTTGTACGTTTTTCTTTGTAACTCTTTCATTTTTCACTTTTTTCCCCGCAATTTGTATCCAGTATAGTAAATGGACCTATTGTGTTTTCAATTTAGAACAAAGTTACAACCGTTTGCGTTATTAACAAAACCGCTTTTTAACCGGCTTAAAGTTCTTAAGCAATTGAGATAACCAAAAAGTTCATATGATACTTTTTCATCCAAATGAAAATTAATAAAAAACTTCATATGAATTATTTTGTTCATTTACTTATTCAATTTGTTGAGTTTGTTTTAAATATTTTTCGTTAAATTTATTTTCTTTCTATCGTTGTAACGTGTAGTGGGTGTGTTCAAACGGCTGAAACTTTTCAAGGAATTGAGAAAACAAATAATAAACAAAATTTGTCCAGAATTACATTTGCTTCCTAAAAATAATTGTGCGGGGAAAAAGTGGGCCCCCTAGGTTCCTGGCAAACAATATTTTTGGACCCAGTACGCCACTGTATACGCCAGTGTTTCTTAACCTTCCCCCGCTGTCCTTCTCCCGCACACGTCAAGCGCATAGGTCTGCTCAGCTCGTAGGCCTCGTAGTGATCCACCGGTTAAGAAACACTGCTATACGTCATCATAGTATAGAGAAACGCTATGCTATACAGCAGTCGCACTTCGGTCGAAAAGCATTGATTTCCATGAAGAAAAAGATACCCTCGCGCAGCCTCGGTGCGCATAAATCTTCTCCACACGTATATGTCCAATTCATGGACCAAAACTTTTGATACGTGTGTAGTCACCATATGTTGTATACCCAGACGGCTGCGCACAGAGGCTGCGCGGTTTCCGTTTTGCTTCATGAATTTGCCGGAGTGCGACTATTGCTTAGCGGAGCGTTTCTCTATACTGTGACGTCATCGACCGCCCCCACCCCTGGCTGTCATTCATAATACATTCGCGACAGTCAAGTTAAAAACAATTGATTATGTGTTAACATACGGCGACGCCAGGCGGTAATGAGTTAACTTGTTTGTTTGAAATATGGGTAATTTTTAAGAACAAAAATAAATAAGCGAACGCAAAATTCTTAGGGGGGGTAATTACCCAATTACCCCCCCCCCCCCCCTGAAACCGCCACTGTCTGCAATAGCTGCTTTCGATTTGACGCCAGGAGCAGTGCGCGTTGCAGATGCGCGTTGAAAAAGCGTTCGATTTGCCGAGTGCAAAACACACCGAGTACACGTCTTACCCTGTTTATTGCGCTGGTTATAGGCTATGTTATTGTTTATTTTTCGAAATTATATCGGTAGGAACGCAACGCTTTTACTTTAAAAATGGATGCCATTGCTGGTCCACCTAAACAATACATCTTAAATTTGTATGACCCTGATAAACAAAATAATTAATATAAAATAGGTTTAAAACTAGGTTATGTTGACAGTGTGGTTGACAGCTGCACGTCTACGCGTTCGATTTGTTTTCGGTGCAATTTACACTGAGCAAAAAGCACCAGTGCTAAACGCCCCCAAATCGAAAGCACCTAGTGTCATGAACGAATATAAATCTGTCATAATTTGAATTAGCTTTTTAAACTTGACATTTCGTAGAAGTGGTATCAACCTAACATTTTCTATACCGAAATATAACCATTTTTGAATTTTTTTTTAAATACGTATTTCTCAAAAAGCAGCACAAAAAACGTTGATGTCACTCCTGCCGAAAATTACATAGCGCGAATCGCTCACATGCGACGACGACACTCCGTCATCGGTGACGCGCCGCATCACCGCTGTGCTATTCCGTACTTTCGGCACTTGTGAGATAAACAACTATTATTCTGATGACAGTAGGTAGTGTCAAATGCTGATGCTTTGACAATACCTTCGATTGATACTATTGACTATCAAAATATCTGTCAAATCCTGGCTAACTAGTTTAATTTTAATACAGACACGATTTGTCTCAGTCAAATAGATCCTCATGCAGCTAAACTATTAATTTTATATATTGTATGATAAAGTCATGTGCCTGGCCACATCAGATTTTTTACTTTATCATACGCAGTATGTAAAGTATTGTAATCGTGCCGAAAAAAAAAATTGAGATTTTAGTGGAAATAGGTCTTTTTGGGTCCCCTGAACATTTTTGACCAAGGTACAAAAAATGTCTGTGTGTGTGTGTGTGTGTATGTGTGTGTGTACCCGTTTTTTGTGGAGACGGTTCCGGGGAAACTACTAAAGGTATCGGGACGAAAGTTCATATTTAGAAGTTTCATGACTAAACTTAGAGCTGAAAAGCTTTTGGTTCAAAAGGGTCCAAAGGAACAGGCTATTTACTCCTAGCATTTTCAACGATTTTGCAATTGAGCCGCTATTTCTGTAATTTCGTCAAAATAGTTAAATAATAAATTAAAGCAGAGGAAATTTTGAATAATTTATGCCTATGACATTTTTTGGTAAAATTAATGGTTTAGCTGCAAGAGCAAATTCTATTTGATCGAGATCAGTCGCATCTGCATTGATATGAAACTACATAGTAGCCAGGATTTTGACAAATATTTTTTTGTGCTGTCACCACAGAAATGTCTATGGCTGTCCCACTCGAAAACAGCTGATTCCATCAGAGGTTGGGGAGCCGCTATGGAACGTTGCCGCTCTAGTGTGGAAAGTACAAAATTCAAATAAAATAAGATCACAAGTTTGATTGTTTGTTGATAAGAAATATCAACCCGTTGTTATATCTAATTGTAAAAAGGATAAATTGAGAAAATTGTAAATAAAGTATAGCGATGAGTGTAGTTATATTTTAGTATGTTGGTACGGATGTATCTACTGTGTCATGAACGAATATAAATCTGTCAGAATTTGAATTAGCGTTTTAAACTTGACGTTTCGTAGAAGTGGTATCAACCTAATATTTCCTATACAGAAATATATATATTTTTGATTTTTTTAAATACGTTTTTCTCAAAAGCAACACAAAAAACGTTGATGTCACTCCTGCCGAAAACTACATAGCGCGACTCGCTGACATACGACGGCGATGCTCCGCCATCGGTGACGCGCCCCAACACCGCTCGTTGCGCTATTCCGTACTTTCAGCACTTGTGAGATAAGTAACTATTATTCTGATGACAGTAGGTAGTGTAATGCTGATGGTTTGACAATACCTACTATTGATGCTATTGACTATCAAAATATCTGTCAAATCCTGGCTGACTAGTTTAATTTTAATGCAGACACGATTTATCTCAATCAAATAGATTCTCATGCAGATAAACTATTAATTTTATATTTTGTATGATAAAGTTATGTGCCTGGCCACATCAGATTTTTTTTTCAAATATAAAACCCCCAGCCAAACTTACAATACAAAAATAGATTTTTTATTTAAATACAATTTTAACCCAAACATTATATTTGTTCCGCTAATCGATAAAAACGATAATTTCGAAAAGTGTATGCTGCTGTGCTATGTAGACAGCAGACGTGAGGAGTTTTAAACACCGCCTATAACCACGCCACACCCACTGCGATTTTTAGACTGTTTACAAGTTATGTACATTGACTGGCGAGACCAAGTTCTCGCATTTTAAATATTATTATGCCCTCAGTGAAACGGAGCGTTATTTTGTGAATCTGGACAGAATTAAAGTGTTTTTTATTTTCTACTATTATTCGGTTTGATTTTCCTTTTTTTTTAGTAGTGGTAAAAATAGTATTTCTATGTAGCTTTGCTTTGGTTTTAGTACTATCAACACAGGCAATAGATCAGAGATAGCTAGTTATCCACAAAATAATAATTTTGAAACATTATGAAACATTAGTAGTAATCATAACTGACAGTGATCGGTTTAATTTAACATTTTTAATTTTTAAATACCTGGAAATTTAAATCAACGTAAAAAATTTAACATTTTGAATTTTTATTTTAGAAGTTTGGATGCTGTGGGATGTATATAAATCGTTTGGGGTACTTTGGACTATGTATATACTACGATTTTTTTTGTCTTCGTGTGTCACTTTCGTGCGTTCGTTCGATGTCTATCATGTTTATGGATGTATTGGGTCCTAATTGCTAGATTTTAATTATTTCCTTTTTAAATTGAAGTCCATAATTCGACGATGTGTTCAACGATGAATTAATACATTTTTTGTCAATTTACTATACTGTATGTACCTATGTCACCCTGTTAAAAAGATTAAATATTATAATAGCGAGCGCGCTCTATCTAAATTAAAATAGCATCAATATATTTTGTTTTACCGTCTGGCAGCCGCCAGCCCGCTGTATGCAGGGATGCATATGCGACCATGATGACCGTTGTCAAGTTAGCCCCCCCACACGAATTTTAGGTAAATTTTTATGCAAATCGTTTGGGAATCGTTAGGGAGGGTTTGGGAGTGCTGTTTTTTCGTTTGGGAGTACATGGTTTTTGAGAAAATGAAAATTGTTTTTTGTACCGTCAAGTTGGCCCCCCAACTTTCACATTTTGTGATTTTTTTTATTGAAATGGTTTGGAAATCGTTAGGGAGGATTAGGGAGTGTAGTTTCGACGTTTGGGAGTAATTAGTTTAACTGCAAAGTAATATAAATGTTTAGTACATAACCTCACTTTTTTTGTTTACCGTCGTAAAGTTACGCTAACGGCTTTGTTTTGCTATACATTTTACTCATTTCATCACAGACGGTTAGAATATGTTTAGGGATGATTAAAAATGCTACTTTTATATCAGAGACTGCATTATTTGACCGCAAATCAATAAAAAAACTTTGAGTACACAAGCCGTCATAGCTAATGTATTTATCTGCTTTGTTTTACAAAAACTGGTCATATTTCTGCAATAAACAGTTAAAGAATCGTTAGGGAGGAATAAAAAGTCCACTTTTGATGTAACGGAGTGTATAGTTTGGCCGCAAATCAAAATATAAGATTGAGGTAGGTGCATTTCTCCAGCCCCACCATGGCGGATTTTGAAATATCGCAATATACCAAAGTTTTGTGTTAGTTTTGTGTCGAATTGTTCCGTATAGAAAAAGTTTTGTTCCGCTTCTGTTCGCGAGATATAGCCATTTTTTTGAGGAGGGGCTGGGGAAATGCCAGCCCCACCACATTGGAATTTAGAATTTTTTTCGATGCCAAAGTTTTGTGTTAGCTTTGTATCGTTTTGTTCCGTTGAGAAAAAGTTTTGTTCCGATCAATTTTCGAAGATATAGGCAATTTTCCAAGGAGGGGCCAGAACAGCTTTTTTGGAATTTTGAAATTTTTTCGATGCCAGTCCATTGAATTAGGTTTGTGCCGAATTGTTCCGTAGAAAAAAAGTTTTGTTCCTCTTTATTTTTTTAGATACAAGGAATTTTCCGATGAGCGACTTCTACTTACGTTGGCGGCATTGCCTATATCAAAATTTATGTACTTATGTATGTGTGTGTATCAATAAAATATGTATATATGTGTAAATGAGGAAAAAATGTGTCAAAGCATAGTCATAAAAAAGTTATTGCGGTAATATTTAAGTCTGGTAGTCCGTTGTTGCGTTCAAACATGTACCGGCGGGCGGGCGCCTCGCTAGCGAGACAGGCGACACGTGTCGCTCGACCCCGGCTGGCCGAGCGCTAGACGGAGAGATGCATGTTTTGAAAAACAAGATAGTTAGATAATTTTATATTCTATTTTATACAACTGATTATTATGTTTTTTCCATATTTATATATACACTGAATATGTCCGGATTACGGTTGACTTACAGGAATGCAAGTGTCACTTTCAAATCTTTTCGTATAGTTTTGGCGGTTTATTAAAATGTACAGTACAGATTGTACAGCAACATATTTGTTCTGAATTATTTCCGTAGTTACACGTAATTTATTCAATACGTCTGGGAAACCCCACGCTATTAGTTGGAAATTGAAGTATTTTCTTATGCCAACGTTTAATATTAGCCTAGTATCAAAATTATTCGTAGTGAAAAAGTTTTGTTCCGACTTATTTTCGGAAATACGGATTCCTATAAGCAATTTTCCAGATAGTGCTGGGAAGCCCCGGTTTATTGCTTGGAAAATCCGTTCCTTCTCGATCCCAACTTATTGTGTTAGCCATATTATTGAATTGTTCCGTACAGATAAAGTTTTGTTCCGCTTCCGTTCGTGAGATTTAGGCGCTTTTTTGCCGAGGAGAGGCTGGAGACAGGGCACGGCCTCGGCGGAAATTTGAAATTTTCTCGATGCCAAAGTTTTGTGTTAGCTTTGTATCGTTTTGTTCCGTTGGGAAAAAGTTTTGTTCCGACCTATTTTCCGAGATATAAGCTATTTTCGGAGGAGGGGCTAGAAAACCTTTTTGGAAATTCGAATTTTTTTAGATGTCAAAGTTTTGTGTTAGCTTTGTATCGGTTTGTTCCGTCGAGAAAAAGTTTTGTTCCGACCCATTTTCTGTGATATAAGCTATTTTCGGAGGAGGGGCTGGAAAACCTTTTTGGAAATTCGAAATTTTTTCGATGCCAAAGTTTTGTGTTCGCTTTATATCGTTTTGTTCCGTAGAGAAAAAGTTTTGTTCCGACCTATTTTCCGAGATATAAGCTATTTTCGGAGGAGGTTCTAGAAAACCTTATTGGAAAATCGAAATTTTTTCGATGCTAAAGTTTTGTGTTAGCTTTGCATCGTTTTGCTCCGTTGAGAAAAAGTTTTGTTCCGACCTATTTTCCGAGATATAAGCTATTTTCGGAGGAGGGGCTGGAAAACCTTTTTGGAAATTCGAAATTTTTTCGATGCCAAAGTTTTGTGTTAGCTTTGTATCGTTTTGTTCGGTCGAGAAAAAGTTTTGTTCCGATCTATTTTCTGAGATAGGTATTTTCCGAGGAAGGGTCAGAAAAAGGTTTTGGAATATTAAAATTTTGTCAATGCTAATGTTTTGTATTGGTTTTACTCCGTATTACTTTCGAACATATAAGCAATGGCCGCTAGAAAATCCCTGTTTTTTGGTTGAAAATGCTATCATATAAGATGAGTGACAAGTTTTAAGCTATTTTGCAGACATGTTATTTTATGTTGTGTTTACATATATTTTAAAATAATAATGCTGGTTGCACTAATTTATGCTTGCGTCATATACCTACCCTGATTCGTGGGTTTTGGTCAGCTTGGGTTATCGTGACGCGTGCCGGGATGCTTTCATCCAGCTGAAAATTTGAACTTCACCATCTCTATATATCTACGAATGCCTCAAGTACGTGGTTGCGAATATGGGCTCTCTTACTACTCACGATGGTGTGCATACGTATTCCACAAGAAATGGCCAGTATCTTCGACCCGATTGTTTGCGCTTAACAGGTTCCAGAAATGTTACAAACTATTATGGGCTAAAGTTTTATAATGCAATTGACATTTCTTTAAGACAATGGCCGAGTTCTATTTTACTGAAGCAAATAAAAAAAAATAAAAAAAGGTCATACGTTAGTTCACGCTAGGGGTCGTCCATTAATCACGTGAGGTTTTTAAGTCCCCTTTTTACACCCCCCCTCCCCCCTGGTGATATTTGGTGAGGTTCTAAGGTACCCCCCCTCCCCCTATCTCACATCACGTGTATTTTTTTCTTGAAAAAACTAAAATATTTTCCGGATACTTTTTATTGAAAAATATAATAATATATTGTGACACGTGATATGTCACAACAACCCCCCCCTCCCCCATTGTGATCAATAGTGATGTAATCCAAAGCCCCCCCTCCCCTATTTGGACCTCACGTGATTAATGGACGACCCCCTAGGTGAGAGCTCGCGCTAGGGTGAGAATTGACTCCCAGAACTGTCGACTGTTCCGAAGGAGCTCTCCGTTGAATCTGCTATCTACTTAGTATGCATTGTACTTATGCATCGGGAATTGGCTCACATGTCCAAATTTTTATGTTTTTTCTTCTAAATTAAATCTCTTAAATGTATCAATGTGTTATCACTTATCTTTTTTTTATATTTTTAAAACATTTATGTCATATTCGAATCGAAATATTTGAGGGATGAATTTTCTTCTAATTTAGAATGCAATATTGAGAGAAAGAGAATGTTGAACGTTCGAGCTCTGACTTTTTAACATATCTCGGAAACTAGGTCGGAACAAAACTTTTTCTCAACGGAACAAAACGATGCAAAGCTAACACAAAACTTTGGCATCGAAAAAATTGTGAATTTCCAAAAAGGGTTTCCAGCCCCTCCTCCGAAAATAGCTTATATCTCGGAAAATAGGTCGAAACAAAACTTTTTCTCAACGGAACAAAACGATGCAAAGCTAACACAAAACTTCGGCATCGAAAAAATTTCGATTTTCCAAAAAGGTTTTCTAGCCCCTCCTCCGAAAATAGCTTACATCTCGGAAAATAGGTCGGAACAAAACTTTTTCTCTACGGCACAAAACGATATAAAGCGAACACAAAACTTTAGCATCGAAAAAATTTAGAATTTCCAAAAAGGTTTTCCAGCCCCTCCTCCGAAAATAGCTTATATCTCGGAAAATAGGTCGGAACAAAACTTTTTCTCTACGGAACAAAACGATATAAAGCGAACACAAAACTTTGGCATCGAAAAAATTTCGAATTTCCAAAAAGGTTTTCCAGCCCCTCCTCCGAAAATAGCTTATATCACAGAAAATGGGTCGGAACAAAACTTTTTCTCGACGGAACAAACCGATACAAAGCTAACACAAAACTTTGACATCTAAAAAAATTCGAATTTCCAAAAAGGTTTTCTAGCCCCTCCTCCGAAAATAGCTTATATCTCGGAAAATAGGTCGGAACAAAACTTTTTCCCAACGGAACAAAACGATACAAAGCTAACACAAAACTTTGGCATCGAGAAAATTTCAAATTTCCGCCGAGGCCGTGCCCTGTCTCCAGCCTCACCTCAGCAAAAAAGCGCCTAAATCTCACGAACGGAAGCGGAACAAAACTTTATCTGTACGGAACAATTCAATAATAAGGCTAACACAATAAGTTGGGATCGAGAAGGAACGGATTTTCCAAGCAATAAAGCGGGGCTTCCCAGCACTATCTGGAAAATTGCTTATAGGAATCCGTATTTCCGAAAATAAGTCGGAACAAAACTTTTTCACTACGAATAATTTTGATACTAGGCTAATATTAAACGTTGGCATAAGAAAATACTTCAGTTTCCAACTAATAACGTGGGGTTTCCCAGACGTATTGAATAAATTACTTGTATCTGCGGAAATAATTCAGAACAAATATGTTGCTGTACAATCTGTACTGTACATTTTAATAAACCGCCAAAACTATGCGAAAAGATTTGAAAGTGACACTTGCATTCCTGTAAGTCAACCGTAATCCGGACATATTCAGTGTATACATAAATTTGGAAAAATATAATAATCAGTTGTATAAAATAGAATATAAAATTATCTAACTATCTTGTTTTTCAAAACATGCGAAGGGTGCATCTCTCCGTCTAGCGCTCGGCCAGCCGGGGTCGAGCGACACGTGTCGCCTGTCTCGCTAGCGAGGCGCCCGCCCGCCGGTACATGTTTGAACGCAACAACGGACTACCAGACTTAAATATTACCGCAATAACTTTTTTATGACTATGCTTTGACACATTTTTTCCTCATTTACACATATATACATATTTTATTGATACACACACATACATAAGTACATAAATTTTGATATAGGCAATGCCGCCAACGTAAGTAGAAGTCGCTCATCGGAAAATTCCTTGTATCTAAAAAAATAAAGAGGAACAAAACTTTTTTTCTACGGAACAATTCGGCACAAAACTAATTCAATGGACTGGCATCGAAAAAATTTCAAAATTCCAAAAAAGCTGTTCTGGCCCCTCCTCGGAAAATTGCTTATATCTTCGAAAATTGATCGGAACAAAACTTTTCCTCAACGGAACAAAACGATACAAAGCTAACACAAAACTTTGGCATCGAAAAAAATTCTAAATTCCAATGTGGTGGGGCTGGCATTTCCCCAGCCCCTCCTCAAAAAAATGGCTATATCTCGCGAACGGAAGCGGAACAAAACTTTTTCTATACGGAACAATTCGACACAAAACTAACACAAAACTTTGGTATATTGCGATATTTCAAAATCCGCCATGGTGGGGCTGGAGAAATGCACCTGATTGAGGTTACGTACATAGTCAACTATTGCGTTTATCGCTTATCGGCGCTTTCCCTTCGATAAATTGCGCCTATTTCGTCATAAGTCATTAGAAAATCGTTAGGGAGAATTAAAAAGTTCACTTTTGATGTAAGGTAGTACATAATTGCACCGCAAAACAATATCTAAGGTCGCGCTTATGTACCTTCTGAATTAACCTATTTAAAGACTTCTCTTTCCATAAATGGGACGTATTTTGTTCATAGTCTTGCAATATACCTGGGGACGGTCATGGAGTTTACTTTAATGTTTAGAAGAACATACTGAGTTTCATCGTAAATGAACGTAAAAGTTTAGATAAAAACCTTTATTTTGTTTCCCGCGGAATGTTGGGAATATTTGCTTTGTTTTGAGATAAATTGTACGTATTTCTTTAACACTGTTAGATTATCGTAATGGAGGAACATCGTGTTAACTTATCACGAGTATGAATCTTTCGTTTGTTCACAAAATAGTCATAAAGACACATATGTAATAACAAGCATAAAAGCATATTGTAACCCTATTCCACCAAAATGTAAGCATTTGTCTTTGTCTGCTAAATTGTGATCTTAAATAAAACGTTGCTCCTTCGGGCGTTCGAAGAAAGTTTATTAGACAGGTGTATTTAAAAAAATCCGAAACCAATGGGTATGTATGCAAGTATATTTGGCTGCATACCTTGCCACAATTTCGAACTGTTTGTGGTTCCCGTGGTTCACAGTATAATTCTTACGAGTGTTCATAGATGGCGCTTATGACAATCGAAAATAAGCGTAATAGGTAGTAATATAAAAATAAAAGCAGCAAATAATAATAATAATAAAAAAATACAATAAATAAATAAATACATTAAATTTACAAATTTAATATTGCAAGACTATGTACAAAATACAACCCATTTCTGGAAAGAGAAGTCTTTAAATAGGTTAATTCAGAAGGCACACAAGCGCGACCTTAGATATTGATTTGCGGTACAATTATCTACTCCCTTACATCAAAAGTGAACTTTTTAATTCTCCCTAACGATTTTCTAATGACTTATGACGAAATAGGCGCAATTTATCGAAGGGAAAGCGCCGATAAGCGTTAAACGCAATAGTTGACTAGGTACCTAACCTCAATCTTTAATTTTGATTTGCGGCCAAACTATACACTCCCTTACATCAAAAGTGGACTTTTTATTCCTCCCTAACGATTCTTTAACTGTTTATTACAGAAATATGACCAATTTTTGTAGAACAAAGCAGATAAATACATTAGCTATGACTGCTTCTGTACTCAAAGTTTTTTATTGATTTGCGTTGAAATAATGCACTCTCTGATAAAAGAAGTAGCATTTTTAATCCTCCCTAACCATATTCTAACCGACTGTGAAGAAATGAGTAAAATGTATAGCAAAACAAAGCCGTTAGCGTAACTTTACGAAGGTAAACAAAAAAGTGAGGTTATGTACTAGACATTTATATTACTTTGCAGTTAAACTAATTAGTCCCAAACGACGAAACTACACTCCCTAATCCTCCCTAACGATTTCCAAACCATTCCAATAAAAAAAAATCCCAAAATGTGAAAGTTGGGGGGCCAACTTCACGGTACAAAAAACAATTTTCATTTTCTCAAAAACCATGTACTCCCAAACGCAAAAAATGTACTCCTAAACCCTCCCTAACGATTCCCAAACGATTTGTATAAAAATTTTCTTAAAATTCAAAAGTTGGGGGGCTAACTTGACAACGGTACCATGATGAGTGAGAACTGAGAACACAGATTACATTGTAACTTGAGCGAAAGCGAAAGCGCCTTCGCGCGGCGACATACTGGCTGAGTATTTCCCCTTCGAAATTACTCGCGTCGACTATGCTCCGCCTTTGCCTGCTTCCTCTAAACCCCAAACCCCCCTTATCGTAAAACTGTCTGTAAAACACTCCCAGCAAAAAAAAAAACATCGCAATCGATAAGTGTTGCTTTACCCTTCAAAAAAATAGATTTGCCTACGCCACTGATTGAATGACTAGGGATGATGGCAACAGGCAATGATGAGGCAACAGTCACTTTTACAATACGCACAGATGTTTAATATACAGTGACTGCGCTGACAGGGAGCATCTACTCCAGATTATCTATGAACTGGAGCATTTATGTCAAATAAATTGAGCATAATATGTACTCATGAGCATAAAGTATAGTATACTCATTTTTATTTATAGCGACCAGTAGCTTAATTAACTCTTCAGTAGCAATTAGGTTCAGATGGCTAAAAATTGATGCACTGTATGTAATTTTTGTGTGACTTGCGCCATGCCATTTTTCATACCCATCTATACGTTTGTACCATTACTGCGCAGTAGAACGTACTACCTACCACTATCGGTTGCAAAACTATTGGGCTCTGTTTTTGAAGGCGAGTAACTCTAAAAAAAAAAATTGAGTGCGTTATACTCCTGAATCATTTATACATAACAGGAGTGACTATCAAATTTTTCCGCCTATCAGTTTAGCCACGAGCATGAGAAAAGTAAAAAAAGGGTACCCGATTTTTGCGGTTTTAAAATCATGCTTGACTTTCCGATTTTTTTTTTCTTCCTAAACCACTTAACAAAAAAATTCTTAATTTGGTCCCGTTACACTTAAGTCTCTTCTATAGATGGGCGTTTTTATGTTCTTAATTTTGTATGTAATAAAGTCTGTAAGTGAGCTTTTTATTTTTATGGGCACGAGTATCCCAAAGGGGATTACACGCGGGAAGCGATGAGAGGCTTCGCGCAGCGATTTCAAACGATCATCTCTCATGTATTCAATATTTTTGTCATTTTCTCGTACGGTTTTAGTTTTTAAACTAGCATACGTGATATTTTTTTTTATTTGTGGAATAGGGTATTACGGCACTTTTCAAATTCTGTTGTATTACAAAGTAGGTAAGGTTAGCATCACCCTTTCACACGTAAAATGGCAAGCAACGCTTTAATATAGGAGAAAACGCGTTTTGAAATTCAAATAAAAATCCTACTTGTGACGTCACAAGGAGGGATTATAATGCGAAACTTGACAACGTCGCGCATAGTTATTTTATGTTGCTGTGGTGCCAAACTGTCAACAGTCGCGTAGGTCTTGCGTAGGTCACTCTGTTTACCGTTAGTGCATTGAGGTTAGGTGATCAGTGACTTTTTAATATATCAACACCATCCATAATCAACGCTGTAAATGCTGTAAATACTGCCGTCAAAGTTTGTCAACACACATACAAACAAACAGCGGTGCAAACACAGTTGCAAGAAAATTCCCTAGGTTTTGATCAATTTCTTGGCTACGTTGCCAATTCTACACTAGGCCAATCACGACAGTGATCGGAAAATTCAAATTTTAATTGTCATTTTCTCAACAAATTCTGAATGGAATTTAATTTTAACTTAACAGAATTTCGTGTTATATACTGTAAAATCTCTTAATACACGCTTTTGCTTAAATTTCCACATGACCGTAATACCCTATTGTATACATATTCTGTTTTGTGATTTATTATTACTTCACAATATTATTTCAACTTGTTATGCATATTATTGGGGCCTGAAAAAAAAAATAATTTGTTTTGTTAATTTATTTGTTTGCTGCTACCTGATAATATTAAATTTGATTGCTGCTGTTGATTTAAAATGCGGTAAAAAAAACATGCTTAAAGCTCTTGACTGTACACTTGCAAACTATTCTTTCAAAAAAACAAAGATTCCACGATTTCTAATCTGCAACTTCAATTCTGCTTACATCAATAAATATGTACGATGTTTGTTTTAATTCGAAGTACGGGCCTGTGGTGCAGGCTGTAAGCCCACCTCGACATCCTGAGCCGGTGAGTCCGTTTGACGATATGACATACTAGCACAGTATATGCCAAAATTATATTGCATATTAATATAGCTTTAAAAAATTAATGAACATCTCAAATGAGTTTCTATTTCAATACTCTTACTAAACAAAATTTTGCGATTGTTTTCATTCCTGTCGCGTTGTCATGCTAATACTCATTTCCGAGATATCTGCTTTCATGAAAATCTTGTTTATAGCCTTTATAGCAAGAAAAATTAGGAAACTACAAATGCCAATCTGTAGACAAGATCTTGAGTTATACTCTGTGTAAATTTGATTTTTTTTTTCGGCAAGCTGTTTAGAAGAAAAAAATTGGAAATACGAGCATTTATTAAAAACTGCTAAGATCAGGTACATTTTTACAGTTCGCTCACGCTTTTGTCCAAACCTAGGGGCAGAAAATTTTGATAGTCTCTCTTGTTATGTAGAAATAATTCAGGAGTATAACACAGTTTATTTGAAACACAGTGCCTCAATACTTTTCAACCGATAGTAGGTATGTCTACAGAACTAGTAAAACTGCCTCCTCAAAGCATCATAGCCTTCATAAAAAGTATAAGCATCAAATGACTCTAATTGCATAGGGAAATTACAAACAACCAAACCTGATTGACGTAATTCGAAAAGCAGCAAAGCCGACTGACGCTCACAGCTCCATAACATAACATGCCCTTTTATGTGATTTAGGTTATCACTTACCTGGGTCAACTGTAGATTGGGGTCATACTGAGGTAGAGGTATAGCATTTAAAACTGGCAGTTGAATCTGTACATTTGACACTTTTTGTGATTGTGCGGGAGTCTCTGGCTGCAAATGTGTCCTCCACTGATACGGTAGTTCATCCAGATTTCTTTGGTTTGGTGGAACTGTTCCCAATTCTTTCAGCTGGACCACATAGTGAATGGTTGTTGGTGGCTTGTTATGTTGGTAGTAATATCTGATAGGATTTATTTCACTGTTTGGACTCCGTTGGCTAACAATATGCTTATAAATTTTTGATACGTTCTTCGATGGTAACATATATCTTTGAATATATGAACAAACATGAGATATCATAACTTCGCCTTTCTTATTAACATGCTTCGGATCTTCCTGAGCAAAAGGTATGAATTGCTCTAAACCTATTGCCAGTAATCTGAAAACAAAAAAATCAGGTTGCTTTATTAATCTGTTAATTAAGAACACCAATCAAGGTGAGTAACAGCATCCAAACTTCAAACATGTGTACATTTTTTAGAAGTTTTATATGCTGATTTTTTTCATCAACAAAGGCTGATATCAATCTGATAAATTTTATTGATTGATAAATAAATTCTAAATTTCAACACCACGAATTACAGATTCTTCTAAAAATACTTTTACTAAATACTTTTAAATATTAAATTTTTTGATTTGATGTTGAAATCAAGCTAACTTGCTTCTTTGTTTTACTAGTTTAAGCTCTCAACAAACTAATCACCAGTACTGTATTAATCGACTCACTCGGTTTCAGGCTTCAAAAATCCGAGAGTTCCTCCAGTTGATGGTTTGAATGGTATTTTTGGCAAGAGAGAAGTGTATAAAAACACATCGCTTTTCAATACCGTATCCAGCAGTAATGTTGGAAATGTTGGAATAAAAGTATAATCACCATTTGATATTCGCTTCTTACTGAAAAAAAAAATGTTAACTGTTATTATTAATAGGCCTTGCTAATATGAATCACAATAAACCAAATCTTATATTAAACTTGTACTACGCTGTTGTTTTTACCAGGGTCACCACAACAAAAATTAAATCAATTTTTTTTTACTAATATGAAAAGTTACTACCTTATATGTAATAATATACTGGTTAATATACTATATTTAAATTTGGCAAAGTTTCGTATTTCTGTGCTGATCAACTATCTGAAAAGAAATATGAGCTATGATTTTTCATTTTGATGTTGTCCGCAAAAAACTGAAATGTTAAGATATTGTTTTTAATTTTTTATTCAAAGCCAACTGTACCTAGACATTTCAAACAAAAACATTCTACAGCAACTTTTTAACAAGGAATACAGTGGCATTCTTTAATTTGAAATAACATCAAAGATGGCGGCGTAACCATAGCCAACTTCTGTTTCTCTTATGGGCGCCATGTTAAATTTTGGCATTTTCCGATAGTCGTGTTTTTTCTCATTGCTGCAATGTATAACATGTTAGCATTCTTTTTTAAAATAATGGAGTAATAATCAACAAACCTTCAGGTACCCAACTGGAGCTTGGTTACAGACCGCCAGACTTGTTGCCAAGCAACGTCAACAAAATGCACTTCAAGCGGCCCCCTCAGCATTGGGTTTGCCATTTAACCAAATAAACCTTAATTGTGGTTGATTGCGGATGTAAAATGCCGTTTACCAATAACGAAAAGCGTGATATGATAAGGGTTTATATGGGTGCCATGTTGAATTTTGGCATTGTTCATGTTGGCATTATTTTTTAAAACAATGGTTCAATAATAAAAAACTTCTTCTTTCTTGTTGTTTGGCATACTTATTAGGTACCCACCTGGAGCTTGGTTACAGACCGCCGGCGCCGGACTGGCCAAGAGTGTAGTGATGGGACATCGATGCAAAATATCGATGTTGACTATCGATGTTACCATCGATACCAACTATCGATGGTAGAAAAACATCGGCTATAAAACATCGATGTTTTAAAACATCGATGTTTTCAGCGGACAGCGTTTTTGTCTATAATTTTCTATAATTATACATCATAATAACTTCTGCTTGTTCACCTTATTTTAATTTAGCTTTGTTTTATTTTCCAATTGTAAACACAAAATGAGAAGGACTAGAAAAAAACTAAAACACGCCTAGATTTCTTTCTTTTTCATACTTTCCATATTATTATTCAACATAGAATGTATTCAAACTTTAAAGCGCTATTATACAAACTAATCTCTATAAAATGTTTACATTTAGTGTTTGGTTCTTTTTTTACTTACATAAAGGGTAAATCAACGTGCTTAGTATTTACGTAACATTGAATTTTTCAACAAGATAATTGTAGCACCTAAATTTTCACCCTTACACAACGGTATCCCTGGCACAAGTAATTTATTTTTTATTTTGCAGAGTAAAGTAAAAAGAAATCACTAGTCTTAAGTAAACACAAACGGATCTATATCTCATTGTTGATGTTGTTGCTGCACGAAGTTTGCAAAACATCGATGTCAGCATCGATGTTTGAAAAGAAAAACATCGACCATCGAACCATAACATCGATGTTTCTAAAACATCGATAAACATCGCCCACCACTACAAGAGTGCATTGTATTAAAAACATTCAGAATGTAAAAGAACCAAGTTTATACAACATAAAGCCTATTCTTTTTAAGTAAATGTTCAAATGGGCTGGCATTTTCTTGAAGGCATAGTAGTGTGCACGCTTTTCTACATGTTGTTAAGCTCTTCTAACTGTTCTTCCCGGAATAGTACTGACCGCATTTGTTATTCGATCCCGCAGATCCTCGATATTTCTGCGAGTATTTTGAGAAATTTCGTCATTCACAGTTCCACAAAGAAAAGTGCAGGGGATTTAAACCAGGGGATCTAGCAGGACATTCCACCACTCCAGGATTACCAATCCAGCGATTTGGATATTGTCCATTGAAATAAATTCGCACAACTGCAAAGTTTGACTTGTGTGGGGTGTGTACGGTTTCAATTTCTTTGTTCGTAATGCTCTGCAAACACATGTTTGCAGCAATTCCAAATTAAGGGCTACTTCCAGCTTAGAAATTCGAGGATCGTCATTTATCTAAAAACCAGTAGTGGACGCAATGTAAATTATGGTAATCTAACGTTTACTATTTCGAAAATATCTCTTTGATCAGTTTCAACATTTCCATAAGCATTATAAGAATTACACAGTTTACTAAACGATCCATGTTCCGCTAAATTTCCATCCAATGTTAGGAATATTGTACGATGGGGCATTTCTATGAGAACAATAATAAACCCTTATCACATGACTGTTTTTGTTATTGGTAAATGGCATTTTACATCCACAATCGACCACAATTAAGGTTTATTCGGTTAAATGGCAAACCCAATGCTGAGGGCGCCGCTTGATCCAATTGCATTTTGTTGACATTGCTGGGCAATGAGCCCGGCGGTCTGTAACCAAGCTCCAGTTGGGTACCTAAAGGTTTTTTGATTATTACACCATTATTTTAAAAGAGAATGCTAACATGTTATACATTGCGGAAATGAGAAATGACACCACTATCGGAAAATGCCAAAATTCAACATGGCGCCAATAAAAAAACAAAAGTTGGCCTTAGTTACGCCGCCATCTTTGATGTTATTTCTAATTAAAAATGACACTGCATTCTTTGTTAACAAGTAGCGGTACAATGTTTTTGTCTGAAATGTCTAGCTACGTTTGGTTTTCAATAAAAAATCAAAAACGATATCTTAACATTCCAGTTTTTTGCGGCTATCTACAATATGAAAAATTATAGCTTAAATTTCTTTTCAGATAATTGATCAGCACCAAAATACGAAACTTTGCCAAATTTAAACATAAGCTCTATCTCCACTAATAAGCGACATCCCCATGGTGAGCCTCGAAATTGAATCACCCAGTATAACAATTTTTTTTTTTGAGGCCTTGACCCGTGAGCGTTGGCTGAGGGTTGTTTTAGTGGAACAGTGTTCAAGTCGCCAAAGCTGTCCAAATCAAGGGGACGCGAACAAGTGAAAGGGAAGTATGCAGTCTGCAGTAGCGCCACAGAAAAGAGAACAAGCAGAACGGAAACTCTCGTTGGTGGGAAGATCTACGCCAGATGAGGAGCAGAGATGATGAGTATAATGCTGACAAGAATACAGTTATCCATTAAATATATACACGAAAAGTTAAAATTTGTTCTTATTCTACTAATACAAAAAAAAAGAATGTATGTTTTTTTTGTAGATGATTCATACGGTATTAACGGGACTGGTAGCGGAGGTTATAGCTGGAAAATGATTTCTTGCAGAGTTCTACATTGGTATAATAGAAAAGATATATTTTTATAAACAATCTAAGACAACATAACTATTAGCAAATTAACGTCTTCTCTATTGAATTTTTGAAACGTTAGCTCGTGAACTTGTGGCGTAATATTAATTTTAAATGTTATTACCTACTTCAAGTGAAAGTCAATTTATTGTAGTTAGTGCAAATTTGATTCTAATATAAGCTACCTTTACGTCAGCAACGTTCTTCTTTATTTTCTCCTTTATCGTTTCATATAGGTACTAGCTTTAACTGTATCCCAGGCATCGATTCAAATTATTTGTTATTAATATTGAAGAAATAAAAACCTCGTTAACTTTATTTCATATTGTTTTAGATCCAAATATTTTTCAGTTTCATTACTATTATTAATATTATTAAATAATAAATAGTATTATGTTTAATTTGATGCACGAATAAAATCTTATTCTGTTCATTCTAAAGATTGCCGATTTCAGCCAAAACTTAATCAGCTCATGCAAAGTACATTAGAAACCTGTGTAAAAATTTTTATCATTTGGTGCAACCACTTTCCTGGAAATTTGTGCACAGTCCCACATACGGACAGACACCCATTTGACAACGGAGCAATCAACAATCTCTTTACATAAGTAATGTATTGTGGCCGGTAAAAATACTTATACTGTTGATTATCTATGGGGCTGTACAACCACATCGGGCGCTGGCTAGCGCTGACCTAGCGCTGACACTAAGCGGTCGCCATCTTGCGAGCGGAGATAATAGACTTCTCGTGTAACTGTTCAGCCGGTCCGACGGCGCCGCTAGCGATTTCTGCTAGATGTGGTTGTACAGGCTCAATGTTTAGGTAAAGCCTAAAGCAATTCACTATAGGTATGTTCGAGCAGTACTAAAATAACTGCATAAAGCACTTTTTCTTCTAAAAGATAACAGAGGTTTTGCCCTTCCAAAACCTTCATTGCGCATGCGTAGAAGAATACCGAATTGTTTTTACTGCTCCTCGAACAAAGCTTATATTATCGTTAAATAGAATTAAACAACTCACCATTCAAAATACATTTTTAAAACATATCTAAAACAAACGAGAAACAAATATTAAGATAAAACCACATATATTTATATTAACATTACCTTTTGGCATCTTCAGCTTCGACATCATTATTCTTAAATTTAGATTCCCATTTGTATACTAAGTCTAGAGCAGAGTGTAGATTTACAGCATAAAAGAAAGACCTCTTTTTATTTACAGTTAAATCCTTCAAAACTTCCTAGAAGAATTAAATAAATAACAAATGTAAGTTACAAATATAATGATCACTTACAAGATACTCTTTGCATTTCTTTGCAAGTTCTTCATATTCAGGATGTTCATATGCCAGTAAAAAATTCTGTGTTAACATTTGCACATGTTGCCTCATCTGTTGTTCTAAAAGCAGTCTTTGTTCTTCAGTAAATTGCACATTATTCGGATCTTCTGTTTCATCAAGTTGAGCTTCATGAATTGTATAAAATTGTTGATCCTAAAACAGAAATTTTAAAAACAATTTCAAAATATTAATCAACTGGAAAAAATAAGAACCGGAGTACCACAAGGTTCCATCCTTGGGCTATCTTATATACAGGTGTGCTATAAAGATTGCGACAAACTGATAGGGATTGTATGTGACACCTAAAAAAGCAATTTTTGGCAATAATGTTATATCTGGAAAAGAGCTGTATGGGCATTACGCTGAATCAAACTTACTAACTTTGAAAGACAATTTGTAACACTATAACAATCAAACTGAAAGTGAACTGAAAACCTATGCACGACAACAAATTATCTGATCAGAGAAAAACTTAGGGAACTTGAAATGCTGAAGCTGGTACACAAGATAGTAGATAACTACATCCAGGACAACCAGCTCCACTTCATTCGAAGCAGTGAGATCAACCACTATGCCACAACTTAACAAAATCCACAAATATACTTAAAATAAAAACACTGCAGAGGAAGGAAGGTGACTAATGTGTGACGGACTGAAAATCTACAACCAGGACTTTAAGTCCGTTATATTCAATATTATTATTCAATATATATTATATTCAAAATGCAATTTGTCACTATTAGAGTGGTTGCGCACAGACTTTTTGTATAGAAACGGATTTTTTTTTACAAAACTGGACTTGACACACACCATTTGATTAACTAAGGAAATAAAAAAGAGATACTTACATCAATAGGATACTGCGTGGGGACTTGATTTTCTATGTCACTAATTTGTGGCTGTGGATCCACGTCCAAATTCATATTGAAGTTTAAATTGTCGAAAACCAGACTTTCACAGTCAAGCAACTCAGCAATTAGTTGATTCAACTCTTTTCTAGACACCTTGACTCCATTGTCCTCTCTTAGCTCCTCTTTTAATTCTTCTTTATCAGGTTGTTCATCGGCGAGCACATTATACTCAGGGTCATGATCTTCATCATCTTTGGTTACCTCATCCAGAGGCCTAGTAAATTCCTTCAGGAAATCCATCCAGTCCTCATCGTCACATTCCATATCGTACATTTCGGGAGTGATATCGGGCGGAATAAAGGCCTCTTCAATCTTCTCCAGCGGAGTTGCACTCAAGGAGAGCTTGGACCTTGTCCGTAGAGCGATGGTGGCCTCTTCAATTTGCTCTTCCACTGTCTTTGCTTGCGGTACTTTAAATATACCATCTTCAGACCAGTTGGTTTGAGTGCCGCAGTCATTTTTTGGTGTTGGTGGACCAACGGATGGTGGATCTGATTCACTGTAAACGGAACTATCTCTTTCATCATCACTCTGAAAATGTATTGTTATTTTGATTTATTTTTGTTGTTTTTGTAATAGTGCGTACCTCTTCGCCTGGAACATATTCATCTCCAGAGGAATCCTCCTGCAGTTCCTCAGTGATTAAAGCTTGAACTTCTGAAGTCGGCTTTGGGGATTTCCAAGGGATAGCAGGATATAATTCCCTATAAAAGTCATATAAAATGTATATAGTATAGTTGAATGTGTAACAGATACATAAAAGATTAGTTAGTTACTTATAATCAGGACTGGCTGGTGGTTTTGCAAGGCCCTAAATATATTATTTTATATTAGTTAGAGATCCGGTATAAGAAATACAAACCCTCATCTGTTATTTAATGATAATAAAAAACATATGGTAGATAATATATTGATTGATACATCACAAATAGGTTGCCTAGCTAAATCACGTGCCGATGATATTAAATAATAAAATATCTGAATTTTTTCGATCAACTACTCCGATTACTTATTAATGAAAGTCGATCATCAGCAGAGAGAGTATACCGCAAGGAATTGAAAAAAATAAAGGTTGCCTACTTTCCCCTCTGCGCAACTATGGAGTTGCTAGGTATAAACAAAAATGGCTTTTCCCTCGGCTGCTCAGTGATTTATTTTATTATTATTTCTTTTTGGGCATTCGGATTAGCAAACGTTCAGATCACCGAGGTTCGGATAATCGACGCTCTACTGCAGCGCTGGATTTAAGGGAGGGGAGCTGGGCGGCAGCCCAGGGGCCCCTACCAAACAGGGGCCCCCACCAAAATGAAACAAAACAAAGAAAACAAAAAAAGGAACTTTTGAAATAACCAGAACTGCAGTTTAACACTTTTATTGAAATCGGGCGTTCAAAGTCAAGTAAGTACATACAACTAATATAACCAGAAATTTAATTCCGAAAGTTTTCTACCAGTCATTGACCAATTTCTTATCTCGTTGTGTCAAAGGTTTGACATATTGTACTACAGTTATTGTGCTGTATATTTGTTGCAAATTTTTTTGAGAGTGCACTTCATTTAAACATGACATACAAGAAGAAGACTTGGTTTGAAGTAATAATAATAATAATAACTTTATTCAAAGCATGATAGCAGTTACAACAGGCTCACAACAGTATAACATATAACTTCAAATACATAAATACAAATTAATACTATACATCAAAAAACTTCAATCAATTTCCTTCTATTACAAATCAAACAAAATACACTCTTTTAAATCCCTCAAAACTACAACCAAAATAGTTCAAATTTGCATTGTGCAAATTAACCAAACGTACTATTCTAGCCAAAGGGGAGTTGCTGAAGGCTCGGACAATACCTTTCGGCCAACAAACTGAGGTCCCTAAGTTGCCTTGTGGGTATTGCAAAATTAAACTGTGCGAGTATCGACAGGGATTCAGCCGACTGTTTATTACTTTAAATGTAAAGCAAAGATCTAAATACCCACGACAATCTCTCAGCGACTGCAAGCCCAAATACTGCCTGGTCAGTACCAAACCAAGATCCACCCCTCCCCCTAAATACAGTCTATACTTAAGCCCCCTGACAAAACGGTTTTGGACATGTTCAATTCTACCTATATGAGATTCAAAATATGGGTTCGAAATGACAGAACAGTACCGAAATCTAATTAAAGAAGCGAACAAAAGCATTGACGTTCTGGGGTTCGAGAAAGATTGCGTCATCTAATTTACAAAGCCAAGCATCCTGTTAGCACTTGCAATCAAAAAGTCATAGTGTGTCCGGAAAGTAAATCCAGTATCAAAAACAACACCAAGATCCCTAATCCTATCCCTCTTTGAACATGTGGCTCTCCATCGTGTAATTCAATGGTATTAAACTCCTTTTACGTGAGAAAGAGATTACGAAACATTTGTTCATATTTACCGAGAGGCCATTCCTATTGTACCAGTCGGAGAGGACAGATATATCCCCCTGAAGGGAATGGATATCCTCTATGGAATTTATTTTCCCATAAAGTTTCAGATCGTCAGCAAACAGAACAAATTTCGAGTTCAAATTGTTTCCGATATCATTCACAAAGATGTTAAAAAATATAGGTCCCAAGTGGGATCCTTGAGGAACCCCGCTCGTTACCCCTATTGGATCCGAAGTGTACCCATTCAGGTTCACACACTGACTCCTACCTGGCAAATAAGATCTAATCCAAGTCAAAAAAGGATCCCTCAAACCATAGGCATGTAACTTAGTGACAAGCACATCATGGTTGATAACATCAAAGGCTTTGCTGGAATCTGTATATACTGCATGCACTTCACTCCCCCCCCCCATCCAAAGCACAGGAGATGTAATTTGCATAATTAGAGATTTGTTACAGTGGATTTGCCCTCACAGAAACCATGCTGACGTTCTGAGATAATACCTTTAAATGTAGATGTTAATATTGGCACTATTAGCTTTTCGAATACGTCACAGACCTGACGATAGTTTTTAACATTTCCCCTATTTCCACTCTTGAAAATTGGCCTCGAAAAAGACTCTTTCCACTCCGAAGGAAAGTGATGTGACATACACAGAAAACGCTGACTCTAGCTCCGTTTCTATCTTTGCAAAAACAAACAAAAGGACAAGAACAAGTAACAATCGTCTAAAATTAACAGCTGAACAACAAGTGTGATACATCATAATTGAAACTGACGAAAGATCTACTGAAATGTTAAAATCGAACATGCCACCCATAACAAGACCAATGATATCTCCACAATCTTTAAAGATAACTCCAGTACCCAATTAGATTTCTCGTGCCGTTGCAGTGTTTTTGTTATCAACGTCTAATTCAGAAATTTTTTTTTAAAATAAAAACTTAATGACATTGTTTAAAAATTTAACCCTATAGAAGAAAAAAGTATACAATATCAAAATCTCTATTTTTTACCAAAACAAGACAAATATCACATTACCTACTGATTTTAATACACCTTTCATTTCACATGAAATTGGCCCGATATTATCAGAAATGTTGCATAGCTATACATAAAGTTCTGTTATTGCGAATATGGTATGGTTTCAATCTACACACTACAAGCAATTCGTTTTTTAAAGAACTATTCGAATTGACTAAATATTATTGGAAATACGAGTGATTACAAATTTGTACCTTCTGGCTTCTTTTTGGCCCACAGTATATAATAATAATCAAACTGTACAATTCTTACGTGTATCTATGCAAAATCATGTCATCAGTAATATGCTTATATCTTTAAGGGCCACTGCTGCATTATTCCTAAGGCACCACAGCTGCAAAGGGGCCCAATAGCTTTTCTGCCCAGGGCCCCCACAGCTTTTCTGCCCAGCGGCTCCCACAGTCCTAACTCCGGCGCAGCTCTACTGTATTATTATTTTAATACGCACACGTAAAACGTTGACTTCAATATCAGCTAACTTTTTATCATACAACTTGTCAATGTTTAGTAACTTAGGGTAGAACCAAGGCCGGTAAAGCCGTATTCTACAGAGGTTATGCCAACAACCATGTGCGGGGCGGGGACGACCACCAGTGACGTCCCTCACTTCTATCTCGTAAGACGCAAAACTCCCAGTCTTTTATCGATCCTGACACCACTGACGTTACTTTTCCGTGAGTTTATAGGCATCTGCGGGGGTCGCTAGAATACATTGGCAATATAGGCATCGGCGCAACCTCTGTAAAATACGGCTCTACCAACCTTGGGGTAGAACACAGAACAATTGTGGGTTGATAAGTGTACCGTCAAATCAACAAAACCGGATGGCCTATAATATAGTTCAATATTCTAGGTTTTGCATTTTATCCGTATATATCTAAACAGAAATATGTCAGAATTTAGGACAATGATTTTTGGACGTTTACCTAAATTTAAATTAAAATAAACGTACTTTGCTTTGGCTCTTGTCAACTTCGGTTCATAAACTGGTAAATCTTTCACAACGCAATTCGGATCTTCCACTTGCCGGACCAAGGCAACCAAATGTTCATTTTGAACGGCATGTTTAATAATATTTTTTACTTTTGACGCAGACAAATTAGCCTTTGCTGCTTTCTCATCTAGTTTCCTCTCCAGGTCTTCCTCAACGGCGTCGATAAACTCCTGATCCTTTGCTGATATTTCAATTATTTGCTTCGATTTCTTTTTGCAAGACGGGCTATCTAACACTATTTCTAATCCTCCATCCGAATCATCAGCTTTCTCGTCATCATCGTGCGTATCACTAGCACCTGACTCTTCCATCTTTACTGAAGTTTCCATATCCCCAACGCCAAGCTTTTAAAAAAGCTTAGCTTAGAAGTTACGATCTGTAAACAGTGTAAACACCACTTTCAAATGCTAAGGTTGCGGGACGCGGGGGAAATGGTCAGCTGTCAGCGCTTCAGTACCACCACAATAGAGCGAAATAAGCTGTTTTGAAGCATAGTTTCGCGATTTTTTACACAACCAACAATTTTTATATCAATGAATGTTCAGTTTCAATATGATCAACGACAGTAGATTCGATAAAGTGAAAATAAAATAAGTTTGTATAAGTTATTGTAAACTATCATAAAGCTATTATAGTTGCTTCATCTCCTATGATCATCACGATTGGTATCCCTGGCCATCAAAATACAAACAATATTAACCTCAAATTTTAGTTATTAATTTTGTCAGTGCATTACAATTTTTTATATGCCTTATTGTAATTAACATTGTTTTCAGTATACTATGAACGTGGAAAATAAGTCGTTGCAGAAAAAGCAATGTTTTTCTGTGAAACGTGGAAGAAAGGATGGGTTTGTGTAATTTATGATTAAGAAATAATTTTTTTTATTTTGTTTAAATTTTAGCCTAGTTTTACAAATATATCATACGATCAACGAGATAGGGACGATAAGGTTCATAAACTCCTGTTTTAATGGAACAGGTCAAGTACTTGCCGCTTGTACAATCAAGGGAGATGTGTACCTTTTTAGTTTTACATTTACTAAATTCTGGCTATTGAAGACCATGACATCATGTACATTTTTAAAGTTTAATTTACAGAATGACTTAGAAATATTTATCGGGAGCAATAATGGAGATGTAAACATTATTAATATTGAATCCGGACAGTTTGTGTTTAAATTAAGAGCTCATAAATATCCTGTACTCAGTATATCATTTGCTACAGAAGTTTTGTGTGCTACTTCGTCTGCAAATGAAGCTGTTATTTGGGATTTAAGGAGTTATACAAAAGTGCAAACATTAACTTTGTCATCTGATGCTGCGCTCAAACAGGTTTACTAGTACTTTGTTTACTTCTTCTTTATATTTAAAATAATAGTTAAATTTTAGGTAATGTTTATGCCTGTTTCAAATGATCTTTTGACTTGCTTCAGTGACGATGCCATACATATTTGGAAGTATGGTACTTTTGACAGTTTGAAACAAATCCAACCTGCAGCTTGGAATAAATTTCAAATAAAATGTGTCACATTTACAAAGTAAGTGCTTCTGATTACTAATAACATCTGATACCCGTTGGAACTACTCGGGTTTTAATGATTATTTCTTTAAAGCGTTCCAAACTTCATCAACTAAAATCTGTTTGGGTTAAAAAGTGGTGTTAATTATTATTTACAATAAATTTTTGCATTGTTTGTTATTTAATTGTGTGTATAAACAATTATGAAATGGATATAAGAACATAATATTCAGGAATCGATACCAAAAGATTACAGTAATTAATTAGCAGATATGATATGATTAATTTATAGAATGAGGAAAGATATATCATACAAGTCACCACAGGGTATTGTTATTTAGCGGTTGTTTGCCACTGAGCGTGATAGAATGACTAACCCGATTGATTGTCCACATTTTTACGTGCAACAATTCTTGGAACAGTTATGAACAATTTATTTTGTAAGATAAAAGCAAGCAAAACTTGATTGCATATAGTTCACAGATGATGCATTTTATTAAAAAATTATTCCTACAAGACTCTTAGAATTAATCTTTGAATTAAAAAAATTTGCTACATATATGGAATAAGCGGAAGACCTGCATATTGATTATTGAATATATATTTAGAGCTTTATTAAAACCAAAAGATTTTAGTTTCAAATTTTTTTGTGCTTCAAGATTTATTTATGTATTCCGATAATTTTGACTAACCCTGTATATTGATGGTAAATTACCTTTGATAATTTAAACCGGACTGTGGACTCGGAGGTCAGACAAATTTTCGAGTCGGAGTCGGAAAAAATGTACCAACTCCAACTCTGAGTCCAGGTTTAACTACTGTAGAAAAAAAAAACATGCGAGATGGACGGTTCTTCAGCAGACAGTAAACAAATAAAACCAAATATTCTATTAGGTCTTTTACAAAGTACCTACCTACATACATATATAAATAATCAAATTACAACACACACTGTTCAAGCGAAATTGATGAGAATTAACAACAGTAGTCTGACAGAAATTTGAACAAGAGAATTAAAATTAGATCTAGAGGTAGGGCCGTAGTTAATTTATTCAGAAGTTATACCTGTACGCATAATTATGATTATTTTCAGCTTTGAAAATAATTAAAACTGATAGGCAGCTTTGCAGAAGAATTCGTTGCAGCCATTCTGTCCCTCACAACAAGTTTATAAACGTATATTGCACTTAATTTTGTTTTTATTAGAATGTATTTTATTTCGTATTACACACTGTGCCTTATGGGTGCTTTTGTTATATTATTAGAGATATAGACAGTCAGTTAAATGGACAAAGTCTTAGCAATTTGTATGTTCTCTAATGAGAAAATAGTTTAACACTTAATGATTTCAGAGATATTTTCAATAAACAAAGATATTACATTTTATAAATAACTTTTTTATTTGTGTTTTTAAATATTTTTTTTTATTTGTGGTCCGATCAATAGGTCTTCTTGACATCTTATAGGCCGTTTTTATTTACATTTAGATGTTCATCGTTCACTTTAAATATTTTTGTCAACAAATTTGCTGGACACAAATAAAAGTTCTGTTTTTCCTATGGGTTTGTGGTATTTGTTTGTGTGAATAATTTGATATGCACAAGCCATATGTTTAATACAATCAGAATACTCAAATAGAAACATAACTTATTAAATTTGTTTATTATTTTCTGGTAGTGTTTTTGTTTTCATAGCAAATTTAATATTACACAGTTGTATTATTCTGTGTCAAATTTGTGATTATTTACGTGTAAGATTTTTATTACACAGAATTACATATTTGAAAATATTATTATAATTTTTCTGGAGTCGGAGTCGGACCACGAAAAATATTTGCAGTCGGAGTCTAGAAGTATTTTACCGACTCCGCAGCCCTGATGTAAGCTGTAAATTAAGGTAACTAAAAATCCGTAAATTACCATTATTTAAGGTCATTTATTTGGTATTTACCCGATAAATTATGCTTTTACATCCCTGCATATGCACCAATTCACCTTGGCAACATTAATTTTGTTATGGTTTTTTTAGTAATTTACTACAAGTTGATGTTACTTGCTACCTGCACTTGGCATCATTTAAATTTGTCATTGTCATCATCGTCAGAATTTCCGTGTCAAAATAACTTGAATTTGAAAAGAACTACATATTATTATTTCATTTTATAGCAAAATAAAACAAATTTTAGCTTAAATTTCTTTCTCTGTTGTTTTGTCATTTTTTGAGAATTCCGTTTAGTTTCCGTCAAAATTTAATGAAAACTCAATTTGGTTTTTATGTCATTAATCTCATTATATAAAGCCTCACATAGAAGCCACACTTATATGCTTGAGTCACTATTAGTAGAGCCCTGAAACCATAGTACTTCTCTGAGATATTAGGAAAAACACGATGTAGTATCGCTCTCAGCACTAATAATAGTAATACGACCATATCAAGTTAAGCCTATGAGTTAAGCCACACGTTTTCACCACTAATAAATTAAAGGTCCCTCCCTGGTTCAATAATCCAGGTGGCTGTAATATTTAATTTATTTAAAATTTACATGACGCCTGTATATCACCAGTTTCTATACATTTAATACATTAAAGCTTGGCTTAGAGGTTAAGGGGAAGTTGTGCAAAATCCGAGTAGTTCCAATGTGTCTGAGATGAAATAAACCTAATTTTACTTAACTGCAGTGACAATAAATTGAATTTTTAGGAATGGTCGAGTTATGGTTCTAGGTGGAGTTACATCACAACTAGCTATATTTTTAGTAGACACCTGGAAATTGGAGAAAACAGTAACGCTCCCTAATCTGATAACTGGACTAAAGAAATTAGATTTTGTGTCGCAACCATTTGATGGAGGGGCGAATAGAATTCTTTCGATATTATCAGGCAATGGAATACTTTATTTTTATGACATGATGTTGGATGAAATTATCAATCGAAACATATCTTTCGATGTGGAAATAAGCAAATATAGTTATTCAGCGGATGGACGTTATGTTGCCTGCGTATCCACAACAGGGTGGATCAACGTCTACCTGTTGGCCCCATACACATTAGCACATTTGTCTACGCCAAAAGATAAGAAATTTGATTTTAAAGCTAAGAATAAACAAGAAACTTTGAAAAAATCCACGTTAGCTTTACATCAAATCAAAGAACAGGTAACTTGATCGGAGGTTTACTCAATTATTTATGTAAACTTTTGATGATTCATACAGTACGATATACTTAACTGAAAAATCAAACTAGATATAAACTAAACTATCCTATAGCATGTAATTATATTATTTAATTTAGGGATTATCTTAATCTTTTATTGTAATAATATTACATGCGATAAAACTCCAAAAAAAGTTGCTCTAAGTTAGAGGTATTCAACTTCTAATCATATGAATAAAGTGTATATTAGGGTGGGCCAAATGTATACCTTGCAAAATCTTTTTTTTTGCTGAAGGGCAATGATCCCCACCAATCGGTTCCCTTTTCGGAAAAATTAAATTCCCTCTAAATTAAAAAAAAATCGGTTAACATTAACAAGTGCCACTGAGCACCTCAAATTTCCCATTTAAACTACATTGGAAAAATTCATCTTTTTTTCACGTCGCGGATTTAGAAAAAAAGTTGCGGGAGATAATCAGAAATTGTTCAGAAGTTCCCAAAGATCAAATCCACAACCACTATTTTTTTTTCACCGCCCCCACCCTCTTCTGCAGTACACTAAAAATGAGGCAAAATTTTCCCCAAATTTACAATTTTACAAAATTACGTGATTTATTATTTTCCTGACAAATTACTATTATTGGATTATATTGACATGTTTTTAGTCATTTTTAAATTAATTTTAAATTGTTATTGCTTTTTTGTCATTTATTAACTAATTAGCAATTGTTTAAACAATTACCATTTGTTTAAACAAAAATATATATGATAGGTTAATAATATGGTGACATACAGGCGGGATGTAAACTACTTCCAAAGTAGATGACATTTGATAGGTGCACGTCAAGATAGGTTAGTGTTTGGTAGTAACCACTGCTTCCTTTCCTTGATTTATGACAATTATATCTAACAAATGTCATAGGCCTCAGTAGCTCGGATGGGAGAGCATTGTACTAGAAACGCAAAGGTCCCTGGTTCAAATCCAGGTTGTTGCAGTAATTTTTGATTTATTTAAAATTTACATCCCGCATGTATGTCACCACATTATTAACCTATAATATTACTTTGCCAAAGTACCTATGTCGCTAAACATTTTCATTTGTAAAAATATATGTGGTTACGTACATATTTTTCTAATTTTGTAAAGATTATTAGATTATTGTTATGTTTTGTAATTTATTAACTAATTTGCAATTGTGTAAACAAATACCATTGTAATGGACATAATTTTCTATATTTTTTACATAAATTACTATTAGATTATTGGCAGTTTTATGACATTTATTGACTAATTTGTAATTGTTTAAACAAATACTATTCTTCTAAAGAAGTTCCATTTTTTTAAATCAATATATTTCTTTCAATATTTTCTTTTTGTAGAAATTATTATTGTTACATTGTTGGCATGTTTTTGTAGTTGTTACTTAATGTACAATTATTTGAACAAATAAATTTGTTTAAACAATAATATACAATGTTAGTATGTATTTCTTGACAACAATTATTATAGGATTTCTGGTCTTTTCTGTAATTTTGGAGGTAAGTATTAATACAATAATAATTTTTGCCAAGAAGATACGTCAAGTATATTTTTGTTTAAACAAATGGTATTTATTTAAACAATTGCAAACTGTAATTAATGTATATGCCAACAATCTAATAATTGCTCAATAAAATAGAAATATATGTCGAAAATGCTCTTAATAACAATTTCTTTTAAAAAACATTTTAATTTTAAATGGGAAATTTGAGATGCCCGGTGGCATGTTTTGATGTAAACTGATTTTTCTCAAATTTGGAGAATTTTTTTTTTTCTGGAAAGGGAACCGATTGGCGGGGATCGTTGCCCTCTAGCGAAAAGTCCGTTTTTTTGGACCACCCTAGTGTATATTGTTTTTTGATTCACATGCAGATGTATATTACCATGTGTGTGTGTGTGTGTGTGTGTATAATAATCAAATGTTTCTTAATTCTACAATAGAACATATTCATGAAAATTAACAGAGTAATACCTGTTTACACCTGGCTGCCAGAGGTTGCGGCCAAGTGAGCAAAGACAGCCCAAACTTTTCAAGGTCCTTACGTTTCTCTCTTTGCAATGAATTATAATTTATCTTAAACAAGTGAACAAAATTGTTTGGAAAGAAATAATTAATTTAATTTCAATTAAAAATACTTGTGGTTATGTTTTGAAAGGGAACGTGGCAGAAACGTATTCATCTGTTTATAATTATCTATAAAAAATGTGTTTTGAATAAAAAACACATGAACGTAGTTATCTTGCCGTCAAATCTCCTACTAATACAACTGGCAAAGAACGATTATAATACATACTATTTTTTCCTGTATTATTTTATATTTTCCCTTATATTATTTTTTGTTTAAATGTAATTTAAAATTTAAATATTTAAATTGAATTTATTTTTAACGTTTTCAGATCAATGATGTTTTAGCCATACAGAAACTATTAGTAATACTAAAAGAGTACGGGCAGTATCCAGAAGCATATAGACTTAAAATTTGGACTCAACTGCTACAACTGCCAAACAACGTGCAACAGTTCAATGTTTTAAACCAAAAATATGCCGAAGCGACATTTGAAGACTTGGAAAAGAAGTATCCACTGGAAAACAAGATCGCGCTAAAAAATCTAAAGAAACTTTTGTTCAGCTTGACACTGTGGTGCCCATTCTTTGGAGAAGTTGCTTACCTACCGTTGTTCGCTTTTCCATTTCTTAAAGTATTTCAGAATGATCCTGTCATTTGTTTTGAGGCTGTATCAACAATTATAGGTACGTAAGTAAATATATGGTAAATAGCAGGACTCAGTTATACTTGTTGGCTGTTCTATAATGAAAATAATTTATTGGAAAATAAAATCATTAAAACTACTCTGTACATACCACAGAACTGTATTCATTTAGAAAAAAGACAAATACATTTTTTACAATCATCTTGCGAATGCATTTTCAGACAGATGATCAAATAAAGGTCAGTTGAGTTGGGTGCTATGAAAAAAAAAAAATGAGTACATACTTTATGTTCAATATATTGAAGTAATTAGTCATAATTAGTGATGTTAAATTACAGGTAATTTCAAAAAATGAGAATATTATCGGTAATATTACAGTAATATTACCGGTAATATTACCAGTGATGTTTAATTACGGTAATATTACCCTGGCAATATTATCATTTATCATTACAATGAATTATGACGACTTGGGCGTTTTGAGTTTTTGTATTTTTGTTTCTGAAAGGGCATTGACTAGTACCAAGAAACTCAGTTAAAGCTTTTCTGTGAGACTTTTTCAAGGATTTTATGAACTATAGTTCATCCCTTATATATTTTATACATTCTCAAAAAAATAGCATTTTTAAGACTGTGATGTACCTATATGCATAGTCCGTGTTTCGGTCCGTGTTTCAAGGTCTGTTACAGCGTTTCTGTGAGACTTTTTCAAGGACTGTATGAAATATAGTTCATCCCTTATATATTTTATACATTCTCAACAAAATAGCATTTTTAAGGCTATGATGACTGTGTGTACCTATGTGCGTAGTCCGTGTTTCGGTCCGTATTTCAAGTGCTGTTAAAGCTTTTCTGTGAGACTTTTTCAAGGATTCTATGAAATATAGTTCATCCCTTATACATTTTATGCATTCTAAAAAAATGGCAGTTTTAACCCTTTCACTGCTCTTGACGAATATATTTGCCAAATGGTGCGAACAAGTTTTTTCCCAATTCATGTAAAAATAGGATCAGAATGATCATACGCCTCAAAACTAGTAAATAGCAAAAAAATGTTGCCGCAGTGAAAGGGTTAAGACTGTGATATACCGGGTGATTCAATTTCGATCCTCACCATGGGGATCTCACTTATCACTGGAGATAGAGCCTATGTTTAAATTTGGCAAAGTTTCGCATTTTTGTGCTAATCAATTATCTGAAAAGAAATTTAAGCTATCATTTTTCATTTTGAAGATATCCACAAAAAACTAAAATTTTAAGATATCGTTTTTAATTTTTTATTCGAAACCAAATATAGCTAGACATTTAAAACAAAAACATTCTACAGGTACTTTTTGCAAAGGAATGCAATGTCATTTTTTAATTTGAAATAATATCAAAGATGGCGGCGTAACCATGGCCAACTTTTGTTTTTCTTATGGGCGCCATATTGAATTTTGGCATTTTCCGATGCTCGTATTTTTTCTCATTTCCGCAATGTATAACATGTTACCATTCATTTTTAAAATAATGGTGTAATAATCAAAAAACCTTCAGGTACCCAACTGGAGCTTGGTTACAGACCGCCGGAGTCGTTGCCAAGCAACACCAACAAAATGCACTTGGATCAAGCGGCGCCCTCAGCGTTAGGTTTGCCATTTAATCAAATTCACCTTAATTGTGGTTGATTGTGGATGTAAAATGCCGTTTACCAATAACGAAAAGCATGATATAATTAAGAGTTTAATTGAATTTTGATATTTTCCGATAGTCGTGTCTTTTCTCATTTGCGAAAGGAATAACATGTTGGCATTATTTTTTAAAACAATGGTTTAATAATAAAAAACACGTTCTTCTTTTTCTTGTTGTTTGTCGTGCTTATCAAGTAACCAACTGCAGCTTGGTTACAGACCGCCGGCGCCGGACTGACAAAGAGTGCTTTGGATTTAAAACATTCAGATTGTAAAAGAAGCAAGTTTATACAACATAAAGATTATTTTTAAGTAAATGTTCAAATTGGCCGCTATTTTCTTGAAGGCATAAAAGCGTGCACGCTTTTCCACATGTTGTTATGCTCTTCTAACTGTTCTTCCAGGAATAGCATTGACCGCATTTGTTATTCGATCCCGCAGATCGTCGATATTTCTGCGAGTATCGTGATAAATTTTATCGTTCACAGTTCCCCAAAGAAAATAGTCCAGAGGACTTAAACCAGGAGATCCACCACTCCACCATTACCAATCCAACGATTCGGAAATTGTTGATTTAAATAATTTCATACAATTGCAAAGTTTGACTTGTGTGGGGTTTGTACGGTTTCAATATCTTTGTTCGTGGTCTGCAAACACGTGTTTGCGGCAATTACAAATTAAGGGCTAATTCCCGCATAGAAATCCAAGAATCGTCATTTATGTAAAAACCATTGCAAATCAATGTTATTTAACGTTTACCATTTCTAAAATACCTCTTTGATTAGTTTCAACATTTCAATGAGGATTATAAGAATTGCAGGGTTTAGTAAACGATCCATGGTCTGCTAAATTTTTGTCCAATGTTAGGAATATTGTACGATGGGGCATTTCTATGAGAACAATAATAAACCCTTATCACATGACTGTTTTTGTTATTGGTAAATGGCATTTTACATCCACAATCGACCACAATTAAGGTTTATTCGGTTAAATGGCAAACCCAATGCTGAGGGCGCCGCTTGATCCAATTGCATTTTGTTGACATTGCTGGGCAATGAGCCCGGCGGTCTGTAACCAAGCTCCAGTTGGGTACCTAAAGGTTTTTTGATTATTACACCATTATTTTAAAAAAGAATGCTATCGCGCTTTTCGTTAAACGGCATTTTACATCCACAATAAACCACAATTAAGGTTTATTTTGTGCATTTTGCTGGTGTTGCTTGGCAACGACTCCGGCGGTCCGTAACCAAGCTCCAGTTGGGTACCTGAAGGTTTTTTGATTATTACACCATTATTTAAAAAAAGAATGGGAACATGTTATACATTGCCGAAATGAGAAAAAACGCGAGTATCGGAAAATGCCAAAATTCAATATGGCGCCCATAAGAAAAACAAAAGTTGGCTATGGTTACGCCGCCATCTTTGATGATATTTCAAATTAAAAAATAGCTCTGTATTCCTTTGTAAAAAGTACCTGTAGAATGTTTTTGTTTTAAATGTCTAGCTATATTTGGTTTTGAATAAAAACTTAATTATATCACGCTTTTCGTTATTGGTAAACGGCATTTTACATCCACAATCAAGGTGAATTTGATTAAATGGCAAACCTAACGCTGAGGGCGCCGCTTGATCCAAGTGCATTTTGTTGGTGTTGCTTGGCAACGACTCCTGCGGTCTGTAACCAAGCTCCAGTGGGTACCTGAAGGTTTTTTGATTATTACACCATTATTTTAAAAATGAATGGTCACATGTTATACATTGCGGAAATGAGAAAAAATACGAGCATCGGAAAATGCCAAAATTCAATATGGCGCCCATAAGAAAAACAAAAGTTGGCCATGGTTACGCGGCCATCTTTGATATTATTTCAAATTAAAAAATGACATTGCATTCCTTTGCAAAAAGTACCTGTAGAATGTTTTTGTTTTAAATGTCTAGCTACCCGGTATATACCGGGTGATTCAATTTCGATCCTCACCATGGGGATCTCGCTTATTACTGGAGATAGAGCCTATGTTTAAATTTGGCAAAGTTTCGTATTTTTGTGCTAATCAATTATCTGAAAAGAAATTTAAGCTATCATTTTTCATTTTGAAGATATTTAGAAAAAACTGAAATGTTAAGATATCGTTTTTAATTTTTTATTCAAAACCAAAAGTAGCTAGACATTTGAAACAAAAACATTCTACAGGTATTTTTTAACAAGGATGGCAGTCTCATTTTTTAATTTGAAACAACATCAAAGATGGCGGCGTAACTATGGCCAACTTTTGTTTTTCTTAAGGGCGCCATGTTGAATTTTGGCATTTTCCGATAGTCGTGTTTTTTCTCATTTCCGCAATGTATAACATGTTACCATAATTTTTTAAAATAATGGCGTAATAATCAAAATACCTTCAGGGACCCAACTGGAGCTTGGTTACAGACCGCCAGAGTCGTTGCCAGGCAAAGCCAATAAAATGCACTTGGATCAAGCGCCGCCCGCAGCGTTAGGTTTGCCATTTAAACAAATAAACCTTAATTGTGGTTGATTGTGGATGTAAAATGCCGTTTATCAATAACGAAAAGCGTGGTATAATTAGGGTTTATTATTGTTCTCTTAGAAATGTCGCATCGTACAATATTCCTAACATTGGACGAAAGCGGCCCATGGATCGTTTAGTAAACCCTGCAATTCTCTCTCATGCAAATGTTGAAACTGATCAACGACGTATTTTAGACATGGTAAACGTTAAATTACCATAATTTGTAATGCTTCAACTACTGGTTTTTAGATAAATGACGATCCTCGGATTTCTAAGCGAGAAGTAGCCCTTAATTTGGAATTGCCGCAAACACGTGTTTTTGTTTTTGTTTGAAGTGTCTAGCTACATTTGGTTTTGAATAAAAAATTAAAAATGATATCTTAACATATCAGTTTTTTGTGGATATCTTCAAAATGAAAAATGATAGCTTAAGTTTCTTTTCAGATAATTGATTAGCACAAAAATACGAAACTTTGCCAAATTTAAACATAGGCTCTATCTCCACTCGAAATTGAATCACCCGGTATACGTAGTATCTGCTCAATGTATTAGGTGCATGTACTTATCTAAGGTAATTTGCTATTATTCATACAAACTGGAGAACTAAAACTCACACATTATGCTCATGCTCATGACTACATACTGGGAGCATAAACTCAATTTTATTTATATCACCCAATATTCAGTATATTGCAGTTTAAGATGATATTTCTCTATAAGTATTTATATAAAAATAATTTAACTTAAAATTTTTACCAGTTTTGTGTGGCGCTGAGATGCATCTTTTTGTGGCAGTAGAATATTTTAAAAGCCAAACTCTGGCCAACTAAGATTCGAATAATAAGAAGCTTTTAAACTAAAGTCATATCAGCGAATAAGAGGAAAAGTATTTAAAAAACTTACTAGTTTTTCTAAAATAATTCACTTTTTATTTTGTATATTTTACAATAAATTAAATCATGACAGTATTTCTCTGTTACGTACTGAAATCATTTCCTTGTTATATTGCACACATGAAATTGCACTGAATATAATTCTTTTTAGGCATTAATAACTGAATAAGTTATAACAATTATTTTAGTAAACTGGTGTCAACACTGGTTTGAATACTATCCATTACCACCAATAAATGTATTAGCAATGACGGAGAACGTTTTTCTTCAACACGATCCAGCTCTTCTGAACCACCTATCATCTTACGAAGTTACTTCCAAATTATACGCATGGCCACTCATGGAAACCGTGTTCTCTGAAATTTTATCAGCTCAAGATTGGCTGACGGTATGGGACCACATACTTTCAAACGAACCGACATATTTGCTCATGATTGTGGTGTCATACAGCATAACTCAAAGAAAAGTTTTACTAAACATCACAAAATTAAAGGATTTTCACATATTTTACCATAAACAGAACTTAATTGATGTGAAGAGGTTGCTATTGAAAGCAAACTTTCTGTTGGAGACAACAGAACCTAAGTTACACCCTAGGCAGTATTTGGAGTACTTCAAAAAAATTGAAGTTGGCACATATCCCCAGTTTCTTGGATATCCGAAAGTAGTTGTTGACTACCAGGAGAATAGCAAAGACTTGAGAACAGCTAAAAAACTCACTGAAGAATGTGAGAAAGAGTTCATGAAACAAACATGCTGCGATCGTGAGAGAATTGAGGAAGCTAAGAGGAAAATCGAGGAAAGTATTAGGATTAAAGGTAGGTACATTTTAATTAAGCTATACAAGTAAAATTTTTACTAACTATAGAAATCAATACAAAAAAATTATAAGAAATGTTCTGTGTTGTGCATTTACCCAAGCAACTGAAAATAGGATAGGTTCTTTTGCCTTAGGTTCCAATAAAGATCGTATACCTATGTCAACTAAGGAGCATATGACATAAAATTTAATGACAGAGATCAATAAAGTATTGTACCGCCTGGTATCATATATATCGTATTGTTTAACATAGAAAATGTTTGATTAGGCTAATTCCTTGACTAAAATAGTGTATATCAGTATCCTCAGAAAATATTTTAATATTTTTATGTGCTTACCTAATTATGTGCTTGACAAACTAGCTTGAAGGGGTACGACACACAAGGACCGCCTTGAATATCTCTCATGTACTTCCTGCCAAATGGGATTAAGCACAGCAAGTTATTATGAACGCACATGTATTAATCTGTAATAGAGAGAAAAATTATTCTGATGATAGGGTACTTTCTTTTAAAGAAAACAATTTCCGCTCCCTTGCCGGTTGGTTGCATGTTTTGAGAAGACTAATTTTTAATTTTAAAATGAATTGCCGTGCAATGTTAGTATTATTAAACTACATACCAGGTAGCGTTGCCACCCATCCTTGTTATCCAGTTTGTGTCCTTGCATACTCGGCATGACACTTGTCCTCGTAGAGCGTACCTTTGGCAAAATTGTGTACGAAATTGAAGCAAAGTTGTGCTGAAAAATGTTATCAAAATTGCAATTTAATCAGTTTCTTAGTTATAAAGATATTAATTAAGTAATGAAGATATTTTGCAATACATTGCAACTCAAGCCTTAAGGGCTATAATAATAATAAATATAATAACTTGTGACTCAAGCATTATTCGAATTACTGTTTTTACGAGAAATGTAATAGTGGAATTGTATTTATTAAAGGAGCTTAAAAGATGTGGGAAACAATTAATTACTTCTGTGAACTCGGCCCCTCCTTTTTCAACATTTCGAATTCTGTTTCTACAGATCTTCGCAATTGTTTGCACCGTTTTTCTTTTTGTTTGCTCCCCACCGTTTTCGAGATAAAATTAAATAAAATTCAACGGGCCAGATTCACCCTAGCGCCTCCTTTTTTCGAAATTTGAAATTCTATTTCAACCGATCGTATGCAATTCTTTTGCAATTCTTTACCCTCTTTTTAGTTTTGTTTGCACACCCGCCGTTCTCGAGATAAAATTAAAACAAATCTGGAGGGACCAGATTCACACTAGCCCCTCCTTTCTCGAAATTTGAAATTCCGTTTCTACAGTTCGTTTGTAAGTGTTTGCATCTTTTTTAGTTTTGTTTGCAACCCTACCGTTTTTTGGATATATTTAAAATAAAGTTTGAAATAAAAAGCTACCACTCTTCTTTTTACAATGTTTAATATTATTTTCTATAGATTGATTACCATTGTATTGCCTACGTTTGCAACCTCTTTTTTGCACCCTTTTACAGTTTTGCAAAAAAAAAAACAGATTCAAATAAATATGTGTGATCTCACTTAATTTAAACTCAACTTTATTTGCAAGTATTATAAAGCATTGCTCACACCTGCGCGACCACGCGACTGCGAAGCGGGAGCGGGAATTATTTCTATTCTACATCAAGTCAGAACGGATGTGCCACAATGACAGAAATGACGGGGGCCCCGCGCCAGTGTAATCTATTCTAACTGGAAGGGACGCGCGCACTACATTAGTTGGCAAGAACTGAGGCAGGCGCAATCAAAAGGGACAGAGTCCATGAGACAGAGCGACGATGTACGATGTGGGGTATGTGTCACTGCACTGTTAGACTACCGTGTAGCGTAGGTAGATAGCCGAACGCAGTAGCTTTTTTTTTTATTGAAAACGACATCTCAAATAAAAAATTTACACGCAAACCGCATACGGCCATGGTACCGTATGAGATAGAAAGAGATGGCTAGCCCACATCACAGCGCGTTCCATACCAAATGCATTTGCCTCACTAATAGCGTTTTCGATTTACTGCAGTCGGCTGCAGTAGCATCCTGCTGGTGCGAGTTTGAGTGTTCGGGTTTTCCACTCGTTTCGTGCCAAGTGTTCAGCTTATGCACCGCACGCGCTCAGGGACCCAATTCTCGTCATCTTTTTGAAGCGAATGCGAGAAGTTTCGAATGGAGTGGGGATATCACCGGTTGCCCTCTAGTACGTATCTAGGAGCAAGTTCGCTTGTTGCTAAGAATAATAACGCACGCGCCCAGAGCCGGATTAACCATAAGGCAGAGTAGGCAACTGCCTAGGAGCCCAGGATCGACAGGGGCCCACTGCAGTCCGCAAAGAAAAGTTTTATGGATTGAAAATGATAATCAACAATACTATTCGTTTTTTCTCAACGCATGTAACACTTTATACATACAGAACCATCTAGTATCTAATATTAAAACTAATATAGGCAAAACTGGGAGAGCTGAAGATTACTCATAGATTTCAGCTGTTATTTTAGACATACGTTACAGAATATTTCTAAATATTGACGCGTATTAAAACGAAATAGCATACTTTTCATATGTCTGCTGTATAATTTAAATGGGCAAGACAAAAAAGTACGTCTGTTCTTAGAACCATAAGAACGAATGACAGCGGTAGCAACCTAACCTCCAATTCGAGCGCGAACGTGTGATGTGAACAAGATGTTTTCGTTGGTATGTTTTCACTTTGCTTCTGTTAAACATGCTAATGATGGATATATAAATTAGATAGGACTATTATCACAATTAAATTACAGTATTTTTAATAATTAAATATTAATCTTGAACAAACTACCTAGTGCCTACCTTAATATACACAGCTAATAACCAATTCACGCGGTACGTTCATATCTTGGTTCATACGATTTTAAGCGATGAATCACCTTCAGCTCTCCCAGTTTTGCCTATATCATCCTTCGGGACGCAACTGGACTTCATTCACGTTGGGGGAATCCCCGATTCGTTGGGTGCGTTCTGTAAGCTTCCGTAGCGACTAGTGTGATAATAATTTGTAGCGTAATAATTCCGAAACTTTCAAAATACGTTAATTACAATATGTGAGTTTTGCGATTGTAAGGTAAATTTTAAAAAGTTTTGGTGTGCTCCGTGTTTGAAGACTTACTATTTTCACATACACCAAAAGTATTTAAAAAAAATCGGAACGCATTCAGGAATGTGGTTAGAAGGCAAAAAATACATCACATGATTAGTCAGTCAGAGTACGTAAAGAAAAGGGGCCCGAAAATTGTATTGCCTACAGGCCCATACAGGGTTAATCCGGCTCTGCACGCGCCACGCCCATACTTTGCAATCAAACGTATGAGAACGTATGGACGTGGCGCGTGTGTTACAGAGGGCAACCGGTGATATCCCCACTCCATTCGAAACTTCTCACATTCGCTTCAAAAAGATGACGAGAATTAGGTCCCAGGTCCAAGAGCACTCTTCTTGACAGGCTTAATCGATGAATGTGTCAAACATGTCACCACTTTTTGTGTTCGATGATAAATATAGATAAAATATATAAGAAGAGCCTTTGAAAGTCACGTATATTAGGTTATGAATTAGTTCACCGTTGGTTTTAAAGAATTGCACCAAAACACTGCATATACTGCATGAAAACTGTGCGCTTTTGCATCTTTACGGTGCAATCCGCACCGAGTGACTGCATAAAATTGTATAAATCGAAAACGCTATTAATTGACCGTGTCGCGTCCTTTCCCGTAATACCACGGTCCACTTGGGTCCACTACAACGGTATGCTCATTTGTGCTCATTTCGCGTGTCAAATTCGTCCATTTCTGCTCATGACGTCACTGCGAGAAGGATGTAGACACAAACACCTAAGCTGCTTTCGATTTGACGCCAGGAGCAGTGCGCGTTGAAAAAGCATTCGATTTGCCGAGTGCAAACGATTTGTCTGTTTTGTCATAAACCTACAATCCTGTATCAGTAAAATACCAAATTGTATCAATTGTATCAAACATTTTATTGCCGTACCTGGCTCGACCCCATGCGCAAAAAAGTGCGCCTCGCAACAGTCGCAACCAGTGTTGCCAGATGCTATTTGGACCTCAACAGTAGATTGCCTATTAAAAAACAGTAGATCTGGAGGGAAAAACAGTAGATTTCTCGAATGTTGTATAAATATTTAGATTTATATAAAAATTGTAAATTATTGTTCCATTCTAATTTCTAAGTTATTACCTAATTTGTTTATTATTGTCTATTATGAACAATGTACTTCATTGTATCGCCTGATAAGCTCACAGACAAGTATTATTGAAATGGATAGACAAACGAATAGAATGCGCAAGAACCAAGAATGGTAGACATCTAAAATTTTCAAATCAGGTATCTAAATACTAAAAAAACTATTTTATAATCAAATTCTAATAATCTAAGTAAAGTATTTAAATACCTCCTTGGATGCGGCACAGAAGTTATTTTTCAAAAATTATGAGTTTGGCAAAAGTTGAAAAACATGGTACAAATACAAGAAAAACTAAAAAACTGGCATCAGATGAGACATTTTGATCACACTTATAGATATATTTAATTATAGAGAAATTAAATTCCAGTTAAAAAACTGACAAAACTTACCTGTGATGCCAAAACGAATTTAAAAAAAAAATATTTTTAGGCCACAGTCTTGTAGTATGTTCATTCTAATTTCTGATTGCAAAATTCCATATCTCTATCATTTTAATGCATGAGATAAGAATGATACCGCATTATCAGTTCACCCTATATAATTGCGAGTTGTCTCAACTTCCGCTTTTAATCATTTCTCTACCGTTCATACTATCACACAGATTTATTTGGCTATATTTGGGTATTTAAAACTTGCTCACTATTCAAAATGCTATTTATAGATAGAGTAACATTTTTTACACAATTTATGACACTTCAAAAACAAACAATTAGCATACAAAAATGGATATTTGAGCAAAGACTGGTAAAAATTAAAAACAGACTGGTAAAAATTATTTATTTTGATAGCAGATGTGCCAGCGCTAAAAAACAGTAGATTTCTGTAGCAAAACAGTAGAACAGTAGATGAGTATCCAAAACAGTAAGTCTACTGTTAAAACAGTAGATGTGGCAACACTGGTCGCAACTCAAGCACAGGTCACGTGAACAGACGACGTAAAATCGTCAGCTTCCCCAAATGTATTTAAAATTGCATTGCATCGCCATCTATTGGCGAGAGGCTCTGCATGCCGTATAGTTGGTTGCATAATATTTATAATTATGACTATTTACTATTTCGAACCCCATCTTAACTCTGTCTACATGATCTCACAGCTTTAAAGGTGCGTTCGCATTAGTGCTAATGGCAGTGGTAGCAGACGCCATTATAGTATTTCTAATAGAAAGTTGCTAGTGACTCATGTTTATGTACATGCAAACTAATCTGTGTCACTATCACGATGTGTGAGAAATACTATAATTTCGCATGCTACCACCGCCATTACCACCAATCGGAACACACCTTAAAAATGGGTTGTCTGTTTGGGGTTCGTTTGTAAATTTGCAATTTCTCTTGGGCATTGTAGACGGTTAGACAAATGCAGCGACTCTGTAACAAAATCGTGAATCTAGACTGGGAACATTGCTTGACGCAATACACAAATGTAATGGATGAATCATAACGCTGTGTTACAGTAAATATGTATATCCTACAAGAGTGGAAATGTTGAAATTGTAGGGCTAGTGGACCTAGATATATTAACATACATAGAAAAAATACTTAACGTCAAATTACAAAGTCTTGTTTGCAAAAATCTATGTGTATGTACGTCCTAACGACGTTATTAAAAGAAAGATACTTTATATTCACTTTCAGAATCTCAGTTTTTAGATGAACGCTTGCAACCGTGTCAGTTTGTTTTATTATGACAAAAAATATGGATGTGACAGACGAAAGCATTCATAAAAAAATTATATTGAAAAACCTATTGTCATCCTGAGTAAAAAAGTTCAAATAGACTTATGTCTTTGGGCAACTCCTTAAAAAGTTACAGCAGTTTGAAATATTAACACACCCGTATTATAAATGGCTCTAACTACTTTAGAAAACGATGACACCAGTAAGTCCATATGAAAGTTTTTACTCAAAATGACATTTACTTTCGAGAAAAAATCAATAAAAAATAGCAGCACTCTTTAGGGTAGCCAACCAAAAATTAGAATCTCGTAGTATGCACTTTTGTAGCTGTGGCACTCGAAAAACTGACCTAAGGTGACGATTTTGGCAACATTCATAAAAGCGTCAAAATCTCGCCAACTAAAGACTATTTACTAATATTTCGATATTCTGGTCAGTCATAAGTTGGTCTAGCAGCCCTTCCCGGCTTGACTTTGAATTTTGGGACAGCTGTATATATTTTTTATTTTTTATAAATAAATAAAAAAATATTGATTTTAATTAAGTTTGACAGCTCGTAGCAACTTTTTTTTAAATAATTAAAAACTAAATATCATCGAACATTTTGAAAAGATTCCGCTTGAAAACAACAAAAGTTTGGATACGAGGACGGGTGGCAACCCTAGTTTATATAAACTCAACTCTTATATTGACACTTGGAAATAACTAAATCTGAGAATAAATAACAACGTTTGGCACATGCAAAGTGAAAGGCTTGTTGTCAGTATTTTCAGTACCACCACTACCACCAGACTTACAACACCCCCAAATTGTGTAATAAAAAATAACGCATTGTTTTATTATGCGAGGATTGAGGACCAACTTGTTACTAGACCATAACATGATTTTGCTGCTAATGTTGTCAAATCGTTTTATTATCTCATTATTATATTATGTTGTTGTACACGCCAGATGTTAGAGGTATAAAATATTCTTACCTGTGTAATAACAAATAAACAAAACAATATTCGAGAGATTTAGGCACAGAAACACAACATCACACATTAGAGCGATTTAGACAGGTTATCTCTGAAGTTGGCGCTCTGAATACGACGGTGTTTTACCGACCAACACTTAAAAAAAAGCTGCCTGTAATATTGACTGATTCACACGTCGTCACATCTTTGACAATAATTGTTCCTAGATGGCGGTAGGACTTGATCGCTCTTAGTGTCCCTGTATTTATAGAGTACCGCAATTGGTTACGTATTGACAGCTGGCCTGATTGGAAAGTCAACATAACCTTACTATAAGCTTTCGCCCTTTCGCCCATAAAAAATGGATTCAAAATGGCGACTATTGCGGTACTCTCTAAATACAGGGACACTAATCGCTCTTTTGATCTCAGGGTCTTGTTCCACGTGGTTCCACATATAAACGCCAGTTAAGAATTTTAACCGGGACATAATGCTAAACCGGCCGGGACGCCGAGACCGATGTCTCAAACCGGGACTGTCCCGGTCGCATTTAGGCAGAATCTACCATTGATTAGCAATAGACTACAAATTAAGGTTGCTCTTTGGTTGTTGCTAATCGCGGGTACGTTTTGTACAAACGTTGCTAATCGCGGGTAGATTTTGTCGCCGCGGTAATAGATCATGTACTGTTGCCAATAGGGGGTATGATTTGCCTTGCCATTGCTAATGAGCGATATGTTTTGTCTACATACGTATTGCATCATCTTGTTTTGTGAGTTGTGCATAAGCGCATTTCTATATTATTTTTCGGGCGGCGTGGTCAGTGCCCTTTAATTATTATTATACGTGACACAATGAGTACTGATTTGAAATTTCCCAAAAATTTTTGATATGAAGTGATAAATCAATCTGAAGGACAACAGTGTTATGAGCTGATATTACTTCTAGTGAAAAATGTATTGAGTGGATAGCAGAATTTTCTGCCAAAACTAATACTTCGTGGGTGTTGCGCAGCTCCAAGACAGCATCAAAGAAGATAGTATGCAGGTAAGTAGGTATATTATTTTGTGTGTCGACACATCGTTCCCCCATCCAACGACTCGCAGTGGATTCGTGACGGAAAATTTGCAATTAAATTCGTGTGAATAAATAATTTATATTTCACCCTGAATGTTGTTTAATAAATTTCATTTTGCCAAGCATAAAATTATAATATAAGGATGCACCTTTCAGGAGATTTTTTTTGTAGATTGGTTGAAAATTTTTATTTTTATTCGTGTTTAAAATTAGACGTTCAATTTTCATATATCCTAAAATTCTGAAAATATTAATCAATTTTTAGTTTTACTAAACTAATTTCTGCACTTAATATTTGACAATGAACTGACGAACATTGGTTTGGTTGGCGCAGATTCTGATGAACTCAGTATTTGGTATTCCTATAATGTAGACTTTTAAATTTCTAAATTTATAGGTATTTATAAAACTATACGTAAATACGACAATTTTAGGACTTACCAGCTATAATAACTATTAACAACATTCTTACTCATGCACTGAGCAATGCAGAGGCACTTGGTTATTTACCTCCTACTAACGAGCTTAGAAATGTTTTCAAAAAATACTTTAATGATGGCATAGGTGTTACGGAAGCTTGTAATTTTCACAGTAATAAATTAGAGCTGGAAATGGACGAAGGTGATATCGCAAGTGCTTCTGTCAATCCAAAATACAGAACAGTAAAATATTGGTACACTGAATAGAGAAAAATTAATTTAGTCTCACGCACTGGTCTTGGGTCATTAGAGGTAGGTACCCATTTATTATGTATAGTTTCAGAAGTTTTCATCACCTGCATTTCTCCCATAAGCTACAGTACAACATGATGTGTATTAAAATCGAATATATTTTTATTACGGATGTCCAAAATGTTTGAAACATTATCCCAAAATTTGTATCGCTCTGTAGAGTTGTGCTGGGTATAAAAACAATATTTAGAAAGAATGGAAGAAAGAATTATTGTAGACTAGACTTTGTCGGATAGTATATTTTGTATATCCCTTTCCTAGCTCATCTAATAAAAAAGATAGGTATTCGGTTTTAATGTTTTATATACAGACCATGTTTGCGTTGCGCTTATAGGGAAATAATGCAAGCGATGCAAAACGTTTGAATCTATGTGTATTATGCGGTATTAAGATGTATAACTAGAGCTACTTATTTTATATATTTTTTGTTTTAAAATTGAAAGAAAAGGTCCCCGAGTATGAAACTTTAGGTGTCTCCTTGCACATTAACGAGGATCCATAGTGTGGTAATCATAACACCAATAATGAAGAATGAATGAAGAAGAGCTCACAATTAACCATGTACAAAAAACATTATAGGCAAAATATACCGCTGATTAGCAATGGCAAGGCAAATCCTACCTCCTATTGGCAACAGTACATACGCAAATTACCGCGGCGGCATAATCTACCCGCGATTAGCAACGTTCGTACAAAACGTACCAGTGATTAGCAACAACCAATGAGAGACCTTAATTTATGGCCTATTGCTAATCAATGGTAGATTCTGCCTAAATGCGTCCCGGTCAAACCGGGACGTATGGTAGGCCTAATTATAAGGATTGCGGGGTTTACTAAACCATCCATGCTCCGCTACATTTCTGTCCGATGTTAGCAATATTGTACGATGGGGCATTCCTGTGAGAACAATAATAAACCCTTAACATATCACGCCTTTCGTTATTGGTAAACGGCATTTTTTGTATTAAAATTTGTTTACACCAAAAACACTTATTTTTAATATTTATTCGAGCATTCTATTTCATAATATTTTTGTAAGTTTTTCTTTGTAACTCTTGCATTTTTAACTTTATTCCCCGCAATTTTTATCCAGTATAGTAAATGACGGTTCATATAGACCTATTATGTTTTCAATTTAGAACAAAGTTACAACCGTTTGAGTTATTAACAAAGCCGCATTTCAACCGGATCAAACTTCTTAAGCAATTGACAAAACCAAAAAGTCCACAAATGATACTTTTTCCTCCAAATGACTTGAAGTATTTTCTAGAAAAAAAAATTAATAAAAAGCTTCATATGAATTATTTTGTTCATTTACTTATTCAATTTGTTGATTTTGTTTTAAATATTTTTCATTAAATTAATTTTCTTTCTATCGTTGTAACGTGTAGTGGGTGTGTTCAAACGGCTGAAACTTTTCGAGGAATTGAGAAAACAAATACGCCCTTATACAAAATTTATTTAGAATGACATTTGCTTTCTAAAAATAATTGTGCGGGGAAAAAAGTGGGCACCTGTATATGTATATACCACAAGCATGAACAAAAAAAAGTGGGCCCCCCTAGGTTCCTGGCAACCAATATTTTTGGACCCAGTCCGCCACTGCATGGCCGGCTTTCGTTTTGCACCCCCCTGGAAATATTTCTGCGGGCGCCCATGGCTGCTAACAGCCGGGAACACCCGGCGGATGGTAAAAGTTCGTAGTGTGGTGACGGCTTCGGCTTCATAATAAACTGAGGCTTCTCAAGTGAAAGTAAGTTTTGATATGCGGTGAGCGGAAAACATTATTTTTTTATAAAACGCTTCAATTTGACAACCCGGTATAATAGATGTGCATTGTGCGTATTAGCATCGCAATTGTGTTGGACATTCTGCGCAATACCGGCTGTTGTTCTGTTTTGTTGTTTTGATGCCAGTTGGATTCAGTTCATTTGTAACTCTTTGAAACTATTCGTCCAATAGAAAACGGAGTTTTTGAACGAGCCCAATTCTATCGAACGTTTGCAGACTTTATTTGGTTGGGTTTGAGACATACCTAACCAAGTTGTTCTTTATAATTTCAGAACTTGAAAGAATATACAAAAAAAAGTTGGAAGAAGACGTGGAGCTAATCAAGAAGCAGAAGTACAAGTTGGAACAACTTCGAACACTTTTCAAGGAGGAGGAGAGTCCACCTCCATCATCCCCTGCCTGCGGTTCCCAGCAAACTAGTCAATTGTTGTCCACCTGTTTGGATAAAACGGAAATGACTTGGAATAACGCAAAACCACTAACAAAAACTGACGCCATTCAGCACTACCGTATGTTCTTGGAAATCAGTTACATGGTGCAGGCATACTTGGTTAAGGACAATGATATTGTCCTTGTGCCTCATGCTTTTCAACAAGATGTACATAAGGAGATGGCTGAAGCAGTGAAAACGGTGGGTATATTTTAATTACAGACTATGACATTCAATTCTTTGCATATTCAGCATGTTATTCAGCATTTTGCTTCGTAACGTCACATCTACGTGATGATATAGTCAGTATAATATTATATAATCGTAATGTTAACTCTGTTGGACAACACTGCTAAAAATCTAAACCATTTACATACTGTGACCGTCTTGGGTCTAACGTAGGGATAAAATTGAAGGGATTGATCGGTGGTTACACAGCTCCAATCACATTTAATGTTTTCACATCCAAAGAAACTTATTTCGTTATATATATTTTAATTTTGAGTTGTCACTTTTTCTTCCGGATGAGCAGTGTGATCTTAACCCTGGAACTGCACTGACGCTCGTATGATATGCACGTCTCAAAAAATAAGTGTGCCGTTCCAGGGTTAATACTCTAGAGAGTTTACGGAAAATAAAAGATAATCGCATAATACTCAATCAAACGTTGACTCGCATATTTTATTATATAAATCAACACATTTTTATTCAAATGTTTGTCATATTATCTATTAATCACATACGGAATGATAAAAATTATAAGTCTATTGTTTAACACTAATAAATGAATGTATTTTTTCTTACAGGCTAATAAATTGTCAAATAGCAGTCAATATCTGGCCCAACTGGCTGTAACAACTGGTTTGGCCTTGCTTGAGAAACTAATAAAAACTGTGAACAAGAAGCTCAGTCAATGTGACTGTGATGATGCGAGTGAACTAAAAAATGAGTTTGTAAGTATGACTTTGAATTCACGCTCTATAACCAAAATGAAACACAAACGCACAAAATTTAAAACATAAAGAAACAAAAATTAACTGATGTGAGCTGACCGGTTAATAGCTGTGGAGGTGGTGACACAAAAAAAATGTTGCATGGATTTTCAGGAACGTATGGTTTTAAAAAAGCTGACCAGATTGTCCTCCTTTGAAAGGGCACGCATGCAAGATGCGCCTTGCGCCTGTATTGTGGCATCTTATGATACGTCTGGTCAGCTTATTTTATAGCAAAAGGTGACAACCGGTAATTAAATTAAACATCGGTTGGACAAGGAGGAAAACAAGATACAGGGTTTGAATGATAATTCACCCAAATTAGATTTTGAAAAATTAGTAGCCTCTGGCAAAATTGTATATACAGTGTGTCCGTTGCACTATATGGAATTTTTTTTATTATCCATTTCTCAGAAAATTTGATTTTTTATAAATCTTGGTGCCTTGTATGAAACCAAAATGGCAATCATCAACAATGTAAATTTCAGTGCCATATACCGAGCGATCCAGAATATATGAATTTGTGATAAGAGTAAAGTACCTCTCTTTGCATTATAGTATTATTTGGAAATGTTGTTTAGAAGTAAAATAATATTTTATTCAAATATGAAGTCACAGCCACTTTTACCTTGAATATATTATTTTCTGTTTATTACTTAATTCTTACTCTTGTGACAAATATAAAAAAATCTGATGTGGCCAGGCACATGACTTTATCATACAATATATAAAATTAATAGTTTTGCTGCATGGAAATCTATTTTAATGAGATAAATCGTAGGTATTGTCAAAGCATCAGCATTTTACACTACCTACACTACGTCATTAGAATAATAGTTATTTATGTCACTAATGCCGAAAGTACGGAATAGCGCGACGAGCGGTGATGCGGCGCGTCCCCGAAGAAGGAGCGTCGCCGTCGCATGTGAGCGAGTCGCGCTATCTAGTTTTCGGCAGGAGTGACATCAACGTTTATTGTGTTGCTTTTTGAGAAATAAGTATTTAAACAAAATAAATAAAAAATGGTTATATTTCTGTATATGAAATGTTAGGTTGATAAAACTTCTATGAAACGTCAAGTTTAAAAAGCTAATTCAAATTCTGACTGATTTATATTCGTTCATGACACTGTAGATGTCACGTCCGTTTCAGCATAATGAAATAAAGCTACATTCATTGCTATACTTTATTTACAATTTTCTCAATTTATCGTTTTTAGAATTAGATATAAAGACGGGTTGATATTTCTTATCAACAAACAATCAAATTGGTGATCTTATTTTATTTGAAATTTGTATTTTGTAATTTGCCGCACTATAGCGGCAACGTTCCATAGCGGTTCTCCAACCTCTGATGAAAACAGCTGTTTTCGAGTGTGACAGCACAAAAAAATATTTGTCAAAATTCTGGCTACTATGTATTTCATATAGTTGAATCAATTTAACTTTGCGTGTTGTCAAAAGTGACATGTGGTAGTTACGATACGATTAAATGCATTCCCACTCTTTCTACGGCATGCTAAACTATTGACACTAACGTTGGACGTTAAACTATCTCTCTACCGGGGAACCCACTTACTGGCCGACCGATAGACGCAAAACACCCGATCTCATGGACTTCTTCATTACAAAAGGAATCCCAGGTAATCACATGACGGTAGCATCCAACCTAGACCTAAATTCAGATCATTCTCCAATAATTGCTATGGTCAGCTCCTCAACAACTACCATCCAGAAAACTCCCACGATACATAACCATAAAACAAACTGGGATATGTTTAGAAAACTAATCGAAGAAAAAACCATTCTCGGCATTCCACTCAAAACAGCCGAAGAACTCGAAAACACGACAGAAAGCTTTACCAAACAAATACAGGAAGCGGCGAGGTTAGCAACTCCAAGAAGACAACCACAAGAAAAACAATTTGAAATGCTACCAATGCAAATCAAAGAGCTGATAGCAATTAAAAGGAGATTGAGAAGGATATGGCAAAACTCCAGACAACCCGCGGATAAAATCAGACTCAATAATGCTGTCAGAGAGCTAAAAGATGCCCTTCAAGAACTAAAAAATTCCTATTTTGAAGAATATGTAAAAGAGTTAACACCCACAACAGCTACTGATTATTCCCTGTGGAAGGCTACAAGACGTCTCAAAACACCCAAAAAAATAATTCCACCAATCAGAAAATCAGACGTCAATTGGGCACGTAACGCTACAGAAAAGGCACAAACATTTGCTGAACATTTGCAAACTGTGTTCCAACCGTTCCCACCAAACGCCAACGCCAACGAAGAATATATCATAAACTACCTTAAAGAGCCCGGGCAAGCATCCCTACCAGAAAAAGCATTCTCACCAACAGAAATCCGTCTATGTATTAAAGACGAACTTAACGAAAAGAAAGCTCCGGGAATTGACATGATAACAGTAAGGACATTAAAAGAATTGCCAAAGAAAGGGATTATGATGCTGACAGCAATCTTCAATGCTATTCTACGGATCGAACACTTCCCTGCTCAGTGGAGAATTGCGGTTATAGTGGTTATTCCTAAACCAGGCAAAGACCCGAAAGAACCAGCTTCATACAGACCAATTAGTCTACTGCCAGTTATCTCCAAGTTATTCGAGAAATTGCTACTAAAGAGAATCAAGCCAGTTTTGATAAACAATAAAATCATTCCAGACCACCAATTTGGGTTCAGAAACCACCACGCCACAATTGAACAGGTCCACAGAATCACGAGCATCATAAGGGATTGTTTAGAAAACAAAAAATACTGCTCGGCTGCATTTCTCGATGTTAGCCAAGCATTCGATAAAGTTTGGCATGACGGCCTGCTCTTCAAGCTAAAAAATATAATGTCATCGAAAATATACGGCATCTTGAAATCATACCTGTCCGAGAGATGTTATCAAGTTAAATTTCAAGGAGAACACACCAAACAATACCAAGTAAAATCTGGTGTCCCACAGGGCAGTGTCTTGGGGCCAATGATGTACATGATATATACGGCCGATCTGCCAACAAATGACAGCACAACAACAGCGACATTCGCTGATGATACCGCCATTTTAGCTGTGGATGCTGACCCAGCAAGTGCCTCGGAACAACTGCAAGAGAACCTCAACCTAGTCCATAACTGGTGCCAAAAATGGAGAATTCAACTAAACCCCACTAAGTCAACTCATGTAACGTTCACATTAAACAGACAAACATGTCCAGCCGTCAATATCAATGGAACAGTTTTACCTCACACCGAAGTAGCTAAATACCTCGGAATGACTCTTGACCGACGACTAACCTGGCGCAATCATATAACGGCCAAAAGAAAACAACTTGGCATCAAGAGAAAACAAATGCGGTGGCTCATAGGTAGAAAATCCCAATTGTCAGTGGAAAGTAAACTATTGCTATATAAAGCTATCCTTAAACCCATTTGGACGTACGGAATTCAATTGTGGGGCACAACTAGCAAATCTTCCACCGCAGTACTGCAGCGCTTTCAGTCAACTACTCTGCGAATTATTGCAAATGCTCCATGGTATGTTACCAACGACACACTCCATCATGACCTAAAAATGCCAACAGTGAAGGAAGAAATGAGACGATTCAGTGCCAAATACCAACAGAGACTGGAACACCACCCCAACACACTTGCAGTGAACCTCCTAGACAATAGTGAAACCATTTACAGACTCAAAAGACATCACGTACTTGACTTACCTGACTTAGTGTAATCGTGCATAGTGCAAGCGAAACATAATTAGTAAAATTAAATATAAGGAGTACCGTCACTGGGCGCAAACTCCATCATGCCAAATACGCTATTATAAAAATTAGTTTATAGTTAAGGAAACTGATTACTAATATGTAGCATGAATTGTTAAATAAAAAAAAAAAAAAGAACGTTGGACGTATGTCTCGGCTGGCACACGATCTCGGATGCTAATATGTGTACTAGTGCGCAGAAGAAAGACAGTACTACAGTACGTCGGTCATTGGGTAGTTCGGATCTCCAGCGGCGTCGCTGACAGGAGATCCAGGGTAACTGTCAGTTGTGCTGGTATCACTTTAAAATGCTGGGAAAATATTTAAATACTCAAACAAAAGCGGTTGTGACCAATTTTATAGACTATTTTACAGCAGAAAAGGAAATATGGTACCCCTAATTTCCCTTATTGTAATTCAGCAATTGTCCATTCGTCCTATTGCGAACATTGCTACATTATTTCTTAGAGAGTTTGTACCAGAAGAAAATCTTGAACTCGGAGAAACCAAAAACTGAAGACGTTGATGAGGGTGCAAAAATGTAAGTTCGCAACACATTGTCTAACCTTTGCGCTACAAGTACGCTATTGCATTACCATATTGTTCCTATAGAGAACATTTAGCAATATTTAATTCAAGGAAAGCATGTTAGCATTAGATCCTCAAAAGAAGAGCTGCGTGAAAAGTCACTTTTGAATTTTAGTTATTGCTTCCTACGAACACTTCTTTTTCACCTTGGATTTAAGTTTAAAAATGACGATAACTGATGGGCATTAATGGCGACACCCGCCATAGCATCTGTGAGAGCTGAATTTCTTAGAATGTCCTTAAAAAATAAAAATTCTCCATTTAGCCGAACTCTTATGTTTCTGTATGAAACATGGATTTTTTCAAAGGGTGGTCGAAGTAAGTCGTGGCAGGATAATGGTGTTAAAAGCGTTCGGGAAGCTGGGGAATTAGACGGGAAACGTTTTATTATTTTACATGCTGGACACAAGTGTGGTTTTGCAGAAAATGCAAGTTTAATATACACTACAAAATCAAATTAATTCATGCAAGGTGCTGTGTCACGGATTTTCTCTGCAGTTTGTCATCTAGATGTTTGTTACCTACTAATGTGTTTCGCATAAATTTTCTTTTACTAACACTTTGTTTTGGCCAACCATATTTAGAAATAAGTGTACGTTCGGTTGCATGTACTACAAACTTTTTTCATCATTTTTTTTTATTTTGTTATAATAACTAATGATTATTTAGAGCTAGCGCAATATTACTCATTTTGTTGGTGCGAAGATGATATTTCATCTTCAGCAGGGTTTCTTAACCGGTGGTCCGCAGACCACTGCACAACTGCTAGCCCCGCACTCAAGACGATGGCATCCAACGCATTTTCAATCTGTCGAGGAAGTTCGTGAAAAGTTTCATTTTTATGCCCCTTATTTTTAAAATTCAAGACTATGTATTTTGAGCCTGCCGCACCGAATACATTTACAGACACTGCCGCCGCAAATACAACCCCTGAGACACGTTTTAATATCACAGATTGCCCTGATGAAGCTGAAGAACGGCAGCGAAACGTAGGCTAATGTGAGACAATTAAAACATCACAACCCAAAGACTGAAAAAAGCATTTTAATTCTCCTCCTCTTCAAATATGACAACAGTTCTGTATGTCAGCAAATTGTGAACCCTGACCAAGACAATTGACAACAGAGGCGTTCCATTAATTGTGCCGGTCAATATATATTTATTACAAATTTTACGTTGACTTATTATTGTATCACAGCTTCCCGATCTTGAGTTTTACCAACTTGTGACAGAACTACGAAAATAAGAAATAACGAATAAAATGGCACTTTTGAAAAATGCTTCTTGTTCCCCAATCATTCAAAACCCAATGATGTAGGTACTGTTAGTTTTAATTTGACCATTTTGTTTACTTTTGCATTCTACATTTTTTTGTGTAGTGTCTTAATTTAATTTTTTTTCAGGTAGTTTTTATGATGGAGCAAATTGAAGATGTGCAAACAAAAGTTGAAAGTGCTTTAACTGTACTCTCTCATGTGAAGAACTCATCTGATGAACACTCTGAATTCAATGATCTCAAGGAAGAATATCAACAAATGAAAGCTGATTTATCTGCAGGATCACAGGAATAACTAATTACTTTTTGTAAATGTTTTGTTTGTACATTACATATTCTACAATTTTGTATGATTTTTACTACATTTCCAATAAAAAAAAACTAATATAAATATCAAGTAGTTTTATATTTATACTTTGTGGATTACAAATGTCTGTATAATCATGAAAATTCAAAATATAACACTTATTATTATTACAATGTTTGGCAAATCTGGTTTTAAACATATCTGCACCTAGGCCACAGAAACATTATACTCTTAAATATCATGTTTTATAGCAAGGCAACCATGAACCAATGTGTATACTTAAAACAGCATGCTGGTTGCTTACCGTTTCAATAATACATGATGCTCTTTCCTGCACATTGCTACAACAGATCAAGTTGCTTTACTTCCTTTCTACATAATCATACATATAGTATAGAGTTATTAAATAACATTGAAGATGACGCAAACACCAAATGATGATGAAGGGGAAACTAAGCAAACTTTGATATCACTAGAGGAAGTCTGCTGATTTTTACAATACTGGCTTTAATGTCAAGAGAAAGCAATTACCGGTCCTCAAAACTGACAGGTCATCTACAATAGCCAATTACTAACTTGAACTCGGAATCTTCTTTTTGTTTTCTTTGTCGTAATTATGATAAAATTTTTATATGATTGACCAGATATGCATTTATGACAACAGAATTATAAATACCAATGACATTGTCTAATTCCTCACAAAATGAACTGGCTTTAGTCTCGGCTCAAACAAGGCTAATATTATAAGAAAGTTTTTCGATTTGTATGGTTACTTCTATAAAAAAATTGCTGGTCTACTGAAGAATTTTACGTTGACCCATTTTTCTTAATTAAATGAAAAGGTATATACTTCTTTCTATTCAGTTCTATTTAGTTTATTGTAAATTACATTATTTCCCCTTTAGGGCATTTTCAGACTACAAGTCTCAATATTTTTGATTAGATTTGTAGTCTGAAGATACCTTAAAGGGTAACATGTAACTACGTAAATTTACTTGTCTTCAATCTTTACTTACTACAAAATTAAGAAAATATGAAGAAAAATGAAAACCGTTTTAAAAAAATGACTGTAATCTGAATCTTTTCATAATCCGTGTTAGCTGTACTTTAACAGATTTGTATTATGAAAACTCTACTGCGTATTTAGAAATTTTGAACACATTATCTGTGAGACCAGGATATATTTTAGTAAATAACAAAATTTTTCGACTTTTTGCTTTGTAGTATAGTTTACTAAAGAACACAGCAGGTAGAATTATACACAGATAACAAATTGCCAAGGTTCTAATCTAACCAACACCACTGAAGCCATAAGCAGAATAAAATACTTCAATCAATTATACACGAAGCAATTATTAATATTAATGTGGAATAACAACTATTTGGAACACCAGATTATAGAAATAAAAATAGAATTTATATTTGATTATGAGAAAATAATGATGATATATTTACTATAAAGTTTACATAAAACTATTTATAAAAGGCACAAATATTTTATATGATACGAAATCTAATATTGCAAAATAGAATGTATAGATGCGGGAACAATCTCTCTACCTTTCAACTCTGTAAGTTCGATAATTACGAGGCAACCCAAAACAGTGGCACCAGCCTGCTCTATCAAGGCGCACGTTGCTTTTAAACTACCACCCGTGGCTAGAAGATCGTCTATAACCACTACCTTCATGCCTGGTATCACAGAATCCTTCTGCATTTGAAGAGTATCCTACAAAATACAAATCGAGAACATGGAATTTATATCTTTGATGAACTTGCCTCTCCGTATTCCAAGCAATAGCATTCTGTCAACACCTCACCAGGCAGTTTTCCTTTCTTACGAACGGGAACAAATGGAACGGATTGTTCCAAAGCGATCAGAGGTCCAAACAAGAACCCCCTAGCATCCAATCCAACCACACATTCTACTTGAGGATACTCGGTTTTAGTTATACTAACCAATACATCTTTGAGTGCTGCAAATGCTTTTGGTTCGTGTAGTACAGAGAATATATCTCTACAAGCAAATTAGGCAAATACATATCTTGTGAAATATACATATAGTACAAGGAAATAGATTATTGCAACCACCAGAGTTAAAATGTTTAATGTCGCGTATAATTTATCCATAAGTGTAAAAGTTTTGACATTGTCAAACGCGGTTCTCACCTAAATAAAACTCCTTGTTTTGGAAAGTTTTGGTAACTTTTTACATTCTTTCTTATAAGTTCTATTTGGTCCTGCATTTCGTCGTACATTTGCATCAAAGGAAATAGAATTTTAAACGTCGTAGTTTTGTTCTGGACAATGTTCTCCAAAAGAGAACACTTGTATAAATAATAATTCCGAATACTCGATAAAATGTTCATCTAGGTTATGACGTGCGTTCTAATTTTTCTTTATTTGGGAGGGTCAAAAGTTAGATATAAATTAATCAACCAATTCATTGATATTCATTCTTCAAAAGCAAGCAAGATGTTGACATGAACATAATACAAGATAACAACCAGTAGCAACCAGTAGAAATTACTTGAAAAGCAGACTTTTCAAACATGGGGAAAAGCACGGACATTCCCATGCAGAATATATATACGTATATGTACCTAGTGATTAATCCATCGTATCGTAATATCGAATTATGAAACTATTTATTTTATTCCTTATTTTTATTATTTAATTCCTCATCAATTTAAATTTGCCGCAATTTTTGTCTATCAAAATCCTCATTCCTCTTGCGGCGAATAGGTAATACCACGGCTAAGGCTAAAACTATAAACTCCACTATAGCTTCAGTCAACCAAGTAAAAAACATGGACAGAAAACATGAATCCATTCTATTTTCCATAAGTTTATTATGGTTATATTTTTGAGTAGATAGTGATTTTGATTCTGCTATTTATTTCGGATAAAATTTTTATTTGGATGTTTGAATCGCACGTTTGACGCTTGCGCGAGCGTTAGTGGATTTTTACTCTGTACAGAAGGTGACGGAAGCACTGCTTGTCAAACGATTTGTCATCGCCGGTCATCACATCAATCACATCATAGCCAATTTTGCGCATTTTGTATTTTGGGTGTGTTGGCTCTGTGTTAATTTTATTGAGAAAATATCGTGGACAGTTGATGATTTTTGTCGTGAAAGGTAGTTAAGATATGGGGGACTCGCTTGAAGGGGGTGAAAATCCCCCTGAGAGCCAGAACGTTGGGCTAGTGGACTTTACAACGTTCGCCAACTACTTGCGGAAAGCAGCAACGGTACTTCTGCAGGAGGATGATGGCTTTGAACCACCGGCACTCACAGCAGCTATAGAGGACAAAAATACCGAGGAGTGTATCAGAAAATTTATTTCTGATCCGCAAGTGTCCACATTGTTCATACAAAGAAGCTCTTCTAAAGGTATCAGTTGCAAAAAAATCGTGACAGTCGGATTTTTTTTTTACCTTTTATGCACCTAGTGAATGCTGACAAGTAATCACATTGCCGATAAACCTCAACTTTACTGATCTATTAACACTTCATGCATATACTGTCCTCCACATGGAATTTTTTATATTCGCAATTCAATTTGACGAAATATACTATATATTCTTTATATATTCTTTTTCTTCGTATTATTGGCTCTGGCTTAAACTATACACCGTTCTCGATATATGTACTCTTTAATAGGTATTAAATTATTAATATTATTAATAGCTACAACTTTTTTTAAATTACCCATACCTTTTCAACATTTAAAAGTTACGTGTGCTGGAATATCTTTTACAGTGCTCACTAATTAATTGTAAGAAACGTTTCGGCCCACCCGAAGATTTCCAGTAATTAGCGTTTTAAAAGTATCCTTTGCTTGATGAAATAGTGCAAATAGTCTGTTCGTCAAGGCATGCTTCATTCAGGGTTTTGCGATATAGTATTATAATACTGTAAAACAAAGTTTATATCTCGGTCAGTTACTAGTGGAAATATGTCGAGCTTTGCAGATTAGACCTCTTTCTCATCATGCTGTTTTTAATATATTGGCATGTTTTTTTTTACCTCTGCCGTTTGCCAGATAAATTTGATTTTGTCTTCGAAAAACTTATTATAGAGCTGAATTTTCCGTGTACCTTTATTTTGACAGTTTAAACAATATATCAAAAGACTCTAGCATTGTAGCCAACATTTTGTATGGGAAAGTCGAGTTTTTTGTGTTTATTGTACAATCTACCATGTTTTTAGACACAAGAAAGATGATCAAATATGTAGATCGTGAAATTTACCATACAAAAACTTACAAGTTATTAAGGTCTTTGCAAACATTTTTTTCTTTAGTTCTAATTTATCTTTACTTTTTGTACAAGTAATATTGGGAAACTTTGTGACAAGTTGGACTTTCCATGAAGCATAGGGTGATATGAATAAAATTGAGATTAAGCTCCATGTGTGTTACTCATGAGTACGAGCAAAATTACGAATTTATGCTCTAATTTGTATGATTTAAAGCAAATTAGCTGAGATAAGTAAATGCTCATAGTACATGGAGGAATTCCAATAATATCATAATTTTTAATTTGACAAAATCCAAAACTTTAAAACATAGAATTTCCATAAAAAGCTTTACTGTCTTGGGCACAGACAGTCGTTCTTTGTTTATAATATTTTATGAAATGCAAATTACTTCATAAATTGAGGCATAAACTTTATCATTGCAGTGAGGTGAGCCTCTACTCCCAACATTTATTATGACTTGGCGTATTTAATTCAAAATTTTGTATAATATACATTATTATATTATAATATTGAGCATAAAGTATATACTCATTTTTATTGATAGCAAAGATTATTTGAGTCAAATAGATTCTGTCTTCAAGTTATAGAGTTTCCTCAACTACCACAGACTGTTTTTTATATTATCGGCTTACTATACAAGTTTTTATGCAATTTTTATATATTTTTTTAAAGAAAACTGGCATTGTCAGTGTTAATCACACTATATTTTGTCCCTTTTTCTAACCTATAGTTTTTTTTGTAGTGATAATATTGTTTGATTTGTGAGATATTATTTAAAAGTTGTGTAGGTTCAAAAATTCAGCTTGTATCTATTTTTTTAGAAGTTGATGTGTTGTTTTTTTATCTATATCTTTGCAATAGTTAGTTATTGACTAAATATCAAATAATATCAAATATCAAGGCCTTGCTTATGGAAAATTTGATACTAAAAATTTGATAGCCATTCATACTAATTAGAATCTGATAGTTTCCGAGATAATCACAGAAAAGAAGCCATGCTCAACCAGAGCATCGCGCAGATGGCCGAAAACTGCCATGCTATCCCCACACATTTTCTATGCCACCTCAGTGAGCAATCTCCCTAAGATGGCAGTTTTTGTTGATTGTTTACACGATACTTATCATTAAAGTGGTTTCAACATTTAACTGTATATAACTGTAACTGTATATAACATTTAACTGTATATAACTGTAACTCCAGCGGCGCGTTATGCCATCGTGGGGTCGTGGGCAATTTTGAATTTTTAGGGCCCCCATCTACAATGTTGAATTAAGAAGAATATATAGGAACGAACATTATCGCGATTTAGGGGGGGGGGGCAAAACTCTGAACGTCATAAGTATATAAGGGCTCTTAATTACCTACAATTTGAGGTATGTAGAAATTAATGCAAACCTTTTTGCAGAAGTTATAAACATTATTCTGTGGAAACTGATTGAAATACGTTACCCAAAGTAATGAACATCATTGCGATTTAGGGGGGCAAAACTCTGAACGTCATAGGGAATTAGGTCTCTTAATTACGTGCAATTTGAAGTATGATAGAAATTTATGCAAACATTTTTGCAGGAGTTATATACAGTTCTCTGTGTAAACTGATTGAACTACGTTAGCTATAGGAACAAACATTATCTCGATTTAGGGGGCAAAACTCTGAACGTCATAGGGATATTAGGTCTCTTAATTACGTACAATTTGAGGAATGGTAGAAATTTATACAAACATTTCTGCAGAAGTTATAAACATTTTTCTCTGGAAACTGATTGAAATACGATAGCTACAGGAACGAACATTATCGCGATTTAGGGGGGGGGGGGGGGGGCAAAACTCTGGACGACATAGAGATATTAGGTTTCTTAATTACCTACAATTGGATGTATGATAGAAATTTATGCAAACATTTTTGCAGAAGTTGTAAAGATTTTTCTGTGGAAACTGATTGCACTCATTTTAGTAAGATTGCGGAGGTTTCATGTCGATCCGAGGCCTAGTTCTTGAGAAAGGTGTGCCACTTAAAATATGTTATTTCTTACAAAATTTTAGCCCGTGTTCAATCAAATTAAGGTTGTGGTTCTTAACACAATTTTCGACGCTGATTAAGCCGGTATAATTAGATTTTTCCTATTTCAAACGGTTCGGAAGTTATGACGTTCCAAAATAACAAAAATAATGCAAAACACCCATTTTACTGTATTAACAACTTTTAACGCAAACTGTGTTTGATCTACTTAACCGATGTTGACGTTTCAAACAGTATCAGATGGGAAATTGGACGAGGAATTCATTTCTGGAAACCTTTAGTCTCATACAGTATTAGATATAGTTTCAGATATAGTTTCTTATATTGCAAAAAAATATATTAGTTTACCTGTTAAAACTGCCTCCACTCTCTTTGGGGCCCCCTAGGCAAGACTACTCTAAAGTTCAATTTGATATTCTTACTACGGTAATTTATTTTATTACCTAATTAATTTATAGTTTATAAAAATTGATTTTTGTTCCCAACCAGCAGGATACAAAATTCACTATTCTTGAGACGGTAATAAATTGGTTAAAGATAAGTTGGGGCCTTGAGGATAGGAGCGTAAATCTGCTTACAACGCTAATGAGGACTGGCATGGTGTGGTAGTCTATTAAGGCAATGCGTTTCCAAAATACTGCTTTGTGCGCCCCCCCTCTGTAATTGGGGGCCCTGAGCATATGCCCATTTTGCCCTTGGGATAACGCGCCAGGATATCTCTGCCGGGAACTCCTTCTGTGTTCTTGTTGTCTATAGAGTTGTTCTGTTGTCTGATTATTGCGATATTTGAACATTCCAAGTTGCTTGAACTCTTTGCACCTTCCCTGCTTTTGATACAGGTGTCATTTTGATATAAATCTATGAGTGCTTTATATTGTATTAAGCAATTAATTAGGTAATTAAAATAACTTTACCAGCATTTTTAATGGCAATTGTTAAAAGTGCTGTTGCAGACCTTCAACTATAAGACATGTTATTGTTTCAGATGATGACAGCGATCAACCACCGGAAGGCGAGGAAGAGAAGGAACCAGTTTCGTATTACATTAGCAATGAGGTGTACTACACAAATTCAAAAATATTCAGCTTGGCCTTGCTGAAACGTGGAACGGTAATTGAAGCGGATAAGAGCATACGATCGCAGATTAGAGTTATGAGTTTGAACGACGGATCTCCGTATGAAACTTTGCATTCGTATATAAGCAAATCCGTCGCTCCGTATTTTAAGAGTTACGTGAAAGAATCTGGACGTGCTGATAGGTAAGAAATTTGTATCTGTTGTACCATAAAGCCAAGTTGCCAACTGAACCTATATGCCTCCATATTGGCATCCAATAATAAATTTAAAAATTTCAATACGATCGAATAGTATCTTCTGATCAGAAACATTGTGGAATGATTTAATAATATTATAAAATTGTAGAGCAAAAGTTATTTTTTATTGTGCAATAGAATCAAAATGTTTTATCGTTAGTTATTGATGCCAATACACACATGTCGGCTAGTCTTACGTTCAAAAGATATTTTCCGATCAAACTCATATTATAATATTAACTATTGGAATTTAGATTTTTTATTACTTCACCATCAGAGGTGTTTTGATAATTCATCTGGAATAAAGTATGGAATAGGTATCTTCTCTGCATTTAGAAGTGATTCTTCATTAGTTGACTTTTCAGATATAACCAGTTTTGTTCTTTTTAATACAATCAGTCCAATTCTGTATCAAAGTTGTTAGCGCTAGCAACCGTGAAAGTTGCTAAGTGCCAAGGTCAGTACGTAAATAAGAACGCGAAGTTTCAATTCTGTATGACCCTTTGAGCAACTGAGTGGTTAAAATATTTATCAACTGAGTGGATAAGTAACCACTACTAATCTGACAGTTGTAAAAGTTTGCAACCCGGTTGCCTGAATAATTTTGTCTTATTCATCGCCGGTATATCGGAGAGATTTTATACGTATTTGAAGATTTCAGTCAAGACAAATTTTAGGTTAGGATTGCTTAATTGCATCTTACAAAGCAAACTCAGGCTGGACTATAAACCAATTGATGTGTGAATTCTTATCGACTACGAATTTCGACGTATCTATACAAAAGAGATCACCTAACTCATTTTGCATAGGGACAGCCCTGCAGAACCATAGTAGAGTTAATTAATGATACGATCTACGATATACCTATATCGATTCAGCCTAGCTATAGTAGCCGTAGTAATTATTGTAGAAAAATTATGATAATTTTTATGTTCCAAATGCACTTTCAGAAAGACACATCGTAAAGTAAAGTCGATTATCATGATGTAGTTAAATAAAGAATACGCTAAACTGTTGATATTTGATTTTTTTATTAGATTTTATATAGACAAAAATATGTATTTTGAATTATAACAATGTACCAGTCTGCAAAAAATTATCTTCCAGCTATCATCTCTGATTCCGCCGCTATAAACACCGTAATTTCACATGAATCATCTACAAAACAACAATCACTATTGTTTTTATTAGTAGAATAAGAACAAATTTTACCTTACTTTGTAAATATTTCATTGATAACTGCATTCCCGATGTTATGTATTTCCGCTATCGTATTTAGAATATCAATGATTGTTAATTTATCTACAATACTACTGTAGTCACTATTAAAGCTAATAACCTCCATCGGTGAACCATTAGAAATATACGCAAAACACATCAACACGCTCTACTGTTCTGTCGTGACGTATTCTACAGGATTTTCCGCATGCAAATGGTAATATCTTTTGCATTGATACGTTGAATCTCCCAGTCGATACGATTTCACAAGTTTCTTGTTTTCAAGCCTAAAATGAGAATTTTGTTTACTTTTTAAAATAAGACAATTCTAACCTAAAATTTTACTTCCCTGAAATGTTCAAATGGTTCAAATGAAATCGAAAATATTTCGCTAACCGTTTATTCTGCCTAGTAAATTGCTCATTTAATGTTTATGATGTCTTCTAGGTGCCCAATTTTAAGTTTTCGATCAAGTCAAAACACACCATACCGCGCTAACTGACGTATAAATTGGTATGAAGATAGCTGTAGTTCGGTATTATAGCAACTTTGATAACAACTTGCGTAGATGTAGAAATTTAGCAACGGTTGAAAAATCCGTTCTTACAGAATTGACAAATTGGAATCAGTTGCTACGAAAGTTGTTAAAACTTAAGCTTTAACAATCCACTTTCGTAGCAACCGAAATAGCAACTGTGATACAGATTGGACTGAATGTGTCTCATCTCCACAAGGAGCTACAAAGCTATAAATTTATTTCATTCAGGGCTGGTATTATCACCTACCCGTAAGTTCTCATTAGCAGAATTGTTTTTTTTAACTGATCTCAGATTTGTTACCCAAAGTCGATCAAATGAGAAGGATATGTTACTATAATTATCTAGTTATTCAGGACTACATTGGTAGGTGAAAATACCAATCCTAAATTTGTTAATCAGGTCTGTCAAATACACATTGTCAATTTTGTATTAGTTATCATTCTAGATTTTTGATGTAGGTACAGTGTATTAAGAAGAGCAGATAAAGTTGATGAAACTGATATCAATCGATAGCTTATGGTTCCCGTAAACATATTAAAATGTTTAATATTCATAGTTAATAGGAAAATTATTCATAGGATAAAGCTATTGAATAATTGTGCCTGACAGACTTTAATCCTTGATTTCTTGAGTCTCAGTCACTTAACCGAAAAATACCACACTAGCAAACAAAATTTACCTTCAAAAGGATTTGAGAACCTATATGAGAAAATGAATTAGTTTCTTTTTTGATTCTCAATGTATTGATTGTATGGGTGTACTTCTTTGGACTTCTCTGAACATTTTACAGAGAGGGTGATAAAATGGCCCCTTCAGTTGAGAAAACAATTGCAGCCCTCGAAATGGGTTTATTACACTTACAACAGAACATCGACATACCAGAAATTACCCTACCGATTCATGCTGTCGTAGCGACCGTAATAAAACGGTGCGCGGACGATGGACGTAGAGCTAAAGTTGAAGATTTTGCCGACTACTCTACTGATTCGTCATTCTTGAATCAGTTGCACAACGGCGTCAACCGATGGATTAAAGAAATTCAAAAGGTAATTTTTCCAGTGATAGACTAAAGCAACCTTTTTCATATTTTCTTTCTGCAAATGCAATATTTAGGTTACAAAATTGGTGCGTGATCCGTCATCCGGAACAGCCCTTCAAGAAATAAGTTTCTGGTTAAACTTAGAGAGGGCTTTGCATCGCATTCAGGAGAAACGTGAAAGCATGGAAGTTGCGTTAACATTGGATATCCTGAGGATTGGTAAAAGATTCCACGCTACCGTGTCTTTCGACACCGATACCGGTCTTAAGCAAGCATTGGCAACCGTCGACGATTACAACCCACTCATGAAGGATTTCCCTATCAACGACCTGCTCCAAGCCACCGAATTGGAACGTATCAGAGCTGCGGTCCAGCTAATATTCGCGCACATGCGCAAAATCCGCAGCACAAAATACCCCGTCCAACGGTGCCTGAGACTTGTCGAAGCGATATCTCGTGACTTGGGGACGCAACTCTTGAAAGTTTTAGGTACCCGTCGCCTTATGCATATTTCATCTGATGATTTTGATAAGGTCATGACGCAATGCTTTGAAGTGTTCTCAACTTGGGAAGACGAATATGAGAAATTGCAGAATTTGCTAAGGTACGTTTATGTTTTATTTTTTATTACTGAAAACGTTATTTCGAAATGTTCTTTAGAATAGAATAGAATAAGTTTTATTAACTGTGCAGTTAAAAGTCAATACATAATGTGATCTATTACAATACATCGAGAAATTGTATTTAATTTTTTTTTTTGTATGGCGGTAATTTGGTCAAATGCTTTCTGACAGCTCGTTTGAAGACTGCGAGACTTCCTTTTTTCCATATATGTGCTTGCTATAAAAAACGTTTTTTTATTTTAAAGAAAACAAAAATGTTTTTATAAAATGTTGTGTATTTTAACAAAACAATGTTTTTAAACACCTCGCTAAAAAACATGTTTTAAACATGAAATAAAACATGTTTTAAATCACTTAAAAAACGTGTTTTAAAGAACGAAATTAAACTTGTTTTAAACTTGTTTAAAATTATGCAATTATTTTATTTATAAGCTTTTGAATCGGCGTCGTTTCATTCCTTATTTTACTTGCTAGCACTGATATTGTATAGTAATATTTTATGAAAAACAACAGTTCAAATATCGGTAATTTCTGGGCGTTTAAACAGGAACATAATTTAAATGATACTTCACTTGTCCAATTACTCAAACAAAAATCCAACCTACATTTCGATAATTATTAATATAAGGTAAAATGACTTTAATAGTACCTTCATTACTAACTAATAAGCTTCTACCTATTTAGAATGATTGTATTACTGTTTAACTAAAAAGCTGGTCATTTTTCTTAATGGAAAGTAAGTTTTGGTATGCGGTTAGCAGAAACCACTATTTTTTCATAGACACTTCAATTTGATGACCCGGTAGAGCCAAATTAGTTGATACATCGTACTTTTTAGGTGATCACCGGTACTTTTGGTAATATTACAGTAAGTTATCTTTGTAAACTTACCGCAGCGGTAATATAGGGTCATTATAAATGATTGTAGTCGAAGTATGCCATGAAATCAAATGTAAATATTTCTGGTTGCCGCTCTATTTGAATGGAATACCACTGTTCTACACACAAAAGTGACATTGGTTACATAACCTATTTCATGTTTGACAGTTGTTTGGGTATAGCGGCACAAAATTATTAACATTGACACGGCCTACTTCGACTACAATCATTTATAATGACCCTGTATTACCGGTACTTTTGGTAATATTACGCAAAGTTACCATTGTTAAGTTACGCCTTCGGTGGTACTACCGGTACTTTTGGTAATATTACGGTAAGTTACCCTTGTTAAGTTACCGTAGCAGTAACATTACCGTTACCGGTAATAATACTGGTAATATTTACTAATGACTGGTAATATTACACCACGGTAATGTTACCCGTAATATTACCGGCAGTCCATAAGTTACGGATAATATTACATGACGGTAATATTCTCCTTTTTTAAATTACCGGTAATTTTGCATCACTAGGTGCCTCTAGTTTTGAAACTTAGACAGAAACTTGGATGAAACTACTATAATAAAATTCAAGCTTTGCTCAGCAACAAGTTTTCCTATTTATGTTGTTGTAATATTGAGAACAGTGGTATTTTATCTTAACACAAATTCATAGTTTTCTAGTCTTCATTTTTAGAGAAGGCACAAACTTTTATAAAGAATAACATTTTCTGAAAAATCAATAATATAAAAGTCTCCAATTTGTTATAAACTTTCTGAGACATTTACAGGTAACGCCTATTTCTTTGTTATATTATTTCTTTATTTTTTTTTATCACTTCTTTTCATGTAGAGATATCGTGAAGAAGAAACGAGAAGAGCACCTGAAGATGGTATGGAGGGTCTCTGCACAACATAAGAAGTTGCAATCCCGTATGGAACACATGAGAAAGTTCAGGAAACAGCATGAGCAGTTACGTACTGTCATTGTTCGTGTGCTTAGGCCGTCGGTCCGTGAAATTGCTGCCGCCGGTGAGGGCGACGAAGTCAAACAACCCGAACCTGATGCCTTCACAATGGATGCTGCAGATGCAAATGCTATTGTTGTAAGTTAAAAATATTTTTTTACCTTTTGTTTTGGGAAAATGTTGTTGTTTCCAAAGATAACTGTTACAATTGTCAGAAACTTTTGGATATTTTAACAATAATAGATATCAATTGCTCAATTAAGAAGAACTCAAGGTAATCAAATTTACTTTTTTGTTTTAAACAAATTTTGTATTTTGAAGTATATTAGGTATATTATGTTAAATGTAAATCATAATAGGGTATTACGGCACTTTTCAAATTCTGTTGTATTACAAAGTAGGTAAGGTTAGCACCACCCTTTCACACTTAAAATGACAAGCAACGCTTTAATATAGGAGAAAACGCGTTTTGAAATTCAAATAAAAATCCTACTTGTGACGTCACAAGGAGGGATTATAATGCGAAACTTGACAACGTCGCGCATAGTTATTTTATGTTGCTGTAGTGCCAAACTGTCAACAGTCGCGTAGGTCTTGCGTAGGTCACTCTGTTTACCGTTAGTGCATTGAGGTTAGGTGATCAGTGACTTTTTAATATATCAACACCATCCATAATCTACGCTGTAAATGCTGTAAATACTGCCGTCAAAGTTTGTCAACACACATACAAACAAACAGCGGTGCAAACACAGTTGCAAGAAAATTCCCTAGGTTTTGATCAATTTCTTGGCTACGTTGCCAATTCTACACTAGGCCAATCACGACAGTGATCGGAAAATTCAAATTTTAATTGCCATTTTCTCAACAAATTCTGAATGTAATTTAATTTTAACTTAACAGAATTTCGGATTATATACTGTAAAATCTCTTAATACACGCTTTTGCTTAAATTTCCACATGACCGTAATACCCTATTGGCTGTGAGCCATTTGAGTTCTTTTTCCTTATTTCAAAGATGTAAATATTAAAATTAGTTAAAATTAAGTAGTCTAAAATTAGCTAAAACAATTTTTTTCATGAATAACAAGAGGTTGTTACAGGTTATCATGGGCCCCGTAGATATTTTTAGTTATTCTCCAAACCAGTATATGACATTTATGACATTATATGACAGAATAGTGTAAAGCTATAGTCGGGCCAACTTAAGTAGACAGGTCGGCATATAGCTATTTAAATCAGTCCCTGCGTGTTACCCTATCCGACCAATGTTATATTTTTCCGCGTATGAAAGGCGATGGCGAAAATGTTTTGGTTCGCTATGCGCAGGCGCGCTGACTGAATTTGACCGCGAATTTTAAACAACACTGTTGCGGCCTAATTTGCGCATGCGCGTAGTGCTCGCGCATGCGCTTAGAGCAAGTTGTGATTGTAGAAAGAAATAGAATAGAGTATCATCCATTTCGCTTTGAAAGCTGAACAACCTCTCTTTCTAGGTGCATTATACCAGTATAAGTTATTTGATTTAAATGTACCATGCTTTCATTACCAACTTCAGATAAATTAAAAACAAAATGCAATTAAAGCAACCAGTAATGCGTCCAAAGTAAACGTCTTAAATAGCGGAGTTTTGACCGTGAAAAGTGACATTTGTGACCTCTTCCCAAGAGAAGTTAGTTACGCTGGTTGGCATGATAAAATAAATGTTCCTAAAAAAACTGGTGACATTGGGTCCAATCTGTACCAAACTCCCTGTTTTTGAAGAAATTGTTCATTTTTTGAACTTTTAGTCAAACATGTTAGGTTATGTTTACATTTCTTCTTCTTTGAAAACAGGGAATTTTGTACAGATATGACGCAATGTCACCAGTTTTGTTAGGAACATTTATTTTATTATGTACAAACCAGCGTAACTAACTTCTCTTGGGCAGAGGTCCTATATGTCACATTTCAAGGTCTAATCTCCGCTATTGCTATCTAATGAATATATTTCCAGATAATTCCTGCAAAAGATTTAGAATAAAGGCATATTTATAAACATTTAATTTTGTTAGGTTGAATTTTGCGGTTTGACGAAAGGTAAGACCTTATACGAGGTGTGATCAGAAATGTTGTATATTGCGCTTGTACAAATAATATTAAATTGCCGTGAGATCTTAGCAAACAATAAAAAGCTGATTGCTAAATTAATAGCTTATTTTGAACGCAAACGTGACCACGGCGGTTCTTTTCTTTTAAATTGCTGCAAAATACGAAACGTCATTATCTCTATCTCTGTCACCCCTCTACTAATATTGGCTTGACCATAGCAGCCTGCTGTAGAATTATAGCATGCATCTGCGATTTTGCACTTTTTAGACAAAATAAACAAAAATGTGAATAATTTAACGACATGTAGCAATTTTTTTCCTTTCCTCCCAAGTGATTAGATTCAAGTTGCATTTTGTTCAACAGCACTTCTCTAAGGTGCAACAGTTCTTTTTATTGCTCATTTATTTTACAATTTATTGTCAATAAACATTCTTGCTATTATTTCCATTCCTACATAAACCTTTTTAAAAAAATTTTAAATTGCCGTTTTGTTATCAATAATTTTCTATTTGTTTTACCAGAATCCTGTCCAAGAATTGGGTAGCGTTAACATTTCTTTATAATCCTGTAACGTTCCAACGGCAGATAGCATAACCGATGAAGCTGTTGCTAACTTTGTAGGTTTTTTGTATAAGCTCTGTAAAATTATTTTGGTTTGTAGGAAGTCAACATGGCGTATGAAAATGTGAAAGAGGTTGACTGCCTGGACATTACAAAGGAAGGTCAGGATGCGTGGGACGCGGCCGTGCAACGCTACGAGGAACGTATCGATCGCGTCGAGACCCGCATCACGGTTCACCTTCGTGATCAACTTGGAACAGCAAAGAATGCCAACGAGATGTTCCGCATCTTTTCAAGGTTCAATGCCTTGTTTGTCAGGCCGCACATCAGGGGCGCTATTAGAGAGTATCAAACTCACCTGATACAGAGGGTCAAGGACGACATAGACACATTGCACGAAAAGTTCAAAATTGGATATCCGCAGAGCAACAGCTACAAGATTAGTAAGGTCAGGGATTTGCCTCCAGTTGCTGGTTCCATTATTTGGGCGCGACAGATTGATCGTCAACTTACTACCTATCTAAGAAGGGTCGAGGATGTTTTGGGTGAGTCTTATAATTAAGCTAGGCATACGAAAACGTTTAAAGCAATTTGATGAAGCTGTGTTAAACAGTATATTATTTGATGAGCGGATCCATTTTATATCAAATATTTTAAATGTCATCAATTGCAAATCAACTGTCAACTACGTAGGTGTTGACAGCAGTGCCGGATTAGCTACGTAGCAGAAGTAGCAAGTGCTACAGGCCCCGCGCTTCTGGGGGCCCCGCGCAATGCCGTGTTCAGGCAGAATAAAAATCAGCGGCAGTGTGGACTTGGAATATGTTTCCAGCTTTCAAGTTTTGTTTAGGTTAGGTTACCGGGCGGTAAGACAAAAGGGCTGTCGGCATTCAGGCAGCAGATATGCAAATTGTAGATATTGTGATTGCCGTGGGGTTTGATCATTCCGTTGTATTTGTGGAATTTACTGTTTGTTTGAAAATTATTTAAAGTTCTAACACCAGTGATCTGAGGAACTCGTTGAAAATAAGATAATTAAGTAAAAAATTATTTATTAGTGTGACTCTCCAAATTAAAAACAAAACAAAAACTTTGTATTATCTAATACAATGTATCCTCTTGTGTTGTTTGAGTTTTGTTTGACGCAGTTCTGTCCAAACATCCAAAGTTCCGTATTAATACAGGTGTACAAAAAGTAACATAACAAGGAAATATGTGGTCATTTGCTAAATTTATAAGAAATACATTCAAAAATAATTTCTAGGAAATGACAAAATATAAATATGAACTAATTTTGAAACTACAGAATGATTTATTTGCACATAGCGAAGGCAAAAGTCCAATACTTTGAAGTGGAATACCTCAGTAGGTATATTTTTTCAGTTTTTGATACTTTTTGAATTACAAATTTATCACTGAAAACCTCATTTTCATTTTTAAGTTAATTTTTTCCCAAGTTAGGGGTCCAAAAAAGAGCAAATGAAAAGTTTTATTCGTTGTAATCAAGTAACTGTTGGCGTTGTCACAAATCGGGGTATGTAATCTCAGAAATTTTTAACCACATGTGAGTTTAATGATTCCATTTGTAAATTTTGGCTGAAGGTGTCTAAACGACGAAACAAGTACCCATTAAAATTATACACAACAAAGGAAAAGAGGTTTTATTTTCTACGTACCACATAGATATTTTCATCTTTGTACCAACATGGGCAGCTTCAAAATTTCTGAGCAATCTTCGGTCACAAATTATGATCTAAAAAAAACATCTTCTAAATAAAAAGAGCGACTATCGCTCTTTTCAATTTGACCAATCAACTGATTATTTGGTCCGGCCCTATTTCGCAAGTGGCTCTATGTAAAATATGCAACCATGCTCTCACATGTGGTCAATTATTAGGTACTTCGATCAGATCGATCTGGTTGACCACCATACGTCGATCTTTTCGATTGCGCTTTCAAGTGTGTACGTATTTTACATGGGACCACCGATCTATTTAGAATATAAATCTAATACTGCGTTTCGATCTGAGCGATCTGAACAATCGTTTTGTGACAACGCCAACAGTAATTTGCTAACAATGAATAAAACTTTTGAAAATGTTTTCTCTTTTTTAGCCCATAACTTCCGAACAAAAACTAATGGATCGAAGTTTTCACGAATAAGTTTGTAATTCAATAGACTTACAAAACATAAATAATATACTGGGTGCTCTATTTAAAAGTTTTTACTTTTGCGTGATACTTATAAACGAATCACTCTGTATATTCAAAAGTACTTCAAATTTAACCTATATATTTCCTAGAAGTATTATTTTATTATTTTAAACGATCTGCCTAAAAGCATTAATGCAGATGTTGTACTGTATGCCGATGACACTACCATGCTGCTTCACGGCCACGAGCCCCAGATAACAGATGACTCTGAGAAGGCAAAGAAGGAAGCTGCGGCCTGGTTCACAGACAATCGTATGGTACTAAACCTCGGCAAAACATCTGAGCTCACAATAACAGCCAGCAGAAGGGACCACCTAGAGACTAAGAGCGTAAAGTTTCTGGGACTCTTTATCGACACACGTCTTACGTGGGCTGCGCACGTAGAAAGCTTGTTGCCTGCCTTGTCCACAGCTACCTATGCAATTAGAAGGATACGAAACACAATAAATGAAATTGCAACGAGAACTGCATATTACGCATTATTTCATAGCAGAATGAGCTATGGGCTAAAGGTATGGGGAAGCTCTTCGCACGCCAGCAAAATATTCATCCTTCAACAGAAAGCTGTAAGAGCGGTGGAAGGCGCGACAAACGCTTAATCATGCAGACCTTTATTTCAAAAGCACAAAATCTTGACCCTCCACGGGGCATACGTACTACAACACCTGCTACATACGAGAAAACATATGCATACACACAGACAAAGAGAAGACATCCACGAGTATGAAACACGTCAACGTTCTCATCTACAGGTACCCTTTGGAAGACTTCACACTACCGACTTTACCAGGGAGGGTGTGATGCTCTACAATCTCCTCCCAGCCATTGGAAGCATCTTCCTAACAGAGCATTTAAACGCAAACTTACCACAACGCTAACAGAAGTCCCACCATACTCTGTAGGAGAATTCATCGAGTCACTACAAGTCTAGAAGAGTGTCCTTATTATTAATGTACAATGTTTTACATGTTTACCATATATTTTGTGACTTATTGGCAACAATCAATAAACTTCTATCTATCTATCTATCTATCTATCATTTTGTCAGAGGACGAGATATTTCATGGTTACGTTACTTTTTGTACATCCTGTAATGTTATTAATGGGGTCGATCGCCTAAATAACATCACCTTAATGAACATCGAATGTGATTTTCGTAGAAAAATTGGTTTGGCTAGTATTTTTCAAAATTTTCACATTAAAGCGAGAAAAGTTTTTTTTTTGTACAAAATAAGTTTTATTTTATTTCCTACATCTTACAAAGGGCGTCTTGATAATATTTGCTACAGGCCCCGCGGTAGCTTAATCCGGCACTGGTTGACAGTAGCTTTGAATAAAGAAGTCATTATTGTAAAGAATTATTATTATTCAAAGTTCATTGGCGTGTATCATGATAGGTGTTATATATTTATAGATACAAAGAACTTATTATATGTGAGTCGTAGATATATTAAGTTTAATGAGGTAGTATGAAGTAGCATTTCAAATTATGATCAATTAATTTAAGAAAGATAAAAGTAAGTTTACTTATAATAGGATGTGATTGGCTTATTCTGACGGTAAGTCTGATAGTAATTTGAATTGTTATATTTGCAGTGTTCTGTGTAGGGTGTTCCCTCAATACTTCGAACTGCCTTTTTTTTGCTACAAGAGTACGAGATGGATGTGGGTTGTGTGACACCTGTCCTCAGGTGTCTTTAATTGTACCTTTCTCCTTCAATATCTCACCGTCGATAAACCAGTTTTCCATCCTTTAATTGTAATTACATAACAGATTCATAACAGCGATTATATGTTTATGGAGTGCCACAGTGTTTTTATACACATTTTTAATACAGAAAACATTTATATTTTCCTAATTTTTTTATCTATTTTAACTCTGAAAATCTAGGAAAATCTAGCAAGTTGCTAAAGAATCACAGTTATATATTATTAGTTATCGTTTGATAAACCGGAGAATACAAATATTAATATTTGAGGAAATGGTGACTTGTCAAACTCAAAATATTAATTTTTCTCAAAAAAACAAAACTACATAACTTATTGCATTTTTGGTTCATCAAACGATAAAGGGGTGTTTACCAGCTGAAATTTCAAGTCATTCGGTAAAATAGTTTTTGAAATATCATGTCAATCGTTTGCGAATAAACTTATGAGAAAAAGCGTTTATACTTTCAAATACAGTTTATAACGTGACATCGAGTACTTACAGTATTTTTCTGCTAATATGCTATACCAGGGCCATAGTTTTTCCTTCCTTAACGTCGTAGAATTTATTTTGACACATTTGCTCATTTCTACGCCTTGTTTGAGCTTATTTTGCATCCTCGAGCGCACGTCTCGACGACCTCACCAGACGCTGTTTCTTGCACACATTAGCAATTAACTTCGTTTTCGTGCCACTAGCGATTCTTATTGTTGTCATAGTTTTAAACCGCAATTTTGATAGGTTTTAAGCCACGGCGAAGATGTTTGGATGCGAGGCGCCAGACATTAGAATTGAAGCTTTAGTTGTTGTTTTGAGTGTCACCACCAAAATACTGTTTTAGCAACTCTCTTGACGACAAGTCGTAAATCAGCTTGATGCCATTTTCGACATTTTTGCAAGTGTTATTGAATTCATGCAGCATTTGCTCGGCCTTGGGTTTTCACCATTTGCACCAACACTGTGATCCCACAGGGCAGTACTAATGCTGGGGATTTTTGCTTCATCTAGATCTTATGATAAAATTTGGTCCACACACCATTGTACACATTATCAACAGTCTGGATGTCTTCTGATTGGTAAATCGTAGAACGTTGTCTATTATTATCCATGTACAAGCCACATCGGACATTTTTTGCTGTCTATCAGCACGTGTAGGAGTTTCTCTTGAGTGTTTCCTATCCATGTCTGTTCACAAGAGAATTTCACAGAATTATAAAACACATACTGAACATACTGAACCACAAAAATTTTAGCTTGAGAGAAAAAACTGTTGAGTGCGCGGTCCGACCGATTTGCGCGCTCCATACAGGTGGCACCTGCACCCCGTTGCCAATTGCTTATAACTTGGCTAATTTTACAAATTTTGTTTTTTTTTTAGGACCTTAAATAATAATATAACATACAGAAAATAAAAAAAAGAATTTTCGTCTGAACACCGGGATCCCCCTTAATCTATTGTCTGCTGTAGTGATAGAACAAAACATGTTTAAACAAATCAGAATCATCTGTCCCACTCATTGGTTCACTATATTGATATAATAAAAAAATTATTGCTATAACCCTGTTTGGTCTATTTTTGTTTGACCTTGCACATTTGCACTTTTTTATGTATTGTAGTTTAAGCTTCACCAGGTTCATTTGCAGTACGTATAGTGTTTATTTCCTGTTATATGTAGGTAAAGGTTGGGAGAACCATATTGAAGGTCAGAAACTAAAGGCGGATGGAGACAGTTTTCGAGCAAAACTTAACACCCAAGAGATATTTGACGATTGGGCAAGGAATGTGCAGCAGCGTAACTTGGGCGTGCCAAGTCGCATATTCACCATTGACGCAGTCAGGTCGAGAAGCGGACGAGGCAACGTCTTGAAGCTACGCGTTAACTTCCACCCAGAAATTATTACGTTGGCTAAGGAGGTGAGGAATTTGAAGTGCCTGGGATTCAGAGTACCGCTTGCAATCGTCAACAAGGCCCACCAGGCAAACCAGCTTTACCCGTTTGCTATTTCATTGATTGAGAGCATCCGCACCTACGATATGACACTGGAGAAGGTAAGATCACAATACTTACGGACCTATAATGTGATGTTGGTTTGTTAACTATTATTTTTAAATAATCAGCTGTACACTAGGAGCAGTACGTTTGTAAAGGTATAACAACGGCATGTTTCTTTGTTTGATATGATGTTTATGTGCCAAGCATGTTAATTTAACTATGAAAGATAGCAGTTTAGGCTTGAAATATATTTGCTTTAAGAAGAAGGGATAATTATGGTATTTATTATAATAGTTGTTACAGCATGTAATGGATTTTAGAAACGTAATGTATAGGTACATTATAGCTGCTAAACAAAAAAAAAAACGCCGTTGTCTAGCAAAAAATTAAATTCTTTTGGGTGCACCTATAGTAATAAAACGCTGAAGTGATTACTATAACATATTATTACTCTTTTCAATATTTATACCAAAAATTCCAAGAAATAAATTGCTAAGATATGCGAAAATTGATACTATGATAACCAAAAAATAAAGCATCATACGTAGTATTGTTGATATGCCTACAGAGTCATTTTATTTTAAGAAATCAAGAGAGATGTCAATCTCACTAGAGCTACACTAAACACTTTTTGGGTTCAAGTTTCATCCGGAATAAATGAACATATTTACACAAATGTAGCTTTTGTCGACATGTATTTTATGTACATGAGCTCCAGGCAATGAGATTTTCATACTATGCATTTGATGGTTTGAAGATCACTCTCATGATTTTCTTTTGTAAATATGTAAGTATTTAGACTATTATATAAAACTACTAAAATTACAACTGTGCGATCAAAATTTATTATGGTTGTGCTCTGAAAACATGTCTTCTATAGCGTGGCGCGTCTATGCCATTGGTTTACGACTCAGATATAGCTTCTAAAGTCTGCGAAGAGCTGGCCATTAGGGTGATTAAAAAATGCATTGAAAACATTTTTGTTATAGAAAGCAACGATCCCCCCAAATGGTTTCCAAATCCAAAAAAAAGTGGACACGTATTTTTTTTTTTTTAAATTTTTATTTTTAATGTTGCCTATGATGCATCAAATTTACGTAAGAAAATGTGTGGGAAAATGAACTTTTTTGTTATTTTTTGAATAATTGTTCGTTGTTTGGGAAAACTTAAAATTAAAGTTATAGGACTTGTAGAGGACTTTCCAATGAAGAATTTGAGCTATTATACATATGGCTTTGATGCCCCCAACCCACCACCACAGTGCCCTGAAAACTACCCATAAATGAAAAATGTACATTCTTAAGAAAACTTACCCTTCTAATCACTTCATTCTCTTTTTTTCTCATAGAAATCATTACTATAAGTCTAGTTGAATGTTTATAACATGTATAGGTATAACAAATTCCATTTGTTTAAATAATTCGCTTTTCTCGAAGCTTCGTCGGACATCTGTTTTCTGAATTCGAAATGGCAGTTTATTATCTTAGACTCTTAGAGTGACATTATTCATTAAACAAATTCCTCCTATTGTTTAAACAATCAATGATTATTAATTTTCAACTGTAGTTCTAAATCTAATTATGGTAGAACTCAGCTTTCTTGTGAAATTAACTTTAAAATTTCATGTTCGAGGTATCTTGCCTATGTTATTAGCTAAGAAACCCATATTTGTTTAAACAAATTCCATTTGTTTAAACCTATTTTTTGCAATTCTAAGATTTATTTTTTGGATCGGTTTGGCAACTGTTATTGTTGAGTGACATCATTTATATTTTGGGATAATTTCCATTGTTTAAAAAATAAAATATTATTCAAATGCATAATGGTGATATACAGGTGGTATGTAAATTTTAAATTACAGTTGGAACCTAGATTTGATCCAGGTACCTGGTTCAAATCATTATTAAGTAAAATAATAATCGTTTTCAATATCATTTATCCGAAAAAATTTAATTGAGGAATTTTCAGGAAATTGGGGAGTTACATTTCTTTTAAAAATATTAAAATTCCTAAGTCAACCAATTTTATTTATCATATTTCTTTCTGCATTTCTTATTCTTATTTCCTACCACTGTGTGTCGCAAGATAATGTTGATTTGTTGCTGTCTGGAAACTGTTCCCTGTACTCTCTAGCACAGCGTTTCCCAACCTTCTTCAACTGCCCTTCTCGCACTCACGTCAGGCGTATAGGGCAGCTCCGCTCCTAGTGTTCCGCGGAACACCGGTTGGGAAACACTGCTCTAGCAACTTGCAATAACGATTGTTTTTAAACAATAGAAATCATCCCAACATATAAATGATATCACTTGAGAACAACGTTGGCCAGAATAACGGTCTAAAAAAATCATTTTAGGTGAATTGCAAACAAAAATTTAAACAAACGTGGTATAGAGAAGATATCTCAAACATGAAAGTTATAAGTTGAAATTTATAAGTTATGAATATGAAGTTTAATTTCTCAAAAAAGCTGAATTTTGTACCATGATTAGAAAAAAGTTGAAAATGAATAATAATTTATTGTTTAAACAATAGGAGGAATTTTTGTAATGAATAATGTCACTCTAAGATAATAAACTGCCATTTCGAACTCAAAAAACAGAATTGACTGATTTTCAAGAAAAACGAATTATTTAAACAAATAATTTTTTTAAACAAATGGAATGTAACTGAATGTTTATAAATAGCCCACTAGACTTATAATAATGATTTCTATGAGAAAAAAAGTGAATGAAATAACTAGAAGGGTCAATTTTCTGAAGAACCTAAGTTTTTTCATTTAAGGGTAGTTTTCAGGGCACTGTGGTGGTGGTTTGGGTGTATCAAATCCATATTTCCACATTTGATAGGTCAAATTCTTCCTTGGAAAGTCCTCTACAAGTCCTATAACTTTAGTCTTAAGTTTTCCCAAACCCCGAACAATTATTCGAAAAATGCCAAAAATTGTCTTTTTTCCATGTATTTTCTTTTGTAAGTTTGATGCCTCAACAGGCTAATAAGAATCAAAATTTGGAAAAAAAGTACGTGTCCACGTTTTCTTTTATTTAGAAACGACTTGGGGATGTTGCTTTCTAAATAAAAATAGCCAATTTGAACCACCCTACTGTCCATACTTAACAGCAGAAGTATGGTCATTTTTATATTTCTGCCAACTATCGCATTTTCGTGAGTAGTGAAAAAGTTGTAAACATTGGGCTGATTTTGTATTAGATAAAAAACATGAAAGTACAATTATTTTTTTTCTTGACTAAACAGTTATTTTTAAATAACTCAACTCCTTATTCATCTACTTTACCTTTGCCTTTTTAATTTTTTTTTTTTTTAAACTAGATCTATAACCTCTAGAAATTAATGCACTCATTTCCTATATATCCTGTGTATACTAAGAGGTACTGGTAGCAATATAATGTGATTGAAATGTATGTGAGATTTTCAGAAAGGGAAAATCAGTATGCTTTGGAAAACCAGTTTGTTTTAATAATGATATTCAATTTTAATCAATCTGTGCATTTTAATCTAAACATTGGCATTGATCTGAATGAGTGTATAGATTAAATATTACGTGCTACTTTGCATGCTGTAATATTGTCTTGGAACGCCTGTATGTCTTTTGTCGTGGTGGATTGTGCTGATATATAGGAAGATATATTTTGAAATAAGAAAAAATATGGAAGCTTTCTCCATATTCGTTTTAATTTGTATAAAGTTTATTGTCAACTATTGAAATCTATTCATCTCATTTTATCACTGTTAATCATTTTGGGTAATCCCACAATCAACCATTTGACTTTGATATTATATACAATAAGATAGTATTTTGATAATTCTTGTATTCTTACTAGCTTGAAGATAAAGCCAGTATAATCCCGTTGGTTGCCGGCACAAGAAAAGAAGTGCAACAGCTCATAGCGGAAGGCATTCAACTAACATGGGAAAGTTTCAAACTAGACCCATACGTACAACGCCTCTCAGACACTGTTGTTAGCTTCCAAGAGCGTGTAGAAGAACTGGTAATCATCGGAGAGCAACTGGAAGTAGACGTTAGATCGCTCGAGACCTGTCCTTATTCTGCGCACACCTTTGCTGATATACTCGCTAAAATCCAACATGCTGTCGATGACTTGTCACTAAAACAGTTCTCTAATTTGCACATTTGGGTGACACGGCTTGACGAACAGGTTGAAAAGAACTTGGCTCACCGCTTACAGGCAGGTATTCTTGCCTGGACAGATTCATTAAACGGCAAAAAGAAGGAGATCGACCACAGCATGGACACCGACGAGCCTACGCAACCAACTCACAAACCCGGTGGCGATCCACAGATTAAAACTGTTATTCACGAAGTTAGGATCACCAACCAAACGATGTACCTACATCCGAGCATCGAAGAAGCTAGGTTCCAAATTATGCATCAGTTGTTTGCATGGCAGGCTATTGTCACTTCACAGCAAAGGTTGCAAAGCAGCCGATATCAAGTAGGCGTTGACAAGCCTGTCACAGCCACCTACAGGGATATTCTGACTCAGTTGCCATCTGGATCTGTACCTCTGGATGCTGCTTATAATGCCATTGCAACTAAGATTCAAGAGATTCATGTGTACGTTGGCGAATGGCTCACATACCAGACGTTGTGGGATTTGCAAGCTGATAAGTTGTATGGAAGATTGGGTGATGACGTCAATAGGTGGATGAACTGCTTAAATGACATCAAGTAAGTTTCGGTTTTGTTTAAGTCTCACTTTGAATTACGTAAATCTTGTTTTCAGAAAAACTCGAGCTACTTTTGATACATCGGACACAAGACGTGAATTTGGACCAGTCGTTATAGATTTCACCAAAGTTCAGAGCAAGGTGTCTCTGAAATATGACTCTTGGCATAAGGAAACTCTGAGCAAGTTTGGATCTCTGCTCAGCAACGAGATGACCTCTTTCCATACGCAGATCTCAAAGTCGCGGTCAGACCTTGAACTTCAAAGTATTGAGGCTGCTAGTACTTCGGATGCTGTTTGCTTCATTACTTACGTACAATCTCTAAAGCGAAATATGAAGGTAATGCAATAAATTATTAAGTTATCACAGGTATTTTACTTAATTCTTGTTATCAGAAATGGGAGAAACAGGTGGAAGTGTACAGAGAAGGTCAGAGAATTCTCGAGAGGCAACGGTTCCAGTTTCCGAACAGCTGGCTTCACGTAGAGAACCTGGAAGGCGAATGGGGTGCTTTCAATGAGATTATCAAAAGGAAGGACTCGTCTATTCAAACGCAAGTTGCCAGTTTACAACAGAAGATTGTGTCTGAAGACAAGGCTGTGGAGAACAGAACAAATGATTTCTTAACAGACTGGGAACGTAGCAAACCTGTCGAAGGTCATCTTAGACCTGACGACGCCTTGACTCAATTGCAATTGTTTGAAGGCAAATTTGCGAGATTAAAGGAAGAAAGGGATAATGTTGCCAAGGCTAAAGAAGCTCTTGAATTACAAGAACCAGGTATGTACAATTTTAACTTTTTTCAATATAAAGAACTAAAGAAATAATTCACTTAATTTTGTGTCCATTGTTTTATTTATTTAGTTGTGGTTTTTATCTCTAAATTTATCGATTACTGGAGTCAAAAACAACAGTCTAAATCACTGTGAATGCATTTCATTTGTTGCATTGCATAGAATTCTCAAACAAAATCAACCGTATCTCGTAATCAAATTTAACTTCCTACATTTCATTCAAATTTTTATCTCTTTTATAACAGTCACTAAAAATCACCTTTTATTTCTTGTTTTTTGTTAGGTGGTGTTAGCACCAGTGAAGATCGCATGCAAGTGGTATTTGAAGAATTACAAGACTTGCGCGGTGTCTGGTCTGAACTGTCGCGAGTTTGGACGCAAATTGACGAGACACGTGAGAAACCTTGGCTGTCCGTGCAACCCCGTAAACTGCGGCAACAACTGGACACCATGTCCGCGCAGCTTAAGGAACTTCCAGCTCGCCTCCGTCAATACGCCTCCTATGAATATGTGAAGAAAACTCTTCAGAACTACACTAAAGTAAACATGATCATCGTCGAGTTAAAATCGGACGCTCTAAAGGAACGTCACTGGAAACAACTGATGAAACAGTTGCGTGTCAACTGGGTGTTATCCGATTTAACTTTGGGGCAAGTTTGGGATGTAAACTTGCAGAAGAACGAGGCTATTGTCAGGGACGTTATTCTTATCGCCCAGGGAGAAATGGCGCTGGAGGAATTCTTGAAGCAGGTTAGGGAATCGTGGCAAACGTATGAGTTGGATCTGATCAATTATCAGAATAAGTGTAAGTTGATCAGAGGATGGGACGATTTGTTTAATAAGGTCAAGGAGCACATTAATTCCGTCGCCGCTATGAAATTATCACCATACTATAAAGTTTTCGAAGAAGAAGCTTTAACATGGGAAGAGAAATTGAATAGGATAAATGCTTTGTTTGACGTTTGGATCGACGTACAAAGGCGATGGGTGTATTTGGAAGGCATCTTTTCAGGTAGTGCTGATATCAAAACCTTACTACCTGTTGAAACATCTAAATTCCAGAGTATATGGTAAGAATTTTTGTTAAAAACATATGTAGAACCCCAATTATCTATTCACATTAGAATCAAAGCCAAAACTGATAAGTGAAAAACACGGTTAATTCAAACTGTAGATATTATTATGAAGAAAAGTAGTAAACTTGAGAAAAGCATACATTTTTGTTTTTTAAAATTTTTGTTATTTCAGTACATTGTTTTATTTGCGCTGGTTATTTATTTATTTTTATTTGGGGGATTTACTTAGAACATTTTCTGTTTAGTTTTGCATAACGCAAAACTTATAACAGTGATTTTGTTCATTCCACTGCAAGTTTTTAATTATTTTGTTTTGCTTATAGCATTGTTGGCTTTGTGCTTTTTCAACCAACTTCTTTTGTTTTTTTTCTGTTTTTAAAAGCACCGTATTTATCATATTAATTTATAACGTCATCGGTATCAATAACAAAATATTTAGAACAAATAGAGTACTAAAGGGTAAAGGAAAAATGTAGAAACGTAACGTCAAAAAGTTAATGAAATTACTTAATTTGAATTAAATTTACTAGACTATGATAACTACATAAAAGTTCACAGCATGAAACTGAATAAACCAGTTTTTTTGTGAGACAATAATTCAAAAAGTTTTATGATTATTTCTTAGTTTAATTATACTGTGTATTATTTCGACATTCTGAAGGAAAATATTGAAAAGAATAATATTACTTGTACATAATTATATTGATTCTATAATATAATAATACTAACACTTTATCTTTTTAGCTCTGAATTTTTGGGTTTAATGAAGAAAGTTAGTAAATCCCCAATGGTAATGGACATCCTTAATATACAAGGCGTTCAACGATCATTAGAACGGCTTGCCGATCTCTTGGGTAAAATTCAGAAAGCCCTTGGTGAATATCTTGAAAGAGAGCGTACGTCGTTCCCAAGATTCTACTTCGTTGGTGATGAAGATCTGTTGGAAATTATCGGCAACAGCAAAAACATTGCCCGTCTCCAAAAGCATTTTAAGAAAATGTTTGCCGGGGTTGCGTCTATTCTTCTAAACGAGGATAACACTGTAATTACGGGTATTGCCTCGAGGGAAGGTGAAGAGGTTAGCTTCAGGGCTCCGGTATCAACAGTCGAACATCCGAAGATCAACGAGTGGTTGACTCTAGTGGAGAAAGAGATGCGCGTCACTCTAGCTTCTAACCTGGCTCAGGCCGTACAGGAAATTAAGCAATTTAAGGACAATATTGACAATAACACGTTTATGGAATGGGTTGACAAGTACCAAGCCCAAATTGTGGTACTCGCTGTTCAAATTATATGGAGTGAGGACATTGAGGCCGCACTCGTTAAAATGAACAACGAGCCTCAGAAGGGCCCCTTGGAAACTGTCCTTCAACAAGTCGAAAATACTTTGAACGTACTGGCGGATTCTGTATTGCAGGAACAACCTCAGTTAAGGAGAAAGAAGTTAGAACACTTGGTAAGGATAGTTATTGAGTAACTTTTCATTTTAATAATCTTTGCCATAATTTCTTGTATATTTTAGATCAATGAATTTGTTCATAAACGTACTGTAACACGTCGTCTTATTGCAACCGGTGTTAATGGAAATAAATCCTTCGAATGGTTGTGCGAGATGCGATTTTACTTTGATCCGAGGCAGAGTGAAGTCTTGAAACAATTGACCATCCATATGGCTAATGCACACTTCCATTATGGATTTGAATATTTGGGAGTTCAAGATCGTTTGGTACAAACTCCTTTGACAGACCGATGTTACTTGACCATGACACAAGCTCTTGAAGCGAGGCTTGGCGGGTCCCCATTCGGTATGTACTAATTTACTGAAACTTAAACTTACTTATAATGTACTAAAATGTACTGAGTCTCTGCGCTGGCATCGCAAGCAAATTTAGCTGAAACTGGCTGAATACCCCTATTACTACCTAAGTTACATACTAAGTTACATCTAAAAATAAAATACAGAGTGATTTATATCTCGAGGAAAAAAATGACAGGTAGATTCAGCAGTAAATTCTAAGAAGCAAACATACCCCAGCAAAACCATTTAATATCAAATTTAACATTAAATGCTGTGGACACATTATTTGTTATTATCAATAAATTCTTTTTTTACGTTCTATATTTCTTTTTGTTTGTTAATTTACCGCAGCCACATAACCTTAAAGTTACATATCTCGAAAACAAAGACTGATCTGAAAAAAGTTTCTGGAACTTAATTTTTTGCCTCGAGTTATAAAATACCTTGTTCACTTATCCATGATTTGTGAAGAAAAATAACAATACTAAAGATGTAAAGAAACATCAAAATGTTTGTAGAAAATAAATACATGGTCCATCGAAACAGGATGTTTTGTACATCAGCAGCCCATGAGTTTTTGGTTTACAATGTTAATGTTAAGACTATTATGTGTCCCTGTAGAAAACTAATCGGCAAAAAATCATTGCGAGTAAAGTTCACTTGAAATGCAAAATATTCAACCCTGTCTGCCTGAAAACTTTGATAATGTACTGAAGTAATTCAAAACGGGTGAAGGTTAGTCCCAAATTGTCTATTTGGAAAAAAGATGTTTTTCCTTATTTATGGCTTTTAATGTATACGGTTAGTCAGGGCCGGCGTGTGGCGTGTGCGAAGTGTGTGTTGCACACATACGAAGTGATAAAAAGGCGCCTAAGGTTGAATTTTTCAATGCCAATTAAAATCGTGAACAGAGTTCAATTATACAAAATCCTGGCAAACTGGCATCAAAAGCCCCACCCTAAAAGATCTTAAAAATAACTGTGAGATATGTGTTTAATTTAAAATTAATGATGATGATTAAACAGTGAAGATTTTCCTAAATGCCGACTTGCATTAACTTTACCTGTTTTAACTTCTAGATTTGCAGTACCTAGTAAAAAATACGTGCTAAATTAAATTTATTATATTTATCTGCACTTCAGGCCATGTAGTCTATGGCTTGTATCCTTGGTTTCCAAATCCCTCTGTCCACTGCCAAATTCCTCCAATCCTCCAGTCCGTAAGCCAAAAAATCTCTACGCACTCCCGTCCACCATGTAGTCCTTGGTCTACCTCTTCTACTGGCCTCCCCCAGACTTGCTCAAAACAGAACTCCCGTAAGGTTATCACTCTTCATCCTCGTCAGATGGCCCAGCCACCTCAACCGACTTTGCTGTATAAAATTTAGTATTGTGAGCTCCGCAAATAGCTCTGCCAGCTCTGCGTTCGTTCTTCGTCTCCATCCTTCTTCCATCCTCACTCTGCCAAAAATTCTCCGCAGCACCTTTCTCTCCCACACCAGAAGCTTTCCTTCCTCCTGCCCGGTCATCGCCCACGTCTAAATTAAATAGACTTAAAAATATCTACATTACCAGCAAAATGGAATAGTTTCGCAATTTTTTCCGTTTAACGGCGAAATCGCCGTCAGTGACATCCACTAATAGAAGAATTTGCATTAATAATAATAATCAAAATTAGATTCAAAGTACTTAAAGAAAGCTGTCATAAATACATTTTCTTAATCACATCGCAAGCTGTTAACTTGATATTTTTTATTTAAACATAAATATGAAAATCTATGAAAAAAATATTCTAAATACTTTTGTTGTTGTTTTTCTATCACCGCCTTGCTTTTTAAACAGCAATACTTCGAAATTAAAAAAAAAAATTATAAAATAGTTGAGAATACAGTCAAATCTCAAAAGTAAACCGTGAGAGCAAGTCTAAAAACCACAACATACCTGCCATTTTCCGACAAAAAAAAAAAAACATTCAACTGTTTTAGGTCTGATGATGCCCAGAATATTTGGTGAAAGTACCAACCGTATACAATAAAAGCCATAAATAGGAAACTCCAAATTGACAATTTGTGATGAACCTTCACCCGTTTTGAATTACTTCAGTATTAGTGATCAAACGCCCAGAATATCACTTTATTTGATGATGTATTTTGCATAAATAAACAATATGTACCTACTTTGCAGGTCCTGCCGGCACTGGTAAAACTGAATCTGTGAAAGCATTAGGAAACCAGCTTGGCCGCTTTGTGTTGGTATTCAATTGCGATGAAACATTTGATTTCCAAGCTATGGGAAGAATCTTTGTTGGTTTGTGCCAAGTTGGTGCCTGGGGTTGCTTCGACGAATTCAATCGTCTCGAAGAGCGCATGTTATCTGCAGTATCGCAACAGGTGCAGACAATCCAAGAAGCACTCAAGTCTCAAAAGGAATCCAGCACTGAATTCACACAAGGAAAGAGTAAGTACCCGGAATTATGTTATAAAATTATACTACACCACTATGTACATTTTAGGTATTAGCGTGGAATTGGTTGGAAAACAAGTGAAGGTGTCTCCGGACATGGCCATCTTCATAACAATGAATCCTGGCTACGCAGGCCGTTCCAACCTGCCAGACAACTTGAAGAAACTTTTCCGTTCACTGGCCATGACGACACCAGATCGTCAACTAATCGCAGAAGTCATGTTATTCTCTCAAGGCTTCAGATCAGCGGAGAAATTAGCCTGCAAAATTGTTCCATTCTTTAAGTAAGTCTTCCTATAGTACCTCATATATTTTAATAACTTTTAACTACTTTATTAAATTTAAAATTTTTAGGTTATGTGGAGAACAATTATCAAACCAGTCCCATTATGATTTTGGGCTTCGTGCTTTAAAATCCGTGTTGGTGTCGGCCGGTAACGTTAAACGTGACCGCATCCAGAGAATTAAGGAGGATAAGAAACAAAGAGGGGATACCAACATTGACGAGGCCAGCATTGCGGAATCTCTTCCCGAGCAGGAGATTCTCATCCAGTCAGTTTGCGAGACTATGGTGCCGAAACTTGTCGCCGAGGACATCCCGTTGTTGTTCAGCTTGCTGAGCGACGTGTTTCCGAATGTCGCGTACACCAGGGCTGAGATGAAGGGATTGAAGGATGAAATTAGGAAGGTGTGCGAGGAAGAATTTTTCGTTTGCGGTGAAGGTGACGAACAAGGAGCTTCCTGGATGGAAAAGGTATGTGATTAGACAAATTTGAAATGTGTTGTTTATAGATTAGTCAATGTTTGGTTATTATATATTTTCATGGCTAGCCTAAAAGATTAGTCGGTGACAATTGGATCGAAAAGGTAAAGGAAACTGAAGTACTTCTTGGAAATTGTGAATATGAATGCTGTTTTGTAGTATAATAGTGAGACATCTCAATAATTGTGAAAGTGATATTATGCTATGAAAATGTTTTAACCATTTTCTTTTTTAATCTACAGTAGCAGATTAACTGCACGCGTGCAAAAATTAAGAAACTTTCAAGCATATGTCCTCAGAAATTTGTTTTGATATCGTATAGTCAGAATAGCTGTACTGCCATAAAACTAGTCGAGTCTTTTTCTGTTTTATTTTATTTAACAAAACAGAACTGTTACAATAGTGAATTGATAAGATATACCTGTACTCTTAAAATTGCTTTGTCGCTTCATTGCACGTTTTGCAATTGCTTGTTTCCACAACTCCCACATATTGTGCTGTTTGAGTAGTTAATTTTTAGACAAAAAATAGGAAAAAGAGATGGATTAATAGTAACAAATAACAGTGGCAAGTTGCCAAGATTACTGGAAAGAATCACTGTATTTTAAGGAATATGTTTGTAATTTCACAGGGAAAGTACTGTAGTTTCACAGTAGACTATAGTTTCACGTTGTTGTTTACTTGATGCAGCAAAATTGGTTTAAGCATTTTGCTCTGTGTGTAAAACTTTTAACTCGGAATGACATTTGGAAGGACAGTATTTTTATTTTGTTTTTGTTGAGGTTTCCCCAGGTTCTAGCCTATTTTTTCCCGCATGAGTAAAAAGTTTGAGAAACGCTGGTCTACAGAAGGACACACTGATTAACTTTTATTAAACAAACATGTGTTATGTTTTTTTTTATTGTTCTTTGCTACTTTGCTCAAAAACAGTATGCAGTAAGAATGTTATAGTCCTTTTTCATAGTAAATTTGACTAAGTATAATTTATTAGCAAAATCGTACCTCATTTTTCAGAGAGAATTATAGTTTCCAAGATAATCGCATGAACACAGAAGCATCCAGATTGTTACTAATTGTCTAAATTGTTCTAAAATCTAATTTGATTATAATAGGTGAGAGACATTTGTGATGTTTAAGATTGTTTAAGTTCAGAAACAAGATTTGGTTTATATAAAAAAATCATCCATAACCATGAACGATGAACATAATTCTTGTAATCGTAAGTAAAACTGCCAAGCCTTCAGAGTGTCTCTGAAATAACTGCTTATACCTAGTCTCTCCTAACGTCGTTGTTATTATGATGTGTTTGCTGTTTGTCCGATAACTTTTTTAAAAGTTTTTTAGGTCAAAAGCTCTTTTAGGACAAATAGGCATCACTACGAGTATTTTCAGTTTCCGACGTAATCTGTTATCACACATAATTTTTATCATTTCAACCTTTCACTTTTTACAATAAGAGTTACAGTTGACAAATTAGAAACATTAAAAAAGTGATTTGATATTTTCGACGTTTCCCAGAATGCATCACAAGCATGTTAAGTTTTGGGAGAATAGCTTCAGAAAACATTTGCTTGTGTACATTGTGCTATCTAATATGGAGTATTTAGATCAATTGACAAGAGCCTGAAATAGTTATGCATTCTGTTAATTATTGTTGCTTATGCTTGAACATATAAATGCGACAAATACATAAATTATTTTTAATAAAGTCTCAATCTGTATCAGTATTGTTTATTTAATATTTATTCTTGATTCTGTATATTTGTATAGCATGATTGTATTCAGACGTGAGGTGCAATTGTTAATCTATTTCTATCTGAATAGGTACTACAACTTTACCAAATCTCCAATTTGAACCATGGTTTGATGATGGTTGGTCCAAGCGGCTCTGGTAAAAGTACTGCTTGGCGAGTACTTCTTAAAGCCCTGGAGCGTTTCGAAGGCATTGAGGGTGTAGCGCATGTTATCGATCCAAAAGCCATTAGCAAAGAAGCACTCTATGGTGTGTTGGATCCAAATACTAGAGAATGGACTGATGGTCTATTTACTCATATACTGAGGTAGTTTTATTATTGCTATTTTTTGGTAACAGAGTTTAATTTTGCTAATTTTCTCTAAGAAAAATTATCGACAACGTCCGTGGTGAAATCAACAAACGTCAATGGATAATTTTTGATGGTGACGTCGATCCAGAATGGGTAGAGAATTTGAATTCAGTCCTTGATGATAATAAACTGCTAACATTGCCGAACGGTGAACGTTTATCGCTACCACCAAACGTTAGAATCATGTTTGAAGTCCAGGACTTGAAATATGCGACCCTGGCAACCGTGTCCCGTTGCGGCATGGTTTGGTTCTCCGAAGATGTTCTATCCACTGAAATGATTTTCGAAAACTTTTTGATGAGGTTGAGGTACATTTCCTTAGACGAAGGAGATGACGAGGGTTTCGGAAAGAAACCATCCGACTCGAAAGACGATGTTGTCTCTCCCAGCCTTCAAGTGCAGAGGGACGTCGTTAGCATCTTGCAACCATATCTGGGTCCGGACGGATTAGTTATACGTTGTTTGGAATATGCCATGGATCAGGAGCACATTATGGATTTCACTAGACTGAGGGCTCTAAGTTCTTTGTTCTCCATGTTAAATCAGTGCGTTAGAAACATCTTGCAGTACAACCACGCCCACTCCGATTTCCCGTTACCCAATGATGATATCGAGCGTTACATTCCAAAATGCTTGATTTATGCGCTGCTATGGAGTTTTGCCGGTGATGCTAAATTGAAGGTACGATCAGATCTTTGCGACTATGTAAGGTCCATTACGACTGTACCGTTACCGCCTGATAGTAATATGCCAATTATCGATTATGAAGTCAACATAAAGTATGTAATTTTTTTTTGTGTGTAGAGAAAGGATATAAGTTCTGTTTTGTAGGGGCGAATGGGTTCCATGGTCCAATAAGGTACCTCAGATTGAAGTTGAAACTCATAAAGTGGCTTCTCCAGATATAGTTGTGCCCACGTTAGACACAGTCAGACATGAATCTTTGCTGTATACTTGGTTGGCTGAGCATAAACCACTAGGTAAGTACAATTATTTTATAAATCCGCCAAAACTCTATGATTGAAATTGAGTTTGCGGATACATCTAGTAGGAAAAGGGGATGTGTATTTATATATACCAGGACTGGTTGTAAAACAACCAGTTCAAAGTGAAGCGTGATCTGGAAAAGATTTATAGGATAATTTCTTGTTATTTACAAAATAGTTTTTGCAAAATTTTGCCTTGGCATGATATATAGGCTGTAAATGACTTACAAAAACCTTAGATATGTCGAGGGATCATAGCAGAACAGTGTTTGATAATACACTCATGTCCGGAAACGCGCTGCCTCCAGGATGTACTCCTATTCCATTTGTGAAATCATTATAATAATAGAAGTAATGATAATAATAGTTGCAATATTGTCCACAAACATTTTAGTACAATAGATGTCAACACCACAGTGGAACAAACGGTGGGATTCAATAGTAATAATGTTCTTCCTTACTACTGGCAAAAAATACTAGAATTTTACCAAAAAACAACACAATCAAGAATTTTAAAATTTTTTGTAAAAAAGAGGTTTTGAAGAATATCATTTGAATTTTTTTATTATTCGCCACCTTATTATACATAAAGAATTTTGTCTACTTTTGTTATTACATTTATTATGGTAATTAGTTAAGGAGTGTGGATTAAATTCATTCAAATTAAAAGCAGGTGCTGATAGAATAATTTAAATAAAAACTTTGAAAATAGTTTTGTTTGTTAGTTTAAAAAGTTGAACACTTTTATCCATTTTAGTCTATCAAATGCACATTTTACGTTAAATTCATTAAGTTCCACCCATCACTTGTTTTGAACTTATGACGTAATCGACAATGGCATCTCCTATTATTCTAGTTCATTTTTACAGATTTTTAAATTCTCTTAATAGTAATATAAACATTTTATGGCTTTGCATTAGAAATTTGTGAGAAAAGCACAATTGAAAATTAAGAAATGCGTTTCATAATAAGTAATTATTCAAATCTGAATTGTGCAACTATGTATAATAGTAATTTCTTTCAGTATTGTGTGGTCCACCTGGTTCGGGTAAAACTATGACCCTATTCTCGGCATTAAGAGCTCTGCCGGATATGGAAGTCGTTGGCTTGAATTTCTCTTCTGCCACAACCCCAGAACTTCTTCTGAAAACATTTGACCATTACTGCGAATACCGTAAAACACCCAACGGTGTTATCTTGGCTCCAATTCAAGTATGTAACAACTAAAACCAGATCAGCTTTGTAAGTTCTAATTTTTATCATCTTTTGCCAACAGCTCGGCAAATGGTTGGTGCTGTTCTGCGACGAGATCAACTTGCCGGATATGGATACCTACGGTACCCAGAGAGTCATCATGTTCCTTCGTCAATTGGTCGAGCAGAAAGGATTCTACAGAGCGTCCGATCAAACATGGGTTGCTTTAGAACGTATACAATTTGTGGGTGCTTGTAATCCACCTACAGATCCTGGAAGAAAACCTTTATCGCACAGGTTCTTGCGGCACGTTCCTATTATTTACGTCGATTATCCTGGTGAAATTTCACTGAAACAGGTTTGTTTCTGTTTGTGTTTGATGGCGGTTCATTTGATTAGCATAGTTTTAATGTATATTTTCATTTGTATAGATTTATGGAACATTCATTAGAGCAATGTTGAGATTAGCGCCAAACCTGAAGGGCTACGCTGAACCTCTTACGAATGCAATGGTTGAATTTTATTTGGCGTCACAGGATAGGTTTACTCAGGACATGCAACCTCATTACGTCTATTCTCCCAGAGAAATGACAAGATGGGTTAGAGGAATCTGTGAAGCTATGAGGTATGTTGTTGTTTGTTAAAAGTCTTCAAGATTTTAATACTCACATATAATGTCCGTCAGTAACATTTTTAATTATCGATCTTCAGAAGTGCATAGTAATATGCACTCATCTATTTTGCAGAATGTCATCAATTATTGCATGGCCTATATCCCTTGTCATCATCAGTTTTCTTCTGCTCCCTTGAAGTGTTGTTCGTGCCTCCCATGTCTTTTGCATAACTATTATAGACTGACTATTACATTATAGTTCTGCTCAATAAACTTGCTCACTGTCTCGACTTGTTATCTGATATCGTTTCTGATAACAACAATGATCTTTGTTTTTGCTGAAGTTTCTCTTTTGCTGATAAATTGTATGGTCAAGACAAGGAGAAGTATAAATAAAAATGACTACATACTTTAGGCTCAATATTTTGAAGTAAATAAGCCAAGTCATAAGAATAAATGTCCAGAACAGATGCTCACTCTCAGTACGTACTTCTAAATATATTCTTTGTGAATACGTACTCTTATTTCATATGAATAAAATAAAGTTTATATTCAATCACTGGAGAGTTCCTAGTCCTTATATATGAAGTTTGACGTAGCTGTCATGGCAGACTTTTTGTTTATTTTGCGTACCGTAAAATATTAGAAACAAAGAACGACTACCTGTACCTGAGACTATTAAGTTTTATATGGCATCCATCTTTTGAGCTCAGTTAAAGCTTTTCTATGAGACTTGTATAAGGATTCTTTGAAATTCGCTTCATCCGTTATACATTTAATATATTCTAAAAAAATAGCAGTTTTATAAAATCTTGACCAAAAACTTCTGCTAATTCATACAAACTGGAGCATAAAGTCGCACCTTATGCTCATGTTCATGAGTACAAACTCGGAGCATAAACTCAGTTTTATTTATATCGCCCATTGTAAGTTATTGCTGCTGCTCCACTACTGGCGTGCAGCCAGGATGTAAATTTTTAAGTAAATCAAAATTTACAAACACACCCTGGATTTGAACTAGGGACCTTTGTGTTGCTAGCACAATGCTCTAACCACCTGGGCTATTGAGGCCTATGACATAAGTTATAAATCCAGACGGTGACTGTAATTTTTAGTTTATTTAAGAAATTTAATCCCACGTGTGAATCACCATTTTCTATATATTTTACGTTAAATCATTGTCATCTATTTCAAAATAGAACATAGACTATTTTCCGCATTCAAGCATTGTATTAGCTTTTACTATCTCGAAATACTTATACCTCAATTTCCGGGAACTGGTCCCATTTCATATTCAGGCAAATATATTTGGTAATTTTAATGCTTTTGCCCTGTTTATTTTTTTTATAGGCCACTCGATAATTTGTCGGTGGAAGGTATTGTGCGATTATGGGCACACGAGGCACTGCGTCTCTTCCAAGATAGATTGGTTGAGGACTCAGAACGCCAATGGACGAACGAAAACGTAGATGCAGTCGCCTTGAAACATTTCCCATCGGCTAACTGCGAGAAGGCACTTGCCCGACCCATTCTATACAGCAACTGGCTATCAAAGGATTACGTTCCGGTGGACAGAGAACAATTGCGTGAATACGTCAAGGCTCGTCTGAAGGTATTCTACGAAGAGGAACTGGACGTTCCGCTGGTATTGTTCGACGAAGTTCTAGAACACGTGTTACGTATTGATAGGATCTTCAGACAGCCACAAGGCCACTTATTGTTGATTGGTGTGTCTGGTGCTGGCAAAACAACTTTATCCAGGTTTGTCGCTTGGATGAACGGATTGTCAATTTTCCAAATTAAAGTGCATAATAAATATACGGCGGACGATTTTGACGAAGATCTGAGGTCCGTGTTGAGAAGAAGCGGTTGTAAGGATGAGAAAATTGCTTTTATTCTGGATGAATCCAACATGTTGGATTCCAGTTTCTTGGAGAGAATGAATACTTTACTGGCTAACGGAGAAGTGCCCGGTCTTTTCGAAGGCGATGAATACACAACTTTGATGACTCAGTGCAAGGAAGGTGCCCAGAGAGAAGGTATGTTTGCATATATTTAAATATTTGAAGATATACCATCCGAAAATTTATTATTTAGTAATCATTTTTGTAATCCCTGGTCATTATCTATAATTTATATTCTTGCTGGTATTTAAAATAATAGTCTAATGCACATTTGCTTTAAGGTTTAACAGCATTTCAAATGGCAATGGTTTAGTTGAAATTATATGTGTTCATCAAAAGTACAGATATATGTAAAAACAATTATTGTTACCTGGTATACTCAGGTGTAACATTTTTTTTTTTTAAATTACGACGATACGTGGTGAAGAGAGTGGAAACTGGGGGGTTCTAAGTATAACACCAAGTTTGCTACCTTAGTGAAAACTGCCCACAACGGTATCTTAAAAAATGGCGCCCAAAACCTTTTAACGCTATTCTTGTAGGTTTAGAGAAAAAGGAACAAGTTTGTTACAAAATTACTTTTAAAAATTTGTTTGTGAGACTCATATTTGCGAGTTATTTTTCAATACCTAATTCAAATATGTTATGAGTATTTTTTTTCTTTGATTACTTAAAGGTCTTATGTTGGATTCAAATGACGAGCTGTACAAATGGTTCACTGGTCAGGTCATGCGTAACTTGCATGTTGTCTTTACGATGAATCCGTCAACCGATGGACTGAAAGACAGAGCAGCAACGTCTCCTGCCTTATTCAACAGATGCGTCCTGAACTGGTTTGGCGACTGGTCCGATACTGCATTATTCCAGGTATGTGATTGCCAGGATTTCACTGTTGCAATATTTGATACTCATGACATTCCTTTTTTAGGTTGGTATTGAATTCACAAATCGCCTGGACCTCGACAGACCAAACTGGAAAACGCCCGACTTTTTCCCAGCTGCATGCTCATCGATATCAACCACTCCCACATACAGGGATGCGGTCATCAACGCTTGCGTTTACGTCCATCAAACACTCCACAAAGCCAATGCCCGGTTGGTCAAACGAGGCAGCCGTACAATGGCAATTACGCCGAGACACTACCTGGACTTTATCCACCATTTCGTTAAACTGTACAATGAGAAGCGTTCCGATCTGGAAGAGCAACAGTTGCATCTCAACGTCGGTCTCAATAAGATAGCGGAAACAGTGGAGCAAGTGGAAGAGATGCAGAAAAGCCTTGCTGTTAAGTCGCAGGAGTTACAAGCAAAGAATGAAGCGGCCAACGCCAAATTAAAGCAGATGGTTAAGGATCAGCAAGAGGCCGAGAAGAAGAAAGTGCAAAGTCAGGAAATTCAACTACAGCTGGCAGAACAGACTGTTCACATTGAGCAAAAACGAACAGAAGTCATGGCCGATTTGGCGCAAGTGGAGCCCGCTGTCATTGACGCTCAAACCGGTAATGTTTATTTGATTATTTTTGTTTGTGTTTATGTTTGAATTTACTTGTCAAATAATCATGAAAATTTAGCGGTAAAGTCGATCAAGAAGCAGCATCTGGTTGAAGTAAGGTCAATGAGTAACCCACCGCAGAGTGTCAAGATGGCTCTGGAATCGGTGTGCTTGCTTCTACACGAGAATGCCAATGAGTGGCGAGCAATTAGGTCGGTTATTATGAGAGAGAATTTCATTGCCACGATTGTGAACTTCAAGAACGATAATCTGACGTAAGGCTCTCAATGTGGCCTTGTATTCTATGTTATTTATCTGTTTACTTTTTTAAGTATATTTAGGGCCGATATATTCACCTATCGTGAAACTGTTCGTCATCTAAACGACAGGATAAATGGTAAATATGTGTTTATTCACCTGTCGTTAACGTTACCGACCGGATAAATACGCTTAACGAACGAATTTATTTAGCGATCGAATGAACCTGCCGGTAAACTGATAACGAACACTTTGAACCAATCACAGAGCATGTACTGAATGTCAAACAAAAAGTCAAACTGACAAATATTTACATACGTACGTGGTACTGTATTAATTGAAGTCATTATTGATCATTGTTTAGTTAATATGGCCGAATTTGCGGAATTCGACTTTGAGGAAGTTGATTATCATTATTTTTGAAGAAGAATTTTTGGCTGACGGAATTCGACTTCTATGGCTGCGTTCCGATATTGTACACCGTTTATACTTTTACTCATTCACGTGTCATTTGCTCGCAAGAATAGTAGATTATTCTGCTATTCTTGATTTGCTCGGTGTACCTCATTGTACCCGGTGTCATGCCGGTGTCAACGGTGTAGAATATCCACACGCAGCTAATATACCAGTGATAATCGGCATGACCATATTGACCATATTGAATAAATGGGTCTACGAGGAGGTTTACCTCCGATACTGCAAAACTGGCGGTCCTTTCTTTTTTCCTTCAATACTATTTCTTTTTTATTTTTGGTTTGGGTCTTTTTAATTGATGCGGTTAGAAAACGTGTTCGAATGAATTTGGGTTACGTTTTGTCATTGTCATTTACGGCGCTGCATCTAGCGGCAATTAGTCCAAGTTATGGTCCAAGTATTGATTTAGTACACCTTTTTTACCGACTTTTGATACTATACTGCCAAAAAACATTCGTTAGCGATGTTTACGTCCTCGTTACCTGACGACAAGTTACAGATCGGTGAAAAGACTGAACCATTTTTAACGCGAACGTTAGCGTAATCTGTTCGTTGGCTAACGACAACTTTGACGATAGGTGAATATATCGGCCCTTAAATTATTGAATGAAATTTTTATCGACTGTAAGCTTTTCATTTGCTTTTGTTCATTTCTCTAAATTATTTCAATTATTATTAATTGAATTGTCCTGGTTTAAAGGGAAAATGTTTATTCTTCACCTGGATGTTTTATGATAAAACTATACCAATCACTTAATAATTGTGGTATTAAATAATTGAAATGACTTTTTAGTATACGTATAAGTCTAAACTATCTATTTAGTGCTTCAGTGATACTTGATAAGTCATAAAATTAATGATTTTAATAAAATTTTCTGTAAAAGAAGTTGTTATAGAATGAAAATATGATGATATTATTTCTCTGCAAAATCACTCGTAAATCACAAGTACCATTTCATGCTCCAATAATAAAGAGATTTGAACATTGACATTATTTGGAGATAGCGGCACATTTCATACCAGTGGTAAGACTATGTGCACTGTCGCTTGCGCTTCTATCTATCTCTCTCTCTATAAGGGGACTCTTGATCTGCCGTGACTGACAGACGGAAGGACAGACCTATACATTGCCTGATGGTGACAGTGCACAGAGTCTCACCACTGTATTGATACCAGTATACAGTAAGTTGCAGCAGAGTCTTCATTTTATACCAGTTATAGGACAAATTTAAGTTCATTTGTGTTTAGTTTGCCATTGGAGGTCGTGGGTTCGAACCCCACGCCCTGCTTTCAGAGTAAAGGTTTTTCTGTGGTTTTCCTTTACTCCACAGCGAATGCTGAAAGCCAAAACAACTTAAGACGTGCCACAGACGCGGGTCATAATAATGATAATTCGGGCCTGCCGATGCCCCCGTAGTGGTGAAAGCTGTTGCGGATGTTAAGGCGTGGATTATTATTATTATTATTATTATTGTTTATATTCAGTTAAAAAAATTTACACAAAACTTACCTTGTTTTAAAATATTAATTTTAACCAACTTCATTTTTGTCAACACAATTTTAACAGTAATAGTGCTTAAGAGGGGCGTTTATACTAGTTAGATTGACGTTGGCCTTGAAACTGTAGTAGGTATGCCCAGGATGCGGATCCATCTAACAATGATTCAAGTCCTTGTGTATAAACAAACAAACTATCTTAATTTGCTCAGTCGATTTCTACCCTTTGCCAATAGGCAGCTACTGTAGTTATTGTCAACTGCTACTTATTTTGATCTGAGCTGTTGGTACTCTTCTCCGTTGTCTCGGTCTGGGGACTTTATTACACAGCTTTGCGGTGGCAGATTCACAATTGAATAAAAAGCAGATCAACTAGACACAACAGCTGGGTCAATTTTAAAGAGCTATATTTGACAATGTGTCCCACAAATTAACTCCTGTTCTGGGATTAATACTATTGGCATAATCACCATGAAAGCATATTAAATCAACCAGTATGTGTCAAAAATTAGGTTCTTTTCTCTAATTGGGTTCATGGTTAAAGCAAACGAGGTTGAATTTTATATTTATCTCGGAACAATCCCCTATGCTTACTTATTCCAACAGTACCTTACTTTTACACATCAGTGCGATAGTGTCGCCTCCGATCTGCTTTTTATGAGCCCGTGCTTTGCATGTAACTGATATATGGATAAATGCCCCTCTTAACAGAAGTTACAGAATTAGGCTCATAATCACCAAAGCACTGAATGGACATTTCATATCAATCCTTATTTCATCAATAAAACCAGAAGCAATAAATGTATATGGAGATTTATTATTTTTACAGCTTATTTTATTAGTGTATAAGTATACCCTGCATTCCAGTATGTATTAGGTTTTATTTTATTTTGTTTTGCACACAGCCGTCAAGTCTATCAAAAAGCAACAGCTCGTCGAAATACGTACAATGGCAAACCCGCCTGCGCTCGTCAAATTAGCCCTAGAGTCTATTTGCTTGCTACTCGGGGAGAACGCAAGCGACTGGAAATCTATCCGGGCGGTCATCATGCGCGACAACTTTATAAATACGGTCGTGTCAAACTTTAACACTGAAGACATTAGGTATGCATGTCCGACTCCACCATAACTACACCTACGCCCAATATTTTTGCTTTATTTTTGCAATTAACTATTTGTTTATATTTAAGAGTTAAATTCTGTAAGAAATATTTATTCCTTGTCGTTTGAGTAAAATGTGTTGATCCCATGTGACCACTGGCTTAGTGAAAAATACTGTTGTAAAAATAAAGCACTGTCATCAGAGCGAAGTCAAAATACTAAAATGAAAGAAGTTATAAACTTTTTTTTACGATTAGCACCTCATTTAGCTGATAAAGGTTTTATTTTATTACTTATTTTTTTTTTTTTTTTTCAATAAGGATGGTTTGTTAGTATTAATGAAAAATTTGTATGGCGTTTCACGTGGGATTTGGACATTAAAAACTACTAGATAAAAAAGCAAAAATATTGAGCCTTTAGTAGAAGCTTTTTTAGCATGTTAGTTGTCCAGTATGTCTTGTATGTGCAAATAGATAAGCAACTGCTTTGCATTAATTATTAGTACAATGGGAATATATACTAAAAATTCTTCTTTTTGAACTTAGTGATGACGTGAGGGAAAAAATGAAGTCGAAATATTTGAGTAACCCAGACTACAACTTTGAAAAAGTGAATCATGCCAGTAACGCTTGCGGACCATTGGTTAAATGGGCAACCGCTCAAATCCAATATGCCGATATGCTGAAGAAGGTTGAACCTTTACGCGAAGAACTCAACTCATTGGAAAATCAAGCTGATACGAACAAGAGGAGAGGCGATGAGGTTAAGGCATTGATTAGCCAACTCGAGCAGAGCATCTCATCGTATAAAGAAGAGTACGCCCAGCTCATTGCTCAGGCGCAAGCTATTAAGAGCGATCTAGAAAATGTCCAAGGTAAAGTTGATCGGTCGATTGCGTTGATCAAGTCGCTGGTTATTGAAAGAACCAGATGGGAAGCTACCAGCGAGACGTTCAGGTCTCAGATGTCTACTATTATTGGTGATGTTCTCTTGTCATCTGCTTTTATTGCTTATGGCGGATACTTCGATCAACATGTGAGTGATTTAATATAACATTTTGTTTTGTGTTTACTCTAATATTGTTTATTTGATTTTAGTATCGTCAAAACTTATTTATGGCTTGGAGTACGCATCTTTCGCAAGCTGCTATACAATATAGACCAGATATTGCGAGAACTGAATATCTTTCCAATCCTGATGAGAGACTACGTTGGCAAGCAAATGCCCTGCCAACTGACGATCTTTGCACAGAAAATGCGATTATGATCAAGGTAAAATTTCAATTAGCATTATTCAAAACTAAAACTTCAACAAACTGAAAGAAAAACCAATCAAGTATTGGATCAGACATTTTATATTTAACAAATAAGCTACTGTATGTAAAAAAACATATTTTCTGATAAAAGAATAGAATAAACATTATTGTTTATTGTAAAGTAAACAAACATACAAAATCAATATCTTTATTTATTCTCTTTTATTATTTGTTTTCGCAGAGGTTTAACCGTTATCCACTGATAATCGACCCATCAGGTCAAGCGACCGAATTCATAATGAACGAGTACAAAGACAGGAAGATAACAAAAACCAGTTTCCTCGACGACTCGTTCCGCAAGAATTTGGAATCCGCGCTTCGGTTTGGTAATCCGTTACTCGTGCAGGATGTCGAAAATTATGACCCTATACTTAACCCGGTACTGAACCGAGAGTTGCGTAGAACTGGAGGCCGTGTCCTCATTACTCTCGGTGACCAAGACATCGACTTGTCACCGTCATTTGTCATCTTCCTATCGACGAGAGACCCTACTGTCGAATTCCCCCCGGATATCTGCTCGAGGGTGACGTTTGTCAACTTTACGGTCACCAGGAGTTCACTGCAAAGTCAGTGCTTAAACCAAGTATTGAAGGCCGAGAGACCAGATATTGACGAGAAGAGGTCAGATTTGCTCAAATTACAAGGTAAGTTCTAATTTATCATCTATATAGAAATGAACTTCCAAACTAAAAAAAACGCTAAAAAGAATTCGTTTAGGTATAGTTATATTTTTTAATTTAAACATTAAAATATCTAAAAAAAATTCTATAGTATGCTACTTTGTTTATAGGTGAATTCCATTTGAGGTTACGTCAACTGGAGAAATCTCTATTACAAGCATTGAACGACGCAAAGGGCAAGATTTTAGACGACGACAGCGTTATTACAACTTTGGAAACATTGAAACAGGAAGCTGCTGAAATCGGCCAGAAAGTTGAAGAAACCGATAAGGTTATATCAGAAATTGAAGCGGTTTCACAGCAATACCTACCGTTATCACAAGTAACTATCAAATAATATTTTATTCAATGAAAATATTTATATCTTTCTATCTTAATTCTAGGCCTGCAGCAACACATACTTCACGATGGATAGCTTAAATCAAGTGCATTTCCTGTACCAATACTCATTGAGAATGTTCCTCGATATGTTCAGCTCAGTTCTGTTGAGCAATCAAAACTTAGACGGTATCTCAGATTATCAGGCGAGACTTAACGTTATCACAAAAGATCTATTTACTGTTGTGTATGATAGAGTGGCAAGAGGAATGCTGCACACCGATAGACTTACTTTTGCCCTGCTATTGTGCAGAATTCACTTGAAGGGTGTTCCGACCGAAGTTAATCTGGACCAAGAATTTAACTTCTTCTTGCGCGGCAAAGAAGGCGTATTCACCTCTAACAATGCTGTTGAACTGGAGGGTTTGTCTAGTGAGCAACAGGAAGCTATGACAAGACTTGCAAATAGGTAAGAAATATCTGCATTCACAGTACACTCTCGCTAATCCGAATCCGTAGTGCCGAGTTCTAGTCCGTTCGGACTATGGGGTAGTACGTATTACACCGTAGTCGGATTAGCGATAGTATACTGTACTATGGAAAAGTTGGTTGTTCTTATTTATAAATATTTCTATACATGATTTCAGACTACCAGCGTTTAGGAAATTATCAGAGAAAATCAACGAGATGCCTGAATTTGGGGCATGGCTACAACAAGGTACCCCTGAACAAAACATTCCCAGGCTATGGTCCGAAGAGAAGCAACTCAGTCCAGTTGGAACTGCAATGTACCAACTATTGCTCATCCAAGCATTTAGACCAGATCGTGTTATCGCTGCAGCCCAGCTGTTGGTCTCTACAGTATTAGGTGAAACGTTTATGGCGCAAGCCGAAAAGGAACTTGACTTTGCTGCCGTTGTGGAGAAGGAACTGCAAGCAGGAATACCAGCTCTACTCTGCTCTGTGCCTGGCTTTGACGCGTCTGGCCGTGTTGACGACCTGGCTGCTGAATTGAACAAACAGATTTCAAGTATTGCCATCGGTTCTGCTGAAGGATTCAACCAAGCCGAGAGAGCTATTAATATGGCTTGCAAGACTGGAAAGTAAGTATTTTTGTTTTAAAGTTCTTGTAAATATTTTTTTTAGTGAATGTGAGTATTAACTCACATGCATATTTTAAGCAAAAGGCTTTTGCCTGGGTAAATAGAGACTGAATCTTTATATTTTTAAAGCTATTTGCCTAGACAAATGTATTTGCCAAGAGCGTTGTCAGGCAAATATTATTTAGTTTTCAATCGCTTTTGTTTTATGTGAGGTTATGTGCAATCCGTGTATGATAATTCTCGAATACGTCATAATTATTATTTAGTCGTTGATTACTTTTGAGTAATATCGTATTCTAATCATCATGATTCTAATGAAGTTACGCCTGATTTATTGTGACAAGTGTCAAAACTCTGGAAAACACTAAGTTTCTGAATTCTTGTCGACTGGACGATTTTACGCATCAATGCAGATGATGATATCACCTAACTCCTATTTTGCATACGGAAATCATGCGAAACAAATGTACAACTCAGTGAACATATGGTGTTAAAAAGTTTGCATGTCTTCATAATGGTTCACCGATATGCTGCGGAGGTTACTGTGATGTTCCAAACACAGTAGCTGAACCAAATGCCTATTGTTGTGATAAGACGCTGTCAACAATCACATAACCTCACATTTGAAAATCCAACAGTTTGCTGCTATGCGCACTGTCACTTGCGATTGCTGTTACACTCTGTTTGCTAAAACCATTCGCTCACGTCATTATGTTTTCTCCGTATGAATCAAATCGGTACAGAATAATTTAAAAAAAATTTGCTGCAATGTGTATGGCAACTTTTTGTTATACAAATGAGCATAAACGACAGAGCGGAAGGACGAGAGACTTCCATTAATTGATGACTATATGGACTTCTCTATACCCATACGGAATGTATTTTAGCTAAGCGAAACGTAACCGATCGATTTCTAAACAAAATGCTATTTGCCTAACAACGGCTTGGGCAAATACATTTGCCTAGACAAATAGATTTAAACATATAAAAGCAGACTCAAATGTCTATTTGCCATGGCAAATAGCTTTTGCCAGAAATTACCATTTGCCTACAACATATACAATGAACCGAATGAATTGAGTAGCAGATAATTTTTTTTTTTTTGATAATGTTATTAAATTAATATTTTATTTTTTTATGATCAAAAATCTGACTTGGCCAGACGTTATCATACTATACAGCAGTGTCAAACTCTGATGTTTTGACAATACTTTCAATAGAATTTAAATATCTGTCAAATTCTGCCTAACTAGTTTTAATGCAGTACGAACGATCTTGATGAAATATAATTTGCTCATACAGCTAAATTATTAATTTTCCAACAAAATGTCGTAGACATAAATTATTCAGAATTTCCTTTACTTTAATATATTATCTAACTATTTTGATGAAATTACTGAAATGGCAGCTTATTTGCAAAATCGTTGTAAAATGCTAAGACTAAACATCCAGTTCCTTTTTTGACCCTTTCGAACAAAAAGCTTTTCAGCTCTAAGTTTGGTCATGAAAGTTCTAAATATGAAGTTTCCTCCCGATACCTTTAGTAGTTTCTCCGGAATCGTCGCAACAAAAAAACGGGTGCACATATACACCCACACACAGAAATTTTTGTTTGTACCTTAGTCAAAATAATTCAGGCGACCCAAAAGGATATATGTCCACTAAAATCTCTAAACTTTTTTTGACACGATTACAACACTTTGTCATACTACACACGATAAACTAAAAAATACTTAAGAAAAAGTATTAACTAATTCCTATCTTTTTTCTAGATGGGTAATCCTTAAGAATGTCCACTTGGCACCACAGTGGTTAGTGCAACTCGAAAAGAAACTACATTCCCTGCAGCCACATTCCAACTTCAGGCTATTCCTCACCATGGAGATTAATCCGAAGTTACCAGTTAACTTACTCCGTGCCGGAAGAATATTTGTCTACGAACCACCGCCAGGCATCAGGGCCAATCTGCTCAGAACGTTCAGCACCGTACCAGCAAGCAGAATGATGAAGGCACCAAACGAACGAGCCCGTCTCTACTTCCTCCTTGCGTGGTTCCACGCCATCGTGCAAGAACGTCTCCGCTACGCTCCATTAGGTTGGGCTAAGTATTATGAATTCAACGAATCGGACCTGAGAGTAGCCTGCGATACTTTAGACACATGGATAGAAGCAACTGCTATGGTAATTTATCCTGCTATTTTCATGAGAGGAACTGTTTATTTATTTATTTCTCTTTATGTATTTAGGGAAGAACTAACTTGCCACCGGAGAAAGTACCATGGGATGCATTGGTTACTTTACTTTCACAATCCATTTACGGTGGTAAGATCGATAATGACTTTGATCAGCGGCTATTGCAGTCGTTCCTGATGAAATTGTTCACTCCGAAAAGCTTCGAAAGCGACTTTTCGCTGGTTGCTAACGTAGAAGGTGCGGGCGGCAACATAACCATGCCCGATGGTACGAGACGTGATCACTTCCTGAAATGGATTGAAGCACTTGCGGATAGGCAAACTCCGTCCTGGCTGGGATTGCCGAATAATGCTGAAAAGGTTAGTTTGATTTTCTCTTAGACTTCCCCTGTGCTCTGTCATCCATCTCGATAACAAGTTAGTCTATCTCAATTTTTATATACCTCAATTATTCAACATCGAAAATTTTTTTTTCGGTTTTCTGCAATCTTTTTTTAGTTTCATTGACGTTTTTTTACCCTCCTCTCTCACGATCAATCCTTTATATTGAATACGATTTTGAAAGAGGAATTCTCTTTAAATTATGACAACTGGGTACATACTGCATAATTGATATTTTTTGCTATTTTCTTCTGATATATTTGGGCGTAATCTATAAACATTTGATACTTTGAGGCTTCATAGATTGAACTAATTTAAAATCCTCGTCATATTTTTGTTGCATTTCATGTTCAGGTGATAATAATGGGAGTCAGAGTGGTTTAGTACGATTCATTTGGTATTACATTCATGTGAATAATTTTTAACGCGTGGGGATATTGGTTATTTCAAGATATACAAAAAAGCACGTACTTTTATGCCGAATAATAACAAACCATCATGGAAAAAAAGACCTACGTAAAGATATATGTTTTATACATCTTGTCTATATTCCAGGTATTATTAACTACTCAAGGAACTGATTTGGTCAGCAAATTATTGAAGATGCAACAGCTTGAAGACGACGATGAACTCGCCTACACTGGTGATGAAGCCTCCCCAACAGGTCCGGCACAAATTGATGGCAGACCATCTTGGATGAAGACATTACATAATTCTGGGTTAACATGGTTACAACTATTACCGAAATCACTCCAGGTAACATTTTTATACCTCGTAAACCAGTAGCATTATGAAACACTTTTCATTTAATTTTCTTCTGGTATGTTATCTGTGTTCAAAATCAACAATATCTTTTTCCTTTTCTTAGACACTGAGACGAACTGTGGAAAATATCAAAGATCCATTATACAGATACTTTGAGAGAGAAGTCAACTGTGGTTCAAAACTTTTGGTCGACGTTAACCATGATTTGCATGATGTTATACTCATCTGTCAGGTACGATAAATTGATAAATTTATTGTTGGATTCATCTAATAATTCTCTATAATCTTAGGGCGAGAAGAAGCAGACGAACTATCATAGGACAATGCTTGGCGAATTGGTCCGTGGTATCTTACCAGCAAACTGGCGTCGATATACAGTCCCGCGTGGTTGTACTGTTATTCAGTGGATTACTGATTTCAGCAGTAGAGTGAAACAACTGCAACAAGTTTCACAATTGGTATCAACTTCTGGAGCTAAAGAATTACAGGTAAACATAATTAAAAATTGTACAAAAAACCTGCCAACTGGCAAATTGCAATTTTAAATATTGTTAAATATTAATATTATTATTATATTGTTTATTTGCTAATGAGTATCCTTTTAGAGTTTTAACGTATGGTTAGGAGGCTTATTCAACCCCGAAGCATACATAACAGCCACAAGACAATGCGTAGCACAAGCCAACAGTTGGCCATTAGAGGAACTACAACTTGATGTTACCATTACGGATACTAGTGACGCCTCCATTCCTCCAGATTGTTTTGCTATAACAGGTACTTTCTGTAAAATTTACATTTGTATCATTTAGTTATTACCTTAACTTTTTTGCCAGGAATGAAACTGCAAGGAGCAAAGTGTCGCAACAACCAATTGCTGCTAACATCAAGCATCATGTTGGACTTACCGTTGACATTGTTGCGCTGGATTAGAGTCACAGGAGAAACAAAAGCAATAAATGGTCGTCTCTCCCTTCCAGTTTATCTAAACTCCACTAGAACAGAATTACTATTTACAATTGATCTAAATATAGCACCGGGCCAGGAGGTGCACAGTTTTTACGAGCGTGGTGTCGCTCTGCTAGCTTCAACTGCACTTAACTAAATAATAGAAAAATGGTAGCTTTATTCTGCTTTACTTACATAAGACTAATACGTACTTTTTTATTGAAATTTTAATTAAATATTGTTTGATTGAATGTTATTAGGTATATATTTATAAATATAAATGGTGAATGAAAGCAAACATAAAAAGGAGAACTGTGATCGTTTATATCTACGTTTTAAATATACCCAACAGGGTAAATTACTATTACAAGTTTTATTTATTATGTATTTATTTCATTTATAGTTAATAGCATTCTAACTTTAATGTATTCTGAATATTTAACCACAAATAAAGAATATTCTAAAGTAAACTGTGGTTTCTTTTTTTATAAACCTGCGTGTGTCTGATCCAGGTTTTTTGGTGTTCCACTGTTTAGAAATTTAGAACAATTGATTAAAGTAATACAAATAGTGACGTTTCATAAAATTGTAATAAACTATTTTTGTTAAAATAGAATACTTATATTTCTGTATAGTTTATAATTCTTAAAAAATTAATAATCTAAATTGCCATTCACAACCTACAGGTTTTGAGTTATTCTTTGACAAAGATGTTTAAGTCGGTTCGCTATTGGATTTGCTGAAGTATGTATATTAATATTCACTGTTTCATAAGTCAACTTTGATTCTGTCAAAGTTGTGACAGGGCATTTTGATAGGTTTATTCTCTTGAATAAAAAGATTAAAAACTTTTTTACAAATATAATATCAAAACTTTGCGCTAAAATTCGAAAATCTCATATAGAGTTGAAATCCATATAATCTAAAATTCTCGTATGAATTGATCAAAATCAATCAAGTATCTCGACCAAAAAGCAACCATGGAGATAGGAAAATACCATTTACAATAAAAGAATGGCAAGAAATCAAGAAGAAATGGCAACAAAAATAATAGACCTTGGAAAACTCTCCGGAATATAACTAAATAATGTACAATGTATATTCTCACAACCAGTAATATTTTTTATACTTTATCATACTACGTACGATAAAGTAATCTTGTGGAAAAAATTTCAGATTTTAACGGAAATATACCCATATATAAACCTATTTTATAAGAGCAGACAGGTCAGACATTTTTGATCTCACTGTATATACAATAAATAGTTTAGTGAAATGTTTTAGCAGTTTTTATTCGAACCAGAGCTAATCCCGAATACACACATCAAAATATTCTATGTGGTTGAGATCGATCGTATCTGCATCACAACTAGTTTCCCCAGGATTTGACAAATATTTTGATTTTATTGACGGTATTGTCAAATAATCAGCGTTTGACACTGCTCTGTATAGAAGGATAAAGTCTTGTGCTTGGTTACATGAGATTTTTACTGTATCATACAGTATGATACAGGGGGTCGATGGCGTATAGTATAGAGCGGCTGCTATCTACGCTGGAGGCCCGGGATCGAATCCCGGCTCGGGCTAAAATCGACTGTCCTGGTATTTTAGGCAGGGAACAAATACCTTTGCATGCCGCCTTTCATCGGATGAGGAAGTAAAGCCCCGTGTGCTGTTGCGACGTGCACGTTAAAGAAGTCTTACTGGAGGTTGGAATTCCTTCAGTAGGACAAAATTCCTGGGTGTGTGTAGCCTGCCCTCAGCATCGGTGATTGGCCTAAGTTGCGGAACTAGACCGACGTAAAATAAACAAGTAAAAAAAAATACATTATGATAAGTCATCAATGTCAAATGCTGATGTTTTGACAATATCTACTATCAAAAGAATCAAAATATCTGTCAAATCCTGGTTAACTAGTTTTATTTTAATGCAGACACAACAGATTTGTCAGAGATCGTGGAAATAGAATCTCGTGCAGCTATGCTATTAATTTTATATATAGTATACAGTAAATGATAGTCATGAGCCTGGCAACAGATTTTTTTAAATAGTTTAAAATGTAAAATGAACTTTACTCATCTCAAGTCATATAAATAAAAAATTTTAAAGCAATAAAACCTTCCAGTACTTTAGTGAAGGGATCACGAAACATCCCATAGATTTTTTGCAGTCTACTTACACTGCTGTGTAGTTATGGTATCGTGGAGTAGTCTGAGCAAACTTCCCCACGGTAGCAAATTATAGAGGAGCGAACGATTGATTTGTAAAAACATTTGTGTGAACACTTAACCATGTTTTGTAAATACTTACACTTGACTAAACAGAAATTTTAAATTTAGAAAGAATATTTTGGGGGCATATGTTGCACATTTTTAAAAGCCTGTTCATTTTTTTTCTCACTGTATTTGTAATGTTTTGTTGTTTCAGGCACTTTGTACAAGTTATGAGTATTATCATTGAATAATAACTTCTTCAGTCAACGGTATTATTTACTGTCGGATATTATTACTACTCCAAAAGTTGATATTATTACTACTCCAAAAGTTAAAGTTTATACTGTCTAGGGTTTCAGACAAAACGCTTATTCTCTTCGTCAAGGCATTGTAGTTTTTGCTTGTTCTGACAGAATCACATATTACTTTCAGAAACGTTATATGCCGCATATAACTTTTTTTGTCTGATTCAGTTTCCTAGTTTGTGGTGGCATTTAGAATATAAATAATCTGTTGAGCGCTAGGATTGATTACTTATTCCCACGGGGTCACAGTACAGTCTTAATAAAATAATAAAAAGGAGATAATTACATATTTATTTTAATATTTTTGGTTAAGTTGGCATTATATCAAACTCTATTAGTTAATTATGTATTAATGCAAAACAAAGCTCTAAATTTATCAGAAACAGCTTTGTATCTAAAAATATTATTTTTCTGTTCACACTGCGCCACGAGGCTGCTGGATACAGTGTACACGTGTCTTACTACTCGTATGGCATATTATATTTATAACCCATTCAATGCTATTGCAGTTACATAAACTATAGTCATTAAAACACAATTTAAATATAAATAAAATGATAAGTTTATTCACTAGCAACAGCTAGCACTAGCAGTTATAATTTACAAGATATTTGTAATTAAAATAATAGTAGCTACAAAATATGATGTTACCTGCTATACAGACTAAATGTATAAACGAAAAGGATCTACGACATGTAAGGTAGATGCATTTTCTTGGACATATCTCTGAACTTAGAATGGACATAATATTCTTGCATTCTTGGTTCAACGAGTTGCTCAGTGTCCAACTTGTAAATCTCTTCACCATACCAGGTTCCAACCTTCCACCCTTCAACATTTGCCATAAGACTAGCCTCCTCGTCTCTATTACGTCTTAACTGTTTTAAGTATTCCCTGTCACGTTCCGCCATCAACATAGGGATTATCGCAAAACGTGCAGACCTATCCTCAATTTCCTCTCGGTGGACCTTCTTCCACGTTAAATAATAAATAAACGCGGCTGCGGCTGTCATCCCCAAGTAGCCTCCAATCATAGTCCATCCATTGAAGAAGGTTTTGGCTGGAATTCTCTTATAATTGATAGGTTTGTAGCCCCCTTGAGGGGGCATATCTTGGCGGTACGTTATCGCCGACATATTTTGAGACCTGCTAATAAAATAGAATTCGTAAATTACTTGAAATTAAATATTATTACGTAAAACAGTAAAATTGACATACCACGGGCCACTTGGATGTCAACCACAGAGGTGGAAAAACACCACGCGTTTATTTTTGTAAGATTGGTATTCCCACTTTTCCTGGACAGACACATGCTGATACGAGTTCATAAAAAATATCTTGCGTTTTCGTAGATTATTAGATTACTGTTAATATGTCAGCGAAGATATTAAGGGTCCGGTGAAACGATGCTTTAGAACGTACCCCAAATGGCGTTTCGGTAGTTCCAATTGTTCTTCAATTGTTGCTTTTAAATTTGAGATTTTTTATGCTCAAACGGTTTGAATTGAATGTAGCTATTGGGGAAAACTTTTCATAACAATAATTGAAAAGGAAATACTTTTTTAAAATCAGTCATTATTGAACAATAGGCAGTAACTTACGATTTTATTTTTAGATTTATGAATCATTGATTTTTAGCCATGCACACAAAAATCACCTACCTGTGTATGCAATAAAATCTCCATAAAACCACCCTTGTTTGGAAATCAATTGGAAGCAGAAAAAGCTATGATTTTTGTGAGGATTGTGTTGTTTGAACCAAGAGTGGGAATTCCTGTAGTTCACCGCTTTTCGAATAGATGGCGCCACCGCTGTTTATAACAAACATTCAAAATAAAATTCGCAGTTTCTGTATTATTTCCCTCTCATACCTTATCTTATCTTATCTCTGCAGTTATTATCCATTATTATATGTATTGTTATTATTATATTATTATTATTACACATATTGTGCAATGGGAAGTATGCATTTGTGTAGAAATTAATATTCAAAACTGGTTATTGATAATAAATGTTATGTGTTATGTGAATATTATGTGTGTGTGTACTACTCATCAGGTCTCAAACAATTTCATGTAAATCTCTATACATATAATTTGAAGAAGCAGGAATACTGGGGGTGCAGCCAGTGTGGCAGTTAATAAATGAAACACTTACCATTACAAGGCCCTAAGCTTTCAACACTTTATTTAAGTACCTTTATCAGAGGGAAGTCTAATAAAAGAACATAACGTGCACAATTTTCACAATGACCGAAACAACTAACGATGGCATCGGACAGTGGTCTGAACACGGTGAGCATTCTCTAGCTACATACAGTGCGACACATCTAAGTCTACAAGAATCAGTTACTACTTAACAAAACAAACATAAGCACCAACCATGTTAAGAAATGGATATCAAAGAGTTGTCGTTCTTTTACCTAATGATAAGAGTCACTTTTTAAGTTTTGAAGAATGCCCACCGAGTTCAGACCTCTGTCCGATGTCATCGTTGGTTGACTTGGTGTTTGCTTCCGGCTGTGAGTTGACTCGTTTAACATTGGTTATTGTGAAAATTGTGTACGTTATGTTTTTTAGATTTCCCTCTGATGAAGACATAAATAAATTGTCGAAAGCTAAAAGCCTTGCAAAGGAAATGGATTAATTTATTAACCGTCCCAATAGCTGCACCGCTAGTATTCCTGGTTCATCAAAGTACACTGCAAACAGCGGATACTTCCATAAATCTATACGTATAGTAGTACCAAACATATACTATTGAATTTTTATTTTTATATATAATCAAGGGTAATATCTACCCTCAGATTACTGAGAAATTGAAATTATTTGCAGTAAAACATAATTTATATATTATTAGATTCTCTATTAGATTTATATTATAAATCAAATAGAGAAGAGGTAATAACACTCAAAGCAGATTTCACATTCTTTTATTAATTAACTAATTTACTATACATTAAACAAATAAGCACTGTTAAAAAATGTAAACTAAAAAGAGGGAAATATATTAAATAATTAGTATTTGACAGCTACAGTTCCGACAACAGTGAACTGCCAACATACAACTTAATTCAGTAACACATATTATATCATTCATTTATTATTATTACTATGTTATCATTTTGTCTTATGATTAGAACCCGACAAAACATTCGGCTTTGGCCACTTATGGTCACGAATGACATCTTAAAACAATTACACAACAAATAAAAATTAGTTAATTTTACGTTCAACGCGTTCCAAAACCGCTCAGCAAACCAAGCTATAGTTAGGTGACACACGTACTGTATAAATAAATTATAATTCTATTACTTTATGTATTTTTTAACACAACAAAAAACATAAATACTATTTTACTTTAAACATTGGCACTTCTTTTGTATTCCTTCGGCTTCTGCCGAAGATACCGAAAAAGATGAAGTTCAGGTTCGGTTTTGGTCCAAAATATTACCTTCGGTCATACCTTCGGATAATAATAGCATGCTAAACCTCTGTTTGTTATAAAATTTACATAACTTGGGCAACATGTACTCGTTTCATAGCTTTTCTTTGTTCTCAATATTCACAACATTGAGTGGTTGGTTATCGTTTATATTAAGTATTAAATAACACCTTTTCCTTCCCGTTATGTTTAGCCGTCCTTGCACCCATAAAATAAAATTGAAATGCATTATTATTATACAGATCCCAGTTCTAAAGAACGGGGTTTGATAGCTGAATTATCGATTTACGACAAAAAACGGTAATCCTGTAGAGAAGGTACTTCGCAGAAGCGCTTGTGAACTGTAACATTACATGTAAGAGTAGCCGTTCCTGGTGTCCATAGGAATTGCTACGTAAAACCTACTGTGGTGTAGACTCGGAGAGTTAGCAGAAGTTTTTAATAGGTGAAACAGCATGATTTCTAAAAAAATAAACATCATTTAACACACAAAAACATACAACTAAAAACTGAACTTACATAATATATATGATGGACATTGTATACTCATATACTATATCAGTCGAGATAAAACCAACCAAAGTTTCCTTTGATAGTCGAAATCGCTGATTTCTTGATTCTTCACCATCACCGAATCGATAAGGAACATCCAAAAGATTCATGTCTATAGTAAATAAATAAAATCTTACAACATATGTAACGTAAGGTTGTGACAGCGACCGATAGTCCCGATGCCGAAAAGCACAGCACAACGGCACAACGTATACGTAACGACAGTATGCTATTGTCATATTTGGAAATGCACGATGTAGTCTATCTCTCTCAGCGTTGTAGGAATAGTCCTGCTGGTTCTGTTTAGCATATCGGATACCATCACAGCAAAAAATTGTATTGCATACGCATGGCCGCAAGTGGTATTAATTGTATAGCTATAGCACAAACAAATCAAGAATCGAGAGGGGTGGTGAGAGGGTTTTTTTGTGAAAAGGATTTATAAAATTGCCAGTGTTATGTGAATTTAGGCAAGGCTGCTTGAAAGTTTCATGTGTTGAGTGTAGCTTTTCTTTACCAATAAATAAATAATAAATAAATAATAAATAAATAATAAATAAATAATAAATAAATAATAAATAAATATTAAATAAATAATAAATAAATAATAAATAAATAATAAATAAATAATAAATAAATAATAAATAAATAATAAATAAATAATAAATAAATAATAAATAAATAATAAATAAATAATAAATAAATAATAAATAAATAATAAATAAATAATAAATAAATAATAAATAAATAATAAATAAATAATAAATAAATAATAAATAAATAATAAATAAATAATAAATAAATAATAAATAAATAATAAATAAATAATAAATAAATAATAAATAAATAATAAATAAATAATAAATAAATAATAAATAAATAATAAATAAATAATAAATAAATAATAAATAATAAATAAATAATAAATAAATAATAAATAAATAATAAATAAATAATAAATAAATAATAAATAAATAATAAATCAATAATAAATAAATAATAAATAAATAATAAATAAATAATAAATAAATAATAAATAAATAATAAATAAATAATAAATAAATAATAAATAAATAATAAATAAATAATAAATAAATAATAAATAAATAATAAATAAATAATAAATAAATAATAAATAAATAATAAATAAATAATAAATAAATAATAAATAAATAATAAATAAATAATAAATAAATAATAAATAAATAATAAATAAATAATAAATAAATAATAAATAAATAATAAATAAATAATAAATAAATAATAAATAAATAATAAATAAATAATAAATAATAGATAAATAATAGATAAATAATAGATAAATAATAGATAAATAATAGATAAATAATAGATAAATAATAGATAAATAATAGATAAATAATAGATAAATAATAGATAAATAATAGATAAATAATAGATAAATAATAGATAAATAATAGATAAATAATAGATAAATAATAGATAAATAATAGATAAATAATAGATAAATAATAGATAAATAATAGATAAATAATAGATAAATAATAGATAAATAATAGATAAATAATAGATAAATAATAGATAAATAATAGATAAATAATAGATAAATAATAGATAAATAATAGATAAATGATAGATAAATAATAGATAAATAATAGATAAATAATAGATAAATAATAAATAAATAATAAGTAATAAATAAATAATAAATATCGGTTGAAAAAATATGGATAACGTTTCCAGGGTATTTTATACGCCGTGCCGCGGCGCGCGAAGTCTACGACCGCACATCGCTGCGAAATATGAAATAACAAGGAATAGTGTGGAATAGGTATGAAAATGCACAGGTATGGAGCAGCCAGCAGGGGAAGGGCGAACACGTGACAAACACGGCATCCGAAGTGGCGCGCTGGCCGCTGGCGTTCTCGATCTTGAAATTTAGTATAATAAAACAGAAAAATAAGCATGTAGGGTGGGTGGCGCCATCACGCGGCCAAAGTTAAAATGTGCCCGGTTTCCGCACCCTTAAATAACAACAAAAATCTTTTATAATATTTCTCATGATGAAAAGAGGAGGGAGTACATTCTTTTCTTTCCATAATATCATATGAAATCGCAGGGAATTTTCATTTTATTAGTGACTCATTAGTTGGCGCGTATTTAAATCTATTTAAATGTATGTAGTTATTTAGATTCACGCATTTTTTATCTTTGATTCGTTGTACATTGATATGTGGAAAACCTGTCAAATGGAGGACGCCAACCCCCTACCGTTTAGTTAATCTGTGACCATATTTGGGCAAGGTTTGAGTTCAAATACTGGTTTTATTACGACGCTCTGAAAAATCGACAACAGATATTTCACAATATCTTACCTGGCGTTCCGCGCCCCTGCCCCGAGACCCCTATACTATATGACTCCCCATCATGTGCGCAGTCACAACCCCCTCCACCAAAATAAAACCAGACATAAGACTAATACTTTTTATTGTACAACAATACTACTTACATATAGAGCTAATTTTTTACTTCTAGTTATTGATATCAGTATGAATAAAAATGTTCATTTCATTCTTCACTACCTTTATGTCTAAGATTATATTTAATCTCTTTAAGATAGTCAATTTTGTTACACGTATAGTCCAACCGTGCTTGGATATTGACTATCTGGTTAATCCACGATATAGCAGTCTTAAATGATTTCTGTGCTGTATGTAAATTTTGCGGAACAAGAACTCCAAACCATTTTAGAGGTTCTTGTGCACTTTTATCATCCTTTGCATCCCGAACTTCGATATCGTATGATCTATATCCAAGTTCTTGATCATATTCACTATTAACGACTGTATTTGCTGTAAACGCATTGCTGTCTTCGGCAGGAACTTGCAGTGCCGACACGTTACTGTGGCCCATAATATACCTTGACTTAGCTAGATGCATCTCGCCATCCTTCATTGTATCTTCTAAACTCAATTTCAACTGGATATATTCTTCCATAAGCGTTAATGAATCAAGAGTTAATTTATCTAAAGTTCTGCATATTATATCTAAATCATCCATTTTAGGGATAGCTTGAAATAGACGTACTTAATATCAATTTAGCACGTTTCAAGTTTCAAAACTATGACAATTTCGGTATTTTTTGGTCAATAACATTCGTCTGACATACATACACTAAAAAACAGCTGACCAGTGTTGCCACCAACAATCCTTACGACCTTACCTGGCCGCTACCGTTCACGAGAAATTCCGCTACCGGCCGCTACCAAAGCGTTGAGTTTCGTCGACGGGGGGGGGGGGGGGGGGGGGGTAGGAACAAAATTCAAAACAAATATTCGGCATACTATTTGGAGAGAGAAAAAACATAATTTCGGGCGATTTTTGATGTCCCAGGGGTGATGGAGGGCCGTTGTTTGCTATTCTGCATAGAGATTACCCAATGTAAAAAAATCCGCTACCAATGAGCAAACGCCGCTACCCCGCTACTTTACAAAAAATCCGCTACCGGTAGCGGAATTCCGCTACTGGTGGCAACACTGCAGCTGACTGCACTGCGACTGCACGTGACGTGATGGTATGACAGAAGAGGATTCTGTAATATCAACATGATTGTTTTAAATCTTTGAATTTTGTGCGTTTATTATGCATTAAATTATTATGCATTTTTCGTATTTTTTGCAGCATCAAATCAATAACACAAGGTTTTTGATGTGCATTATGTACATATTTTGATATTTCCTTTCCAGATGAAGTAGGATTCCGCAATATTAATTGTAATATTAATTTTTGTTTTTGGGCGGTTGAGCGTGTTGTCACAAAATCTAAACGTTCTGGACAAAGTGTGGGTGACTCAAATTATTTATAAACTAATGTATACATGTCTAACAATGAATATACACAGTATAATACATTCTTTACACAGTATAATACATTCTTTACGGCACCTCGCATATTTACAAAAAAATAAACACTAGATAATTAAAAGTAAACTCTATTGACAAAAATTCAAAAAATTATAATAAAGTTCTGAAACAAATATATACCACCGATCTGCAAAATCAAAATCTATTCCCATATCCCTATAAATAAATATTCATACTATTAAATAATAAACAAAAGAAATACTTCTAAAGTAATGTTGCTCTTCTAATATTTAAACAAATCTTTCAACTCTGTTCATGAATTTAGTGATTCGATAAAATCCTTAGTTGGCGCTAAAATTTTATTTCTCGTGGATCATCAGATGATGTCGCAGATATGACATTCGAACAAACTTCATAAAGCACAGCGTACACTGAAAACTTGGAGGTTTGTGAATAGACATGTGTTCACGCAAGTGATGTTTTCTCACAAAGGCAATTCCACAGATAGTGCATTCGTACGATTCTGGTTTTGTTCTGGTACTAGTTGCTGAATATTCACTATTATACTTAGGATGATATTTCTTTTTATGGTGTTTTAAACTTCCTTTATGATTAAATGTTTTATCACATTGGTTGCACGCATAAGGCTTAGACTGGGTGTGCGTTAATAAATGCACTTTAACGTAGCGATGTCTTGAAAACTTGGTGAAGCAAATAGGGCATTCAAACTTTCTCTCACCTTTGTGTAAAAGTATGTGTTGATTATAATGCCCTTTATGATCAAAGTTTGCATGACACAATGAACAAACAAATTTTCTTTGTCCATGTATAGCCATATGCTCTTTTAAATCATATTTACTTGTCGTTTTGAACCTGCAATGCTCACAAGTATACTCTTTATCATTATGAATCAACATATGTCGCCTAAAATGCCAATTCCTACTGGTAACATATGGACAATAGTCACATTCAAAATATATTTTGGCTTCCTTATTACTTTTCATGGGTTTTTCTGTTTGGCTGTATAATTCAGTATCTGGTTTCATTGGAATGTTACGTACTTCCTGTTGTTGGTCAACCGATGATTGATAATTATTATTTTCATCATTAACGGCCAAACTTTCAATAAACATAAAGTTTTCATCGTCTACTTCAACCTCTTCTGTAATTTCGCCTTCTACATTTTCAAAATTCTCTGGAAATTTTTCTTGAACACTTTGGTTTGGCTTAAAAGTCTGGTGATAGTATTCTACTCTTTTAATACCTGTTAAATATTCAATAGCATCATCTTCATCGATCTTGGTAAGAGTATAAATTATATTAATACTAAAGTCACTTGCTGCAAACATTGTTCTATTAATGGTCTGATGCAGTACTTGGAGAATTATTCTTAATATCACCAAAAGTTTTGAGAATATTAATTTATGGTAAAATTTATAGACACCTCTAGCAAATTAAATAACATTGACTTTGTTCAAATTTAACCTCATAGTGACAAAAATCGAATGTTTTTTTTGTTGACCTGTTCACCTTTATGATGGAGAATTTGTTATTGGTAAATGTGCTAAAAACCGTTTACAAACTAATGAATATATTTTGTTACATAATGAGTTTAAAAAGTATAGTAAAGTTCTTTTGGCCCAGATATTTGCTAATTTGGTAGGGTACCTCTTGTTATAGTAGGTTGTGCTTGAAATTATGAATTCAAATAGCTATTTAAATTTGAACTAGGTAAACGTTATATTTTTTATAAAATCTGTCGCTTCAAGTGCATGTGATTCCCATTAGCATTTGATTAAGGCTTGTTCATAACAAGGAATTATTCAATATATTCACTAAACATTAAAAGTAATTGAAACTCAAAAAAATATATTAACAAATAAGAATGTACACTAATTATTTTTCTATGCAAAAAGTATACAAAATATATAATAGCACAACCTTTGCCAAGATTGCTTTAACCCATTACCGCCTGGCGTCGCCGTATGGTAACACATAATCCATTGTTTTTACGGCGACGCCAGGCGGTAATGGGTTAATGAATACATAAAAAATATTGTTTGTAATTTGCTAGATAGTTTTGGATCAAATCAACCGACTTCCAAATCTGTCATCACATGACACATCTAATTGTTAGGCATGTGACAAAAACAAAAAAAAACAAGCAGAATCTATATTTTACAACTCAATTTTATTGAACGAGCTACAATTTTGTGCACTAATAAATACATACGAATCACCGATAAAATGCTGTCCCGGTTTCTACCGACGTACATATGAGTACATATAACATTTGGTACTTATGAATTACGATTTACAACTTAATGGCTAATAGAACGGAATATACAGGTAATAATACGAATGGAATTTACATGACATTTGAACTAAGTAATGTATTTACAGCACTTAGACGCTAAGCGATGATCTGCTGTTGAGCCAGAATTGGTGCCCTGCAAATGCCAGCGTTCCCAGGTAAATGCAGGCGGCTATCCAGCAGTTGTATGCATTCTGGGTGTAGGCGTGATTGGCTGCGGCGTTGAAGTCGGCGATGGTTTCAAAATGCTCCTCCGGTAGGGGCAAGTCCTCAGCAAGAGCAACCGAATGGATGTAGTAAAAAATACCCATCAACGTCAGCTGGATAATGCCCCAAATGCTTAAGATCAATCCACAGAGGGACAATTTTGGTCCACAGATCGGCATTTTTGCAAAACTTAACACCCGTCACCTATAACTTGACACAACACCTAAAATCATGTGATTGTCAACCTCTCCCAATTATCAAGTCAAGTTTTAATGTTGGTACAATTGCAAAATTTGGAAAGGAGGAGGTTCTGTGACTATGTTCACCAGTGACTGGTGTCAGAAAGGAGCCGGATCCTGGCTATGTTCACTCGAACGTATCTGTATAATTTTATTGACGTAATAAATTATGTTTCAAATTACAGATGCAATATACCCGTTAATTTGTATGTGATCACGTGTAATAGGACAAATAATAAGTTGATGAATTGCTAAAATATTGGTAATTCAGTTTTCTGTCTACTAGTTCTATTTTACGTTCAATAGTGGCAACACGTAACTTGTTTGTGCAGTCAACTTTAAAATCAATATGCGGAGGCGCTACCACCCCTATGCCCTATCTTCTTGAATCCTTAGTTGGAAAATAATTTGGGCAGCTGATTTTACCAAAGATAATATAAATAAGATATATCTTTGATTTTACCTCCAAAGTTAGACAAAAATTAGAAAACCAAAATTTAGTTATGCAATCGCCGAATTAAATTTTGATATACAAAAAATATTGAAAGCATAATATAATCGGATATTAATATTAATTTGATGTAATTGTCCTAGATTAACAATGCAGAACATTTGTAGAATTTAACTGTTTCTCTTCAAATAAGCAAGAAGTAAGAATGCATGGAATTCTCACAAACATCGACATTCAACATAAACAACTAAAAGCAGACAGTCTAAATAAAAAAAAATCACTCAATTAGAAAAAAAAAACAACTATTTATTTGCATTGAAGTTATGCTTTTATACATACATTGCAGTATACGAATTAAAAAAATAGAAGTGTAATACTATTACGTCACCGATAAATTTTAACGGTTCGAGGTAGTAACAAAAAAGAATCTGGACAATGCTGTTGGAAACGCAAAAAAAACAATTGGAAATGTGTAAAACCTAAAACAATTTGACACAAACACCTGATGGAAACTCTAAATTCATAAACATGTACATTTATAAAGGAATAATACTTCAATAATATAAAAAATGTTTAACATTCAACAATTTACACAGTAATAATTTAGTACACTATAAACTAACACAGTCACAATAGTCAGTCAGCATCCTCTAGTGGGTTTTGCTCTTGAATATTTGCATTATCTATGGTTTCTGTTTCTGCAATAATATTTTCAATGACATCACCACCTTGGCAATCGTGCTTCAAGTACGTGTCTGTATCCTCAAATGACTCTTTACAAGCAAGACATGTTACAGAAACAATTGAATCAAGAAGAACTTCCTCCGTTGGCTTGGTTGATACCTTACATTCATTAAGTCTATGATGGCGGAAATGCTTGTGGACAACGCTTGAAAAATTGCAGTCGGGGCATTTAAAAAACTTCCATTTTGTGTGCATTTTTTTATGTTGCTCCATTTCTTCATTAGTAGACAGAGTTGTACCACACTCTTTGCAAAGCATATCATGTTGAGATTTTTCTCTGTGATGTACAAGATCACTGAGCGTACCAAATTTTGAAGAGCATGTGCCACAACCATACTTAAACTCACCGTAATGTGCTCTGTAATGCAATTGAAACGTTCGCGAGCTATAGAAAGCTATCTTACATACTGGACATCGGAATCGACGTTGATTTAATAATCTAACTTTTTCTTCAAAGCTATCAGTTGGTTTGAAATGACGCATTGCCTTTTGATGCTGCATCATTTCACCAATCGAGCGAAATTTCATGTAACATTTCTCGCATTCGAAAACTTTATTGACACTGTGCGATTTTATATGCAATTCAAGAGTGTTTTCGCTAAAGAATTTTGCTTGGCATATTGTGCACATCACCATTCCATTCTTTTTATGCTTTTTGAATGATTGCTTATCAACGTTGATAACGTGGGTGTCTTCGATTTTTATATCATTATCTTGGTCAACCGTGCCCAGCACAGTAATAGAGATTGGTAATGGGTCAGATTCATTCATAACCAAAAGTTCCTCGTCAATCTCTTCTTGCTTTATCTCAGGTAAGTCTTCATTTTTCACATCCCCATCACAATCTATTATCTCTGTTTTGATAATATAGGTGGTCTCATAGTCAGTGTAATCTGGCTCTTGCTTTATTTCAAGAGTTTCGACATCCATAATGAAAGATTTATTAGTTCATTAACTGTGGGTCAATGTTATATTCACGTTTTGCTGTGGTTATGCAGATCACTTACAAATGACTTACAAAGAACGTCTTAGGCTGGTTTTAGGTTAGGTTGGCAAACAATGGCAATCAACCCAAGTGACAACTATTTGAAGTAAAATAGTCGTTGTGTTGGTAGGCCTTCTTTAGCTATAAATCGATAAGTAAACTAAAGTTAACATTTTATTTTTTATGGCTACTTTAATTGATTCATTTGCTCATTAGTTAATTAATTGATTAATTAGTACAATAATTTTTATTATTTAATAAAAAAAAAACAATACCTACAATTTACATTACCCATTATTTTTTTCTGAAAAACTAACATTTATCGAAATAGTTTATAAAATATTGAATTTTAATTTTTTTATTTTTCAAATTAAATAAAAAAAAGTAAAATAATATAATCTAAAAAAAAAAATGTTTCCGCCCGGGATCGAACCGGGGACCTTGTGCGTGTGAAGCACACGTGATAACCACTACACTACGGAAACTATGATACTTAATTCTATTTGTTAGAATATCAGCCACCCAACATATACAAATTCAGTGCCAATTAAAAAAAAACTGTTGAAAAATTAAAAGAATAGCAAATTCTCGCTGGTTATGTACGGCTATCAATATTAAAAGCAATGAAAACAACTCAATAGCCAAACTCAGCGTTTATTCGACATGTTGGGTTGCCTAACGATCGGCGCTATTATTGCTGATATTTGAAATAATGCCCGATTGCATCACTTCCCCTTATATTTTAAGTGACGCTTAAAATTAAGTGTATAACTTATAAAATGTCATTAAAATAGATTATGCCAAGCTAGAAACAAAGTACGTTAATTAGCCTAAGATCGATTAAAGATTTTACGGTATTTGGTTATAAGTCGAAACATTAGATAGACAAATACAATAAAACAAGGTAATAAACAAATAAACTAATGTCTAGTTAATGTGAATAAAAAGTACGGATTTATTACGGTCGCGCCGTAGGTATATTCCTTCTGCCTAGTGTGAATGTGAAGACGGTGATTAAATTTCGATTACTCAATAAAAGTAAAATTTCAACCGATTCTGATAAACTAACTCGTATAAAACGCAAATATAAATGGGCTTTCAATAAAAAATAGAAATAAAATATTATGGATTGAAACAGCTCATCAAACTGTTGTTAAAGTTCAGACAATCTAAAAATAATGGGAAACTTCTGAATTTGAACGTCCATAACTTTTCGAGTTTTTATTGGAACTGACCGAGCAGTACATACCCTAATAATCGTCTGTGTTCCCTCTTTCAATTGCAGTTTATATTTTAGAAATCGAATAGAAAATGACGGTGTTCTGCATTTTTATACACACGCAAGATCCCAAAAACAGCTTTTTTGAAAAAATTCGAGATTTTATGGGTGTTTGGAAAATTTTGTTTATGCCGTTATGTTCAGTTTTACCAGCTCAACAACTTACACCATTTCGAGTGAAAAGTATATTTTACTGTTACACGTTATTGTGCATAAGCTATAAATGTGAAATTAAATGCTTAATAACTGTTTAGGTGTTGACGATAGACCTACCAAGTTAAGATATTTTAAGAAAGTATGTCAAGATATACATGGTATTCCGTTTAAGATTCTTAGGTTATTTGACATTTAGCAAATCTCCAGTTATTCGGGATAAGTCATATTAGAATCGAAAATCAATAATAACTGTCAAAAAGTGCGATACTTTTCCTATCCAAAGTAACTTCTCTTGTTTCTTTCTCCTTGTTAGCTACCGTTAGCTACCTCAGAAATGTCAAATGCCACAAAGATTTTTTTTTGAAAAATGCCCGTTTTTGACATTAATTTCATATCTCAGAAACAGTTGATAATAACCTAATACAAGTTGATATCACAATAATTAGAATAAAAATCGTAATAAAAAACAGGTATATATACCTAGTGTTCCATTAAAAAACAACATAAGTTTATGTTGGTATGTTGTTCTAGGACACTGTAGGCTGTAAGCATCAACATTTTTTTCTGGCTGTAGAGCGAATGAATTTTTACAATTTTTATTAATGGACGAAATGTGTACTTCGATGGCGTATAAGATAGAGCGGCTGTTACCTACGCTGGAGGTCCCGGGTTCGATTCCCGACTCGGAGTAAAATCGACTGTCCATGTCGCCTTCCATCGGATGAGGAAGAAAAGCCGTTAGCCCCGTGTGTTGTCATGATGCGACGTGCACGTTAGAGAAGTATTACTGGAGGTTGGAATTCCTTCAGTTCGACAAAATTCCAGGGTGTGTGTAGCCTGCCCTCAGCGTCGGTAATTGACCTAAGTTGCGGAAATAGGCCGACGTAAAATAAACAAGTTAAAATAATCTCTTATTTTATTTATAGATATTCCCATTTGCCTTGTACTTTTAGGTACGTGTTTCTTGAAATCTAATTTTTTGTTCTATTCTGTATTTTCTTAATGGACGCATATGGACATGGCGATTGTCTTGAAGCAAAACAGCACCTTATCCGTTTTTTGAAGCATCTACAGATTTTGTGACGTGTTTTCTTAGATCAAAGTAATTTAGTGCTGGGTCACTATAAATTATTTTCTTCAAACGCTTTATTTTGTGCTTCTTGCCATACGAATTTATTTGTGTCTTTAACTAATTGTCTGAGTGGGTAAGTTTTGTTTGATAGATCAGGAATAAATCTATCAACATACGTTATTAAACCTAAGAACTGTTGTAATTGTTTTTTTGGGAATCTCAGTGTCTTTAATTGCTTGATTTTTTATCATCTATCTGTATACGGTTTTTATTAAATTTGGAACCCAAGTATTTTATTTCATTTAAACCCATTTACATTTTTCCAAATTAAATTTTATGTTGTATTTTCGAGCTTATTTGAGAACATTTTCTAAAATTTGATCAAGTTGTTCAAGTTTTGTTTTTCCAAATTGCAGAATATCGTCTATGTAAACTTTTACAGACTTTTCGTGTCAAATTAATTTGAATTTGAAAAGTATTTCACATTATATTTATCATTGGTAATTTTTATACATTATTATACAATTATACATACTGCTATGTATTTCCTTATTCCTTTTATTTTGTATAGAGAATATTTGGTATATCTATATTGTAGACTTCCGCGGTCTGAGTCAATAATATATTGATTTCCGGGTGGAAACCGCGTTGAGGACTTTGAAGCAGTCGACGGTTCGCGCTCTGTTGCAAGAGGCATCTTCAGGACTAACTTATCAAACCAAGTGCTTCTTAGCACTTTTTAATATACTTGTTGGTTAAATAACTATTTCCGTCGATGGTTTATTTATGAGTCAGTTTAGTGAATACAAAATCGTTTATTAAAGTACTACATTAATGCACGATTTCTATTAATGCATGATTTGTTATAGCCAATCACAAGACGCAATGACGTCGGTTGATTGGCCAATCTAACATATGTGAAATGAAACCTTCCAATCAAAACATACCGCTCTCTAGAACTGTCAGTGTCAAATTACATAAATGGTCATATAACCTAAAAAGACATCGGCGAAGAAAATTCTATGTAGACGACGCTAGAAGAATACGATCGACGGAAAAATTTTGTAACCAACTCGAATATTAAACAGCGATTAATGATCTCGACAATTAACGCGCTCGCTTCGCTCGCGCGTTAAACTGACTCGATCATTAATCGCTCTTTTTAATATACTTGTTGGTTAAATAACTATTTCCGTCGATCGTTTATTTATGAGTCAGTTTAGTGAATAGGAAATCGTTTATTAAAGTACTCCATTAATGCACGATTTCTATTAATGCATGATTTGTTATAGCCAATCACAAGACGCAATGACGTCGTTTGATTGGCCAATCGAACATATGTGAAATGAAACCTTCCAATCAAAACATACCGCTCTCTAGAATTGTCAGTGTCAAGTTACATAAATTGTCATATACCCTAGAAAGACATCGGCGAAGAAAAATCTATGTAGAAGACGCTAGAAGAATACGATCGACGGAAAAATTTTGTAACCAACTCGAATATTAAACAGCGATTAATGATCTCGACAATTAACGCGCTCGCTTCGCTCGCGCGTTAAACAGTCTCGATCATTAATCGCTCTTTTTAATATACTTGTTGGTTAAATAACTATTAACTCACGAAATTGCAATATAACAAACATGTTAAAATAAGGTTTATTAATAATCGGATCTGTTATGTGCCGTAAAAACTGTTTCGGCCAAATTTAGATTACAGTTGCATGACTTTCTAGTTTTTCCACTGGCGGTCTCCGGCCCAGGCGTCAAGCAGTCTACTAAGAACAGCGGCTGTCGCTTTTTTATTTGCCGAATAGATTTATAAAATTTCGTTTGCGAATTGTCACTAACGGGAAGATGATCATATCCGTTTACAACTATTTTAATTTGTTTGTAAGTCAGCGGTATGAGTAGGTACACACATACAATTCGGAATTGGATTTGTCACCGACTCAATACCGCTATGTATTTTCCCTGCGGAATACATTCATTCTTTTTGTAGCTAATTAGCAACGGAAGTGAACTGTTGCGGAATAGATGTTCTTTTACTAGCGAATTTGTTCGTTCACTAAAAGAGTTTGTGTACATACAAAGACCTGTAGAGCTCAAAACCACATTTTAATACTTTATTTTTCACAAAACAGATAGATAAATAAAATGTATTTTATTCTTGAAATCTAATAAGAATCTTACTCTGTAGTCTATATTATTATACAGGGTTAACCAAAATTACCGGAACACTATATAATTCTCCAACGGTAAGAAACTAAAAAAAAAAAAAATCAAACAAAAGTTTTTATCTTTAAACAATCCATCGTTCAATCATATTTTTAAGATATATTTTTACATTTTGTAATTTTTTATTAAAACATTTTTTATTAAAATTATCTTTTTATAAAATGCATCATTTTTGAGTTTTAAGCAATTAATTAAAATCAGTCAACATTACCAGAACACCTACATAACTCTCCAACCGTAAAAAATTTCAAAAAAATATTCATACAAACGTTTTTTGACATTAAACAAGCTATCAATAAAATATATTTTTAATATACAGGATATTCATTTCATTATAGAAATTTGGTAAACTTTTCTTTTTCGAATGGAATACCCTGTATATTTTTTATTGGTATCATTTTTTATAAGTTTCATAATTTTTTAGTCATAAGCTATTACTCAAAACTCAAATGTATCTTAATCTAACAGATAAACTATTTTTCTACTTTTGTACATTAATTGTATTAAATTTACAAACTTTGGATTGACATTCTGTTTAAATGGATCAGTAAACAGGCACAATTGTACGTATTGGTCAACAGACAGGTATTGGGCTGAGGAAATTCATACCCATCATCCTCAAAAAGGAAACGTTTGGTTAGGCGTCAATGGGGACAGATCAATAGGGCAATTTTTATTGAAGGCACATTGAGCTCTGACCGCTATTTAGCTTTCATCTCCAAATTATCTTCAGCGAAGCACTAAATAACATTTGGCTTAAACAAGATGGTTCCCCGCTGAATTACGTGTCAACATTCGAAATTTTTTAAATTAATTTTTTCCGTAGAAGTGGATTGGAAGGAGAGGATCCATTGAATGGCCACCTTGGTCGCCGGATTTGCAAATATTGAATTTTTCTGTTTGAAGACACCTAAAGTCCAAAGTTTACACCAATAGCCCGCAAAATATTGATGCGTTGAAGCAGAGGATAGTGGACGAAGTTCAGAGTATTACCGTCGAACATTTAGAAAACTAGGGAATTTGTTGACAGGGTATTGGCAATACGCTCAGGGATGGCAGTTTGAAAATCTAATTTTATTGTTTTGTTATTTTTTCTTTTATCTGTTCGGTCAAAATAGATGTTTTGAAGTTTTGATTCATTGCTGATAACTAAAAAAATGATGCAGATGATGCGATGTACAGGATGTTTGATGAGATAAACGAAGAGTTTTCCATACGTCCATAATAAAATAAACACCTGTATATTAAAAATATATTTAAGCAGAGCTTGTTTATGTTTAAAAAATGTTTTTACGGTTGGAGAATTATGTAGGTGTTCCAGTAATTTTGACTAATTTTAATTAATTGCTTATAACTCAAAATGGAGCTTTCTATACGAAAATTACTTCAATAAAAAATGTTTTGAATTAATGTTAGAATTACAAAATGTAGAAATATACAGGGTGTGCCATTTAAAACAAAAAGTTTACGAAAGTTCCATTATTACCCTGTATATTAAAAATATTTTTGAACAATAGCTTATTTACTGTCAAAAAACTTTTGTTTGAATGTTTTTTTTACATTTTTTACGGTTGGAGAGTTTTGATGGTGTTCTGGTAATTTTGACTAATTTTAATTAACTGCTTAAAACTAAAAAATCTGATGTGGCCAGGCACATGACTTTATCATACAAAATATAAAATTAATAGTTTAGCTGCATGCGAATCTATTTGATTGAGATACATCGTGTCTGCATTAAAATTAAACTAGTTAGCCGGTATTTGAAAGATATTTTGATAGTCAATAGTATCAATAGTAGGTATTGTCAAAGCATCAGCATTTGACACTACCTACTGTCATCAGAATAATAGTTATTTATCTCACAAGTGCCGAAAATACGGAATAGCGCGACGAGCGGTGATGCGGCGCGCCACCGATGGCGGAGCGTCGCCGTCGCATGTAAGCGAGTCGCGCTATGTAGTTTTCGGCAGGACTGACATCAACGTTTTTTCTGTTGCTTTTTGAGAAATACGTATTTAAAAAAAAAATCAAAAAAGGTTATATTTCTGTATAGGAAATGTTAGGTTGATACCACTTCTACGAAACGTCAAGTTTAAAAAGCTAATTCAAATTCTGACAGATTTATATTCGTTCATGTCACTGTAGATGTCACATCCGTACCAACATACTAAAATATAACTACACTCATCGCTATACTTTATTTACAATTTTCTCAATTTATCGTTTTTACAATTAGATATAACAACGGGTTGATATTTCTTATCAACAAACAATCAAATTGGTGATCTTATTTTATTTTAATTTTGTGTTTTGTACTTTGCTGCACCAGAGCGGTAACGTTCCATAGCGGTTCTCCAACCTCTGATGAAATCAGCTGTTTTCGAGTGTGACAGCCATAGACATTTCTGTGGTGACAGCACAAAAAAATATTTGTCAAATCCAGGGTACTATGTCGTTTCATGTCAATGCAGATGCGACCGATCTCGATCAAATAGAATTTGCTCTTGAAGCTAAACTATTAATTTTTCCAAGAAATATCATAGGCATAAATTATCCAAAATTTCCTCTACTTTAATTTATTATTTAACTATTTTGACGAAATTACAGAAATGGCAGCTCATTCGCAAAATCCTTGAAAAATGCTTAGAGGAAACAGCCAGTTCCTTTGGACCCTTTTGAACCAAAAGCTTTTCAGCTCTAAGTTTTTTCATAAAACTTCTAAATACGCACTTTCGTCCCGATACCTTTAGTAGTCTCTCCGGAATCGTCGTCACAAAAATCGGGTACACACATACATACACACACACATACACACACACACACACACACACAGACATTTTTTTGTACCTTGGTCAAAAATGTTCAGGGGACCCATAAAGACCTATTTCCGCTAAAATCTCAAATTTTTTTTTCGGCACGATTACAATACTTCATCATACTGCGTATGATAAAGTAAAAATGAGGCATTTTATAAAAGGATTATTTTAATAAAAATTTTTTAGAATTAGTCCTAAATTTACAAAATGTTAAAATATACAGGTTGTTCCATTTGAAAAAAAGTTTACGAAATTTCTATAGTAAAATGAAAAATATATTTTTTTTTTAATAAAGATTTATTGCTTGGAAAAAAAAAATCATACATCGTAATATAGATTAAAAAAAAAAATTACATGTACATATATAAAAATATATGATTGCAGTGGTTTCGTCCCTCGGTCCTCACCTCGGGGTTGGGGCTCCGCATATGAATGGGGTCCACCTCGGGCTAGCGGTATGGAGGGTACTTCTGTGCGTGTATTATTAGTTGTTGTTATAGCTGTTGCGTCATTAATAGGTATTTCATCTTTGTCTTGAAAGTGGCGATTGTGAGGTTCTTTATATAGTTTGGAAGTCCATTGTACTTCTGTATGGTTTCTCTTAGTTGTGTCTGTGAGCAGGTTATGCTGGAGTATCTGTTTGGTCTTATGTGTGTGCATGTTCTGGTTTGGTAGTCGTGGAACTCGTGATTTAGTTTAAGGTTTGTGTTGGTTTTGATTTTATTGTTTTTTATTTTGTGGATTAGTAGTAAGTTATTTAATGTTCTGAGTTTTTCTATGTTAAGTTCTTGTGAAATTTTTGAACGATGGATTGTTTAAAGTACACCTTTTGTTTGATTTTTTTTAAATTTAATGCCGTTGTAGAATTATTTGGGTGTTCCGGTAATTTTTGCTAACCCTGTATATTATTATATTATAATATCAACTTTACATATTACACAATAATTAAAAGTTACATGACGAAGAAAAATAAGCCTATATAGTCCTTCCTTGCAGAGATGTTTTTCTAATAGTTTCTCTTCCTCGGCAATACAAGTAACTATTAGTTGCCAACGCCACTAAAAAAGCCCCAATCCTTTGGCCATATTATAACTAGCCACATGCATGTTTAAATGTATAGAATATTGATATGTCGCAGTATATGCGATTGCAATCGATTAAAAAGAGGCAGTGTGTGGTTATGTGTTGTGCGTTTGACATATGGAATTTGATATTAATCTGTACCTATCTTAGAAAAAAGTTACTAAAAACGGTGTTACAATTTGTTAATAGTAACACCGAAAACAGTGTTACACTGTGTGCATTGTGGATGCAAAGTTCACTCATTTTTGTGTGTTACTAACAACGTGTAAATTCTCTCCGTAAAATTTGTATGTGTGTATGTTCTTGTTCTAGATATACCTAAAAACTTAAAAGTTGCGAGTTGAGATTAATTTCAGGTTACCTACATATTTTACATTCTGTCTGTATGTGATTCATTAACTCAAGACCTATTTATTATTGGCAAATCTTGAGGTAGGTGTAACAGCCAATTGATAATTGTGATTTCATCACCTTTTTCAACGTACATTTTCACCAAAACGAAGAGTCCAAAAGTTTCATGATGGACTTTTACTCCAATTTTGGAAGATGTAATACGTATTTTTAACTATTACAATACTCAGAATTTCGAATGACATGAGGGAGATCAAAGCAATTCTTTTCGCTGTCACTCAACTAACGTAAAAGTTATAATTAGGCTCTGTAAGACAAAAAAAACGGCGGCAAATGGATTTCTTTATCCCTGAGGGTCAAATCGTAATATCTAAATTTATACCATGGTCTAACTGGCCAAGAATCGTAGCATTGAATAATTTTCATCCACTCGCTACGTAATTAGCACAATTTTTAATCTCTACCATCTCATCTGGTTATTTATGTAGTTTTTGCTTTCATGTTGGATTGTTCAACAGCCTGTGGTCGATTGTAATAATAGTAATAATCTTCGTAGTAATGAGAGTCGTTAGAAATAATTGTGGGTAATAAATCTGCATGTCATCTTGTCCCTTATTACTGTCAGTACGGTCAGTACTGTAAACGATTCTCTGTGGTTTCTATGCCACCGACGTCAGTTGACAATTAATTGATTGATGGGTGTGTATTCTCGATTTAATCGGAAACTGCATTACACATTATTTTACCGAGAAGGATGCTAAGCACAATTTTTTCTTAATGAATCTGGTGATGAATTCACAACAATAGTGCCAATTTGAATAACCATGTGATTATGAGCATTAAATGCACTTCCTGAAACTAAAGCCGTGGAATTAATCATTGGTACTGTGCAAGGTTTTTAACGGCTCCACAGGGCGCCTCAAACTTAGAGTATCAAAATGTTGGTTCGCCCGTTCACTCTGTATAATAAACTTTAACCTTTTATTTTTTACAATTTCAACGTGCTGAAATTATCATCACAATCAGTAAAAAATTATGAAGCTTATTGAATATCACAGTCTAGCAAATTTGTTTCTTTTGCTGGTGAGTATAAAAATGATCAAAAAAAGACTTTTGAAATTTTGATTTGTATTGAACACTGATTCAATATGTATTTCAGTATGTAACAATCAATGCAATATGTATTTTGTATTTCCCTCGTGACCATTTGCGCAAGTAGTTAAATCAGATGGAATTCTTACAGAGTACATTCACTCCTTTTGTAGTTATTATTATTTGGCATGGAGTTGAAAATATAAGGAGTTAATTTTTTTTCACTGCGTTTATTAACCTTTTTCATCAAGGAGTTAAATGTAATACTAAACGGTAAAAATATTTCGGGGGACAGCAAAACACAAAAGTATTATGTCAATTAATAAGATTTCTCTGTTATGGTCACTATACAATAAGAAACAACAGTTTAATTAGTTGTTTTTTACTGATATAATGTATTTGATTATACAGTGTGTTCATTTCACAAGTATCCACCCTTAAGAACTCTTGACCTGATGTGATTACTGCTTTGAGTGGAAACACGTCGATTTAGATATCGAGGGGGAAGTTCAAAAATGGTACCTAGAGAACCTAGAGGTTTCATCCGTTGACCCCCCAACCACCCAACGTTGATATTTTAAATGGCACCCCCTACCGTGTGATACACCACTTCAAAGGGCACAAAATTTTCTACTCAACCATGATAAAAAAAATGAAATCGATCGATTAGTTGTTAAGATAGGCTACACAGAAGATGGAAGGTATGAAATAACTCAACCCTTAATAACTCTTGACCTGATGCGAGAATTTTAGGTTTTATCCCTGCACCCCCCAGCCACCCCACGTTGATATTTTAAATGGCACCCCCTACCTTATGATATATCATTTGAACGGGCATACAATTCTCTACCCAACCATGATAAAAAATGAAATCGATCGATTGTTTCTTAAGATAGACTACACAGAAGATGGAAGATATGAAATAACTCAGCCATTAATAACTCTTAACCTGATTCGCTTATTGCTTTGAGTGGAAACGAAAAGATATCGAGGAGGAAGTTCAAAAATAGTACCTAGAGAATTTAAGGTTTCAGCCCTTCGCCCCCCAGCCACCCCACTTTTAAATTTCAATTTACACCCTCTACCTTGTGATACATCATTTGAAAGGACGTAAAATTCTCTATTTAACCATGACAAAAAATATTAAATCGATCGATTGGTTCTTAAGATAGATTAGAATAATGGCCACCATTATTTGCGTTCGCGAAGACTTCGAAAACAGAAATTATTTTTATCTAGCAAATAACGGTAGCCATTTGGAACATGTCATAAAATAATTTCTTATATAATATAATAAGTTATTATTTATTTTAATTTTTTATTTCTTATGACTGTAAATTGATTTCATACCTTCCATCTTCTGTGTAGTCTATCTTAAGAACCAATCGATCGGTTTCATTTTTTATCATGGTTGGTTAGAGAATTGTACGCCCGTTCAAATGATATATCAGAAGGTAGGGAGGGGGTGCCATTTGAAATTTCAAAGTGGGGTGGCTGGGGGTGAAAGGATGAAACCTAAAATTCTCTACCTACCATTTTTGAATTTCCCCCTCGATATCTAAATCGAACTGTTTCCACTCAAAGCAATAATCGCATCGGCTCAAGAGTTATTAAGGGTTGAGTTATTTCATACCTTCCATCTTCTGTGTAGTCTATCTTAAGAACCAATCGATCAATTAAATTTTTTTCTATCATGGTTGAGTAGAAAATTGTGTGCCCTTTCAAATGATGTATCAAAAGGTAGGGAGGGGGTGTCATTTGAAATTTCAAAGTGGGGTGTCTGGGGGTGAAGATATGAAACCTAAAATTCTCTTGGTACTATTTTTTAACTTCCCCCTCGATATCTAAATCGACGTATTTCCACTCAAAGCAATAATCGCATCAGGTCAAGGTTAAGGGTGGATACTTTTAAAATGAACACACTGTATATACATAACACATATAACTTAGATATCAATTTTTTATTTTATTAAGTTTATTAATTAACATCTCTTACATAATACATTTACACAATACATAATAATGTAGTAATCAGAAATAACCATCTGGACTGTCCAAACTGTTCAAACAGAACATATTCATAATTTAATTACCTATCGAAATGATACTACGTGTTATGCAGGTAGGAGTGACCGTTTTCAAGATATGATCGCTAACGCGCCGCGCTGCATCGCAAGGTGAAAATCTGTGCAGCTCTCAGCTAACCTGTATCGGTTACCCAGAACACACCACGTGGAGGTGGCTTCACCACGAGTTCCTCCCAACCCCAACCCAACCAACCAACCATATGTCAAGTATCTTGCTAAAATCTGTTTTTATGTGAAATTGGGCAATTGTTGCCTAGATTTCAGTATCGATCTAATATGAGCATCCCGTGACTCAGGGCCACATAATAATTTTTACGATTCCGTGACCAATTTAACGGTTCTCTCCACAGCAACGGTATGTGAGGGAAATGCGGTAAATTCCCATTTATTGATTGTGTCTTGGGATGATGCTGTTATTAGTTGTTCGTTGGAAACTCTGTGAAGAACGGGTGGCACAGTTATGGTAGTTGTCTATCAGTCAATAATTTCAAAGTACTCAATTGCTTTGAAATTGAGCTGAGGCACAAGATTGTTGATTTTCTACTGTCCTAGTGTCACTAGGAGAGAAGACGGTCGAGGTCGAGCTTTCTCAGTTCTGACCGTTCGTCTGTCATCATACCTACTCAATAAGATGTTTTCAGGAAAAGCAAAGAACGCATTTTTCTGAATAGAAGCGTCGACTATTTTGCGCACACTGGCAGATAAGTACCTCGTTATTTGAATTACATCAAAAAGATGCCTAGATCCATCGTTGATTGAACTATGAAACCGAATATTCAGCCACAAAGGTGAGTAAACTGTAAGTATTATATTAAAAGTGATTAAATTATGAACATGTTTTGTTTGAATTCTTTCATTTCTATTTGATCGAGATCGTGTTTGCATTAAAACTAGTTAACCAGGATTTGACAGATATTGTGATACTATTGACAGTATTGTCAGTGCTAGTGTTTGCGTTGCGAAACACTGCTAAATAGTATGATGAAGACATGTGCCTGGACACATCAGATTTTTTTTGTTCATAATTGCAAATGCTGGCCCCCACTTTCAGGGCATCCTTAGTCGGGAGTTTCTCTTAAAACCGGGAGAATCCAGTTCAAATCGGGAGGTCTGGCAGCCACGGTGCACATTAAAACTCTTATCCACCCGATGTCTCATAATCTTCGTCCGTATGATGCTCTTTTTTTGCCTGAAACCAATCACAGTTTTTGCAGAACATTGAATTGGCGTTCGCCTAGAAAATAGGGAACACATTCACATAAAAGCAACATTACATCATCACTTAATGGGCAGTAGATTTACCGTAATCAAAATGCAATTATCTCCATCATGCCGTTCCGTGCATGTGCTCGCGTCCAAGAGAGACGGGAATGTTTAGGTACCAATTAAATCTGCCGCTTTTGTGCCTATTGGACGTACAGTATTCGAGTCGATCCAGTTTTGCCTCTCTCTGACGGTCGGGGATCGCCATGAATGAAAAGGACCCGTGGTGGTCAAAAGACCCGCCACTGCTAAAAACTGCGGTGATGTCATCGTCAGCGTATCGCTACGATAGAGAGAGAGAAAGAGATAGAGAGGGGAGGAACAATCTCGGTGAGTCATCCATTCTGGTTGACTTTTCGCGAAATTTATTCCTTTTTCTTTTTTTTTTATCACCGCCGGGCAATTCGGTTATTAAGGATAATTAGTTGGCCATTCGTTATCTCCGCTGTTTCACAGACATCTGCGCACCTGCAGGCGAATTGTATTTGTATTAAGTCATTTGTCATTTTTAAAGTTAGTATCTCTTGGATTTCTTTTCAGTGTGATAAATTTCTTTTTGTTCGAGATGGCATACTGTTCGTGGAATACATTTTTGAGACGTTAGCCAATAGTTTTTAGCGGACCATCGGCCTTTGCAGAAAGACGTCATGAATTACTAAAATTATATTTAAAAATAAACTGCTTCCGGGTTATGCCGTGTGTCAAGATTTGTTAATGCTGACGTTTCGCGACGTGCTTCTTCAGAGCTAACTGAACACTGAAGACCTAGCAAGGAAATCTTCCTTATGTACCTAAGTTTACACCTCTCCGCGCACATCTGGACCTGCCGCTCCCATGTGCTTTTCCACCTGACCGCGTTAGGATCGATTTCCAGACCCTACTAATGTCAATGCCGTTCTCGCGATTGATGTTGTAAGGATGTTGTAAGCTGTATAGGATGTTTGTAAGCTTCAATGGCTTCTCTAATAAGCCTTCGGTGATAATTAGCCACTCTTGCCAACATCTTCACGTCATCTCAAGTTATTACGCGTATATCTTCAGCAGGATCAAGTATGGTATACTGTTTTGGGGTGGCTCCACGGTGGCGCTGAGAGTGTTCAGACTTCAGAAGTCCTGTTTGAAGTGCATATTCGGACTCACAACCAGAGAACCGTGCTTGAATATTTACATTAGCAACAAAATTTTAACAATGCCATGTATCTACATTTTAGAATGTGTATGTTTTGTAAAAGCTAATTACAATGATATGTTTAAGGAGTATTAGACCTGCCATTCATACGAAACAAGCGCAAATCAGGATGCTATACTGAGGATCCCGCAGACCACATTGGCCACAATCCATAGAGTAGCAGTGACACAGCTTATGAAAATATTTAACCACCTGCCACCAACATACAGGACGCTCCCCAAAAATAATTGAAATGCAAAGTGAAACAGCATTTGCTCAAAAATGCTTTCTACTCAATATCATCATTTTTCGAGCATGCACAATTTGATGATTAGTTGTTGTACGTTGCTACGTTGTTGTATGTATACCTAAAATGAATTTGTATTTTTTTTCTCAAATTTAGATATTTGGTTTGTTTAGTCAATGTTTTTTTTTGACTTGTTGTATGCATTGTTTTTGATGTCTATTGAATAAACAGTTTATTTATTTTATTTTATCGAAATTCACTGTGTGTTCCGACTCGGGGCAGTGTTGAGCAACAGCGGACTGTTAATTCTTGCGTAGCCGGGTGTCTACTGTGCTCCTTGACTCGACATTCGATGCTTCGTCCTGTCTGTCCTACATAGCAAGTTCCACACTCACATGTTATCTTCTCCTTCCTTCTTCAGGAGTGGTGTGATATCCTTTAAATAAAAAATAAAAAAGCCTAAGGCCATGTGGAATTTAATTCACGGCTTCCGATACTCACAAGGGCCTGCTGACGGCAGTACTCTCTCTGCTGATGTTCTTAACCAGTACATATTTCGTTACTGTTGTCCGCGGATCTAACCAGAGGCGGATTTACAAATGTGCCGCCCATAGGCTAAATCAAATATGCCGCCCATGGACCAAATCAAATATGCCGCCCATGGACTAAATCAAATTGACGCCCATAGGACCAATTACATTTCTTACAAAACTAAATATAGCTAATAAAATAGGCTAAACGAAAGTTATGTAAACGTTTATTAAAGTCACTCCATCAACTTTCTTTCAACTATAAAAACTCATATATTTAGCTGCCTTTACATTGGCAGATATAACATTTCTGCACTTCTGGGCCATTATATGTATCACTTCTTCGTACGTTGTAGATGACAGATAATTTGTTTTAATTCTTCAGATGTTCCTCATAAGAATGGATAAAATTCAGCTAATAGATCCACAGCCATTAAAGAGTTTCCATTATGTAATGATCCCAGAACTTAATGAGAACCCCTCAACGGAAGACCACGACTTGTTAACTTTTTTATGATGACGACAACACGCTTTAAAAGTTCTGGCCAATAGTGTTTTTCTTGACCAATTTCTGCATTTAGTATATCGTTTACATTAAACTCTTATCAGAAACCCTTGTCCTGAGAGCAACAACAGAATATTTATGATTTATAGATATTTCGTGTTGTACTACACATTGTTTCAAATTCCACAGTAAACAGTACCGTTTGTTTCAGAATATATCAGCCATTGCCAGTTTGAAAATCCACCATTCTGAAGCGTCCTTTTGTAAATTTCTGAACTCAGAAAACGAGTTTGATCTTTATAGACTCGTCTTCAACTCTTAGAATCAGAATCTGTATTTTGAGAGTGGTCATTTCGCGCAACAAACTCTGCAGGGTCTTTGTCAAAGTTAATGGATTGAGACGATAATATTAGTTGATCATTCTTCTCCTTTCATTCATCACATTTAGTTGTAGCATCTTCACTCAGTGCCGAAAGAATACTCTCTAGTCTCCTTTGATGTACTGGGACAGTTCGAGTTCTTCAATCGATAGTTGCAAAACACTCTTGAAGAACGAATCAATTTTTTTTTGTTCTCTCCGAAACTTCCATTTGTTTTCTTTGTTTTTCCTCTGACTTTTTTTTGTATTCCCATCCGCTTAAACGCTTTCTACCATCTGCCATTTTTACCTATTCGATCTAAAGGTAGTAAAAAAGAAAAATGCTAGGATTATTGCGTGGCCCTACCACTCAGTGAAATGTTTGTACGACGTATAACTGGAAAGGACGCGAAATGTTCAATAACTGAGGCAAAAACATTTGGTATGCAACCCGCAGTATTTGTTGTATTTTCACTGGACAGCGGCCGGCGCAACGGCGCGGCGGTGGCGGCGGCGTGGCCACCCTTTATGGGAGAAAAGTGCCGCCTTTGAAAATTTGCCGCCGTACGCTATACCCTAGCTAGCCTATTTAGAAATCCGCCACTGGATCTAACCCTCTCTCGGCACCGTGTGGTGTTCGAATGATGTATCATGTGTCCCACAGAGTGATGCGCCGCTTTTCCATTTCACCGATGTCAGTCAAATCGAAGTGAGAGCTGTAATCGACTATACAAAGAATGGCATATCGAGAGATGTCAATGGACTTTCAGTCAATGTTTTGAAGGCTGTAAAGAATAATATTGTTGCTCCACTGACGACCCTGATAAATTCGTGTCTTAGGACACAAATGTTTCCAAACGAACTCAAGATTGCTCTTGTCACTCCTATACTTAAAATGGGAGATGTGAACAACCCACCTAATTTTCGTCCGATATCGATTCTCCCTTACATCTCGAAGATAGTTGAAAAGATTATTAAGACACGGATCATAAGCCACTTTGAGAGATACTCGTTATTTTGTAGGGAACAGTTTGGTTTTAAAAAAGGACGATCTACTACGCACGCAATTATGTACTTCCTGGACAACTGCGTTGACTGCGTTTGAGAGTCGCCCTGCTTTCTCAATGGCTTTCGACCGAGTAAATCATGATCTGCATGGGAGGAAGTTGAGGTTGTATAATTTGAATTTATTGCATCATTTTTGTCGGACCGGTCGCAGATGGTGAGGTTTGGCGGTGTGGTTTCTGGCAGCCTCCCGGTCACTTGCGGGGTTCCGCAGGGTTCTGTTTTGGGTTCGCTTTTGTATTTATGTACGTCAATGACGTTTTTTCTTGTGTTCCCTTGATAGGGCTGCTTTCTTTGCTGACGACACCACACTGTCTTTTATTAGTGTAAAATTAGACCAGGCTGTCGTCTCAATCGAAGGTTCACGCAGAATTGCTGAGGACTGGTATGCTGCGAATGATCTGTCACTAAACATCGATAAGACAAAGCAAATAATATTCACCTTGCGTCCTGTGGATCAAATAAATAAGGAATCGGTGACGTTTCTAGGTGTTGCTTTGGACCCATGCCTCCGGTGGGATTTGCATGTTGCGAGTGTGTCGGTTGGTGTGTGTAGGAGTGTATATCAGTTGCACTTGTCAAATAGTCTGTCGTTTCCAGCACTCCGTTCGGCCTACTTTGCGCTAATCTAGTCCAAGATCGAATATGCCGTGTTGACATGGGGTCACTCCACAGCGTATTTTTTGCCTTCACCGCCCAGCTGTGACAGTGGTTGGAGCATTCGGATATAGACTTGATTGCAGAGAACTGTATATCCGCTTAAAAGTACTGATGTTTCCCTTATATTCTGCAACGCTGTGACCTTAGGTGAAGGATAATTAATCTGTCCGACTACAGAATCAATTCTGATATACATGGACACAATACACGATCGCGGTCACATCTCCATGTACCATTCCAGAGATTAAAGAGTAGCAGACATGCTGCAAATTTATAAGGTATAAAGTTTCGTACTTCCAACCTACGTAAAGAATTTAAACTGAAATATTTGAATACGCCGTGAAAACCTTTTTATTGCAAAATGCTTTTTACAGTATTCAGGAATATACCGACTTTTTTCTTTCAAAGTAATGTTGGCTTAAAATTATGTTTTTGTTAGAGTGACATTGTTTGTGGTGCTAATGATTGATAGGACGTAAGAATTTATATTGATCTTTGTGTTTGTTGTATTCTAGACCTGTGTATATACTTTTCTTTGTATCTTAAACAGCAATAAACGATTATTAGTAATATTTGGGTTAGGCAAAACACCTTACCTGGTGGTCTGTACCTTACCATGATACCCGATTTCTTCAACCCCACTTACGTATGGTAAGCAAGCGAACCCCTTTGACTCTTGCGGGTCCTTGCGGTTTTTTTGTGTGACACCCCATATGTCAGACTTGGTGAATCCATTCTGACGTAGGGCCCACTCCAAGTGTTTCTGTTCGTCATCTAAGGTGCTGGAGTCGCATACCTTCTCGGCTCTGTTGAACAGAGTGTTAATAACACTTCTCTTCTGTTGGTGGTGGGATTTGGCGTTCAAGATCTGATCGGTATGTGTCTTCTTACGGTAGACTGTATGTCCAAGCCTACCCGTTGACGTTCTATAAACCAGCATGGTAAACCAGAATGACAGCTGATTTTTCTATTTCCATCCTGAATTTGATGGAAGGGCTAACATAGTTCAGGTGGTTAAGGAACTCAGTAAGTTTATCTCTGCCGTGTGGCCAAACCACAAAGGTATCATCGACATATCTCACCCAATGCTTGGGTTTGTGAGAACTAGATCCCTTGACTTCTTCTTCAAAAAATTCCATGAAGAAATTGGCTATTACCGGTAAAAGAGGTGATCTCATGGCTGCACCGTCTACCTGGTCATACATCGCTTCCACCCATTTCAAGTTTGTGGTGGAGAGACAGTACTCTACAAGATCCGGTTCATCGGTTGGTAGAGCGAGGGGGACAACTGTTGTCCGAAGGCCTTCGACTGCATCCTTAACCGGACCACTAGTTATCCTGTGGGTCAATGACAACTTCCTAGAGAATTTGAATAAAATGTTGATGAGTTCTTGACAAAATATATAGTTTGTCCTATAAGCGGTTGGTTGGTTTTCGACAAATATTTTGCCAATAGGTTGGGTAGCCTATTGCGCTGACGATTGGTCTCAAAGGTACGTTATCCTTGTGGATCTTTGGCAAACCGTACATCCTAGGTGCACTAGGGGCTTGAACAAAATGGCTTCTTTGTTCCTGTTCGGGAATGGATGATGATTTAACGTTAACCAATTCCTTCACTCGCGTTCCTATCTTATATGTTGGGTCCTTGACAATTTTACGGTACGTCTTTGGGTCCAATAGATTGTACATCTTCCTGTTGTAGTCATCCTTTGTTCAATATCACTGTTGCATTCTTTTTGTCCGCTGGTAATACTGTGATATCCTTGTACTCCTTGATGGTCTTCAGAGAGTACTTTTCTTCTTTGGTAATATTGCTCTTCGGCCTAATTATCCTGGAAACCTCTTGATGATTGTCCTCTGCTTGTACACCTGGAATTTTGTGCAATGCGGCTTCTACTTCTGTATTAATTTCCGCCTTAGGTATTTTTATGGGTGCGATTGCGAAGTTCAATCCTTTGCCTAGGACCAACAATTCACCAGTGGAGAGTTAGTGATTAGACATATTTATAACTACTTTGTCCACAGTAGTAGATTTAGTCACAATCTTCTTAGCCTTTAACTTAACAAACTTCTTCTTGTGCGATTCGGTAGATTTGTCAAACTGGAATTCCACCTTTCTTCATGTGGTGGAATCAAGCTTACTCCAATCATCGGCTGACAATCTATTTGCTAATTTGAGATGAAGTTTTAGCAATTTATCTGTAGTGTCCTCATGTCCTGTAAAGATCGGTACGTGAAATGTACCCTTTTACGTAATAAGGTATTCTCCGTTGTCCTCAAAACCTTCTTGGCGGCAGCGGTGTTGATATGGTGCTTGGTACGCAGGAATATTGGTACCAAACCTTTGTCCCTACACCTTCTCAAAAAAGCAAGATTGGCTAACATTTTAAAATTAAGTATTATTTATTTATTTATTAAGAACAGCGGTTCTCAAACTTTTTTTTTCGCGTACCATTCATGAGCAATGTAGATGACTTTCGTGCCACCGAACCAAGAAGAAACAAAAACAATTTTGAATTTTTAATTTTTTAAAATTAACTGTCTTGACGGAGTGCTGGACATTTTTAAATTGATCCGGCATTTGCTTTACTGGTAATGCCTCTCTGTGGATGCTGCAATGGGTAAAAGTAGAATTTTCTGCAATCGATTTAACTTTACTGATAACACCTCCGTACTTTCCTGTCATGGCGCGCGTACCGTCAGAACAAAATCCAACGCTCTTATTCTAGTCTAGTTCATTTTCCACAAAAAAGTCAAAGCTGAAATTCCGCCAATCATCATCTTGATAGTCCAATTTATCAGGACTGGTAATGAAGAGAGAAACCCGAGTTCCTTGGTATCCGCTGGTTGGCGCAACGAAGAATGTTTCATGGTACGGGACACCATTCTTGCCAGAATTTAATTCTATGGTGTACTGCGCGTTTACGCCCTGAAAGTTTTTGAATACTTCATCGGCCGTAGTACGTGTTGATAGCGCCTCACAAAACAAATAATCCTCTTCTACTTTACTTTGAAATATACCGGGTGATTCAATTTCGCCATAGGGATCTCGCTTATTAGTGGAGATCAAGCCTATGTTTAAATTTGACAAAGTTTCCTTTTTTGTATTGATCAATTATCTGAAAAGAAATTTAAGCTATCATTTTTCATTTTGAAGATATGCAAAAAGCTGAAATGTTAAGATCTTGTTTTTAATTTTTTATTCAAAACCAAATGTAGCTAGACATTTGAAACAAAAACATTCTACAGCTGCTTTTTAACAAGAAATGTGTGTTATTTTTTAATTTGAAATAACATCAAAGATCGCGGCGTAACCATCGCCAACGTTTGTTTTTCGTATGAGCGCCATGTTTCATTTTGACATTTTCTGATAGTCGTGTTTTTTCTCATTTCCGCAATGCATAACAGTTGGCATTATTTTTTTAAACAATGGTGTAATAATAAAAAATCTGATGTGGCCAGGCACATGACTTTATCATACAATATATAAAATTAATAGTTTAGCTGCATGAGAATCTATTCTATAGAGATAAATCGTAGGTATTGTCAAAGCATCAGCATTTGACACTACCTACACTACGTCATTAGAATAATAGTTATTTATGTCACAAATGCCGAAAGTACGGAATAGCGCGACGAGCGGTGATACGGCGCGTCACCGAACGCGGAGTGTAGCCGTCGCATATGAGCGAGTCGCGCTATCTAGTTTTTGGCAGGAGCGACATCAACGTTTATTGTGCTGCTTTTTAAGAAATACGTATTAAAAAAAAATAAATGATTTCTGTATAGTAAATGCTAGGTTGGTACCACTTTGACGAAAGGTGCGTTCCGATTGGTAGGTAATGGTAGCTAATGGCGGTGGTAGAATACGAAATTATAGTATTTCTTACATATCGTGATAATGACACATATTAGTTTGCATGTACATAAACATGAGTCACCAGCAATTTTCTATTGGAAATACTATAACGGCGTCTGCTACCACTGCCATTATCACTAATGAAAACGCACCTTAAAAGGGTAATTCAAATTCTGACAGATTTATATTTATTCATGATACATCCCTACCAACATACTAAAATAAAACTACACTCATCGCTATACTTTATTTATAATTTTCTCAATGTATCATTTTTAGAATTAGATATAAAGACGGGTTGATATTTCTTATCAACAAAGAATCAAATTGGTGATCTTATTTTATTTGAAATTTGTATTTTGTGCTTTGCCGCACTAGAGCGGCAACGTTCCATAGCGGTTCTCCAACCTCTGATGAGATCAGCTGTTTTCGAATGTGACAACACAAAAAAATATTTGTCAAAATCCTGGCTACTATGTAATTTCATATCAATGCGATGCGACCGATCTCGATCAAATAGAATTTGCTCTTGAAGAGTAAACTATTAATTTTACCAAAAAATGTTATAGGCATAAATTATTCAAAATTTTCTCTACTTTAATTTATTAATTAACTATTTTGTCGAAATTACAGAAATGGCGGCTCATTTCCAAAATCCTTGAAAAGGGCTTAGAATAAACTAAAAAGCTAAACTATTAATTTTACCAAAAAATGTCATAGGCATAAATTATTCAAAATTTCCTCTGCTTTAATTTATTATTTAACTATTTTGACGAAATTACAGAAATGGCGGCTGATTTCTAAAATCCTTGAAAAAGGCTTGGAGTAAACACCCAGTTCCTTTGGACCCTTTTGAACCAAAAGCTTTTCAACTCTAAGTTTGGTCATGAAACTTCTAAATATGAAGTTCCGTGCCGATACCTTTAGTAGTTTCTCCGGAAATGAATTAACAAAAATTGGGTACACACACACACACACACACACACACACACACACACACACACACACACACACACACACACACACACACACACACACACACACACACACACACACACACACACACACACACACACACACACACACACACACACACACACACACACACACACACACACACACACACACACACACACACACACACACACACACACACACACACACACACACACACACACACATACACACACACACACACAGACATTCTTTTGTACCTTGGTCAAAAATGTTCAGGGGACCCATAAAGACCTATTTCCGCTAAAATCTCAAAAAAAATTTTCGGCACGATTACAATACTTTACATACTGCGTATGATAAAGTAAAAAAAACAGTTTGCTTTTTCTCGTTTTTTGTCGTGCTTATCAGGTACCCAACTGGAGCTTGGTTACAGGTCGCCGGACAGACCAAGAATGCTTTGGATTAACAACATTCAGATTGTAAAAGAAGCAAGTTTATACAACAAAAATGTTATTTTTTAGTAAATGTTCGAATAGGTCGCTATTTTCTTGAAGGCACAATACCGAGCCCGCTTTTCTACATATTGTAATGCTCTTCTAACTGTTCTACCCGGAATAGCATGGCCGCAGATCCTCGATATGTCTGCGAGTATCGTGATAAATTTCGTCGTTCACAGGTCTCCATAGAAAATAGGTCAGAGGACTTAAGTGAGGTGATCTAGCAGGACATTCCACCACTCCACCATTACCAATCCAGCAATTTGGAAATTGTTGCTTCAAATAATTTCGTAGAACTGTCGCATTGTGATGCGGTGCTCTATCTTGCTGCCACCACATTATTCACATTATCCACGTTATTCTCCTTTGCTTCAAGTCAACATCGTCAAAATAGTCTGCCACTTCGGTGCGAAGAAGATTTCATATAAGTTTACTTTATGAACTTTATTTTGGTGGAGGAGCAGGTGGCAGGAACAACTCCGCACACAACAACATATCGTTTGCGACAACACCACGACACTAAACAATGTTTTTTTGTTTGTTAGTCTAGTTGCCTATGAATGAAACTGTTAACCTGTGCAAAGCAAACACTCATTATATTGGCAAATGTACATATATATATATATATATATATATATATATATATATATATATATATATATATATATATATATATATATATATATATATATATATATATATATATGTATACGTGTTAAGTTGTCACCTCCGGGATATAGAGCAGGCCACCTTGGCTCCGGGTGTTCCAGATAATATATTATTGATCTGATTGCATATTTTTAATGAGGGGAACTTTCGCTACGCGAGCATCAAAAGAGGGGAAACGTTTTTTGATTTTTTATGAGGTCATATATAAAGTACACAAAGGGTACGAAGTGACCTCCGTAATTTATATATGAACGGAAACTGATGTATCGCTGATAACTCCAGCGGTGTTGCCAAACCTACGGAGGTCACAATAGGCTATTATTATATAACATGTATATGATAGGCCGCAAACTCGCTTCTCACAAAATAAGCACTCCCTTTTAGTAATAGTAATAAATATCATTTATTAAGTATTTAGCACTAATATGAATAATATATATTATAGAGGATGATTAAGCATTACACGGCAATATTCATGGGACTTGGTTATATAAACATAAATGGTTTTATGAGAGCTTTTCTAAGGGTATTAAAATGTTTTTAACTTGAATAACTAAGTTCTCAGTGTAATATGGTTACCGTGCAACAACTAATTACCCTATTTATGTTTTGTCGCGATGTAAGTCAAACTATCCAACTATGTAGTTATTATTTTATTTTTTGATGATTTTTTTATTTATTTATTTTACGTCGGTCTTCGCAACGTAGGTCAATGTACAACGCTGAGAACAGACTACAAATACAATGAATTTATGTGTGAAAGTCCAATTTAAATTTATTAAGTAGTTTTTGAGTTATATCGATACTAAACTTATAATTTTATACTTATTTCTTTTCCCAGTTAGGGTTTTTGACAAAAAATAGTCACCGCCGCGCCGTCAACCTTCATGCGTGATCACTAATCAGCGCTTTATAGTTAAACTATTCTTTACAAGCTCTCTATTGCCGTTTAAAATTGTACAAAGTCCGTTGTTGTGCTTTGTCTAAATACGTGTACTGACGCTAAAACCATGGAATAAATTGATTGGAATAAATAGAAACTATTACTGAAAAAATTCTCGGACAAGCCAAGTTTTATCTACCAAAGACATATACATTTTTATACCCCCCCCCCCTATTTACTGTGGTATGGTCTATTGAATTTGACCAGAGTTGGGCAATTGGTAATCGAGTGATCGAGTAACAAGTGATGATAAAATTGTTTTAATTAGTTAAATTAATCATCACTCGTTGTGATGAGTTACGATTAGTCACTCATCAGAATGAGTGATGATTTCTTTACTCACCACTCATAACTACCGTACACGATTGAATATTCATCACTGAATACTCGCGATTAACGCGCAATGAGTGATGACTGCTCAATAGAAATTACACTGTTTTAAAACAGAATAGAAACTCGATATACTTTCACACTGATGAAAGTAAAATATAGGCGCGGATACAATTTTTTATACAACCCCCACAAAATCTAAATCTTTAAACCAAAACTTACCTTTTTTATAGATATGTGTTATAAAAATTTCTCCATCATTTATGTGATTTGATTTGGAGATCTTGCTTGATTTGTTCTGAATGAAAATTACTAAGAACAACTACAGCCGCATCTATTTTTTCAGGTTAATTAGAGATAATTGCACTGTTCTTTTCACCAGACATAATACCGTGAAAGTGAAAAAATAAAATATAATAAAATGAACAATTATATAAATATAAACAAAACACTTCTTTAATTTCTAAATTTTGAAGTGTAAAGAAAGACAGGCATAACTGATTTCGCAGTTGAATAATCCCCCTAATTACAGTACAGAATGCTTTCTTCAGCTTTATTTATAACTATATCAAGAATTTTATGACACGTTAGATACGTACACGTTCAACGTACATTCCAAATCACATTTAATAGAACATTGATGTAACATTTTCAAAAATTAATGATTTCTTATCGCGTATTTACATTGCACAACATTTAAAGAATATACTATAAAATAACGTCACAAAGAAATTCGAAAAATTACCTATTAACCAATGGTACGCCATTTTGAACAGGAGAAATGTGGGTACACTATAGAAAATAATTTGTGCATAATATTGATAGATGTACGTATCGGAGATGGTTAAAAAAAGTTGCCGATAATCGTGATATAATCGGCTTCGACGAGCCGCTCGACTTTTGGCTGTGGATCGTTAATTTTTCGAATTATTTTCTGACAGTTTTATAGGCAATGTATTTTTTAAATGTTGTGCAATCAAAATAAGCAATAAAATAATAAGTCATTTTTGAAAATGGTACACCAGAATGTACCCTTAATAAGTGGATCACCATAGTATCGGATATAATTCAAAACAGTTATTATTAATGCATTTAGATTCATTTAGGACATGAGTTCAATTCACTTTAGTTAAAGCAAAAATATAAATCGTTTATTAAGGTAAGTACTTATTCTCTATAAAAATGCATATTTATCATAAGATAAAGTTGGATAAATTAAAACAAAGTATACATACACACATTACATTTACCGTAATGTGGGTTTACTTTGCAAATAAAATCTATTAAATTGTATTTTCTTTTTCATATTTCTAAAACAATATCATGCAGTCGCTACCAGCAGTCAAACTAGAAACACCTGTTTCTACGATTAATGAGTGATAAGTAATTCTTAGAGTTATGATTGACGAGTAATGAGTGACGAGTGATATCATTAATCATGAGTGTTACTCATCTCGGGTTAGTTGAGTGATGCCCAACTCTCAGTTTGACGCAAAATTATCGATCGGTCTGTCCGTCTGTCTGTGTATACGATAACAATACAATTGTTTATTTTAGCACTGGTGTGTGCTAGTACTTTTTGTGCAGAACGATGCATAGAATTCAAAAAAAAAATTCAATACAGGGTGCTCCATTTAAAAAAATATCTTTCTTAGGAAAACCTGTTTGCTATATTTTGTTGCAGATTATGCCCAACCGGTGCACAATTTGGTTATGGCAGGTAAACACGCTTATTGAACGCTTCTTACGTAATCATAATCTAAGCCAGAGCAATAAAATTAAGAACCGGTATTGATATATACAATCTTTCTTAGACTTCTGTTTTTCCTTAAAAATTCCAATAAATCAAAAAGTGTAAAGTTTACAGTATGTTATGTTATTTTTCAATGTCGTAACATTTTGCGAGGAATTAAAAATTGTGCCGAAATATAGGTTGTTCCATTTAACAAAATATAAGTTTAGGTTGGTACTATGTTATGGAACAGCCTGTATACACGCTAATAGTTTTACAATGTGCGCCTCGGCTTTGTGTATATATGAGTGAAAACAGTTTTAAAATATCTTCATTAACAGATGCATAATCTTCCGAGATCGCACTGTTGAGACATCCTGTATATATTCACAATTTTTTCTGTAGGTTTTGAAGTATTTCGCCCTAAGAAAAATGGTCGAACATACATCTTTCCGCGATTGTAGCTTGTTACCTTAATTGATATCTACAATGATGATCAATAAACTAAACTAGGTGCTGTACTATTCAGGCCTACCACTACAGTTTACTGTGACAATAGGGTATTTATTGGAGATTATAAAAACAATAAATAAGCTAAAAACCCAGGCGCCCGGAGAAGCTTTGGCTACTGCTACACATTCTTGTATAATACATAACTGCGAAGAGTAAACATTTTCATGTCTATGTCAGTCTTTTCATGTCTCAAATAAAAAGACCTGTATGTAATATTTAGTCGTATTAACTAAAAATTCCCGCAGCATCTTTTTAATACCTCTACTTGAGTACTTGATTCAATAGGATTTGTGGTGAACACAAGAAAAGGTATGTGCTATTGATAGAATTTATTGATGTAATAGCAACGCAAATAATTTATTTAGTTTTATTTCAAATAATATTTGCAATGTACGTACACTAGAATAGTTGACATAAAGCAGCCTATGCCATTCAATATAAATAACAAACGATAAAAACAAGCGGGATGTAATTTTGAAATAAAAAAATTCAGGATTTGAACCAAAAACCTTTGTATCTCGCATACCATGCACAACTCAACCGCGTCCGAGAGCAGAAATAAATATGAAAATACTTTATATAATATATGTTTCTTGCGCTATCACCTCCGCAACGTTGCCAGCGTTTTTCGGATGTCACAGCGTACGTTGTACGATACAAAACACGGGGCCATATATGCGGAGGTGACTTCGTAGCGGTCGTATCTAGTATGGGCGACACTAGCGCTCGTGATCTACGCTTGAACTAACATGACTTGTCCGTACATATACAAAGTACAATGGACGTTATCGGCTCCGACGCAATTTTTGGATTTGAGCTCCCTAAGCCACCTAGACCACATTTCCGTTGAAAACAAGGCGATACGTTGTCACCTCCGATTTTGGAGCCATCAACGTTATATATGAGGTGACAACGTACACTCTGTCATACGCGTTGGAGCCCACACCGTAGCAACCATATGTATATATATATATATATATATATATATATATATATATATATATATATATATATATATATATATATATATATATATATATCTACAAGGATTCACTGTCGTCCGTTATTAATTAAGTTGATGATTAATGGGAAATCGACTGGGAGACTTAGTAATATTACTCTTTACTCATTTAGCCAAGCTTTCGGCGTTTATTCTACCGCCTTCTTCAGGGCACTATAACAATAATTACATATAAATATTTTTCACCACACTACATTATACCAAAACAATAGGTTAAACAAAACTTACATGATTTTTGAGGTTAACTTATAAAATCGACATCTTATCATTTTCCGCTAGCATTTCCACACTCTATTCAAGCAGTACATTCGGTCATGAACAGTTGTCACATAAATAAAATGAACAGAACAAAACGAAACGGTTAAAATTAAACTTGTCGAAGAATCAAAATCGGAAAACCATGCGACATGTGTACTGTTTTTCTTCTCAATGCGAATAATATTCCCAACACTTCATGAATTATGACAAGGTTAGTGAAATAAGTTAGCAGAAAAGTCACCGGGGTTGAAGTGTTGGGAAAATTTCGAATAATATTTATTCAATTCAAATATAAAAAAAAAAATGAATTGCTTGTATTGTGAAGATTGAAACCATACCATATTCGCAATAACAGAACGTTTCAATCCAAAGTTATGTTGCTTTATATTTGGCTATGCAACATTTCAGATAATATCGGATCAATTTAATGTGAAATGAAAGGTGTATTAAAATCAATGGGTAATGTCATTCGTTTTGATTTGGTAAAAAAGGGCACTAGAGATCTTATAGCATCATATACAGGGTGTTTTTTTTTCTTATACAGAGTCAAATATTTAAACGAACTATTTTTATTGTTTTTAGTAAAAACCAGTGGAATATGAGTCAAATTCCACCAACGTCATATTATATGACGTTTTTAAAAACATTGCATCGGCAAGAAAAATCTAACTGTGTACTTAAGTTGTCTTAAATGATCTTGGAGAAACCATTGGTGTTGTTATGGGCGGCATGATTGAATTTCTCATCTTAGGTGGTATTTTCGTCAGTTTTAATTATGATGTATCACACTTGTTCTTCACCTGTACATTTTAGACGTATGTTACTCGTCTTTGTTTTTTGCTGGCTTTTTCTAAGATTGAATTGGAGCTAGAATTGTGGAATTGTCACATCACTTCAAACCAAGTCTTCTTTTTTATTTTTATGTCATGTCATCAGCAAAATTTCATGTTTTGGATGCAAAAACATAAAAATGTTCAAACAATCTACAGCCCAATAACTGTAGTACAATATGGAAAATAGGTAAGAAAAATCCTTTAAAAATTTCAAAATCAAACATGGCGCCAATACAAAAACTAAACGTTGGATGGTTTCTCCACTATCTTTAAACATAACTCAAGTTCGCAACTGGAATTTTCGTGCCTATGCAATGGAATCTTTTTTTTCTAATATGCAAACGTCCAATTCAACTGCTTTTTTGAGTAAAAACAGCAAATAACGATGTATAAAATTTTCACCCTGTATGCTAAAAGAATCACCCTGTATACGATGCTATAAAATCTCTACTGTTCCTTTTGACCAAAAGAAAACAAATGTCATTACCTACTAATTTCATTACACCTTCCATTTCACATTAAATTGCCCCGATATTTTCAGAAATGTTGCATACCCATACATAAAGCAATATTACAATGGATTAAAACCAGATTGCTTATCAGGCAAAATATCATAGGCAGCCAGATGAAAGCGCAACTGATCAGCCATTATCCTTTCCAGAATCTTGTATAAAGTCGGTAGTATAGTTAGTTATTGGTCTCAGATCCTTAAACTCCTTCGCCGACCCCAGAGGTACCGGGGTCACCAAACCGTATTTCCACGCCACTGCGAATACTGACTCTTTAAGGCAATAGTTAAACAGATAGGTAACTCAACATTATTTTCAGAATGCGCGGGCAACATAACCATCCTTAGGCTCCAACAAACAATCCTTAACAGAATTCACAAAAAAAGGAATTGATACCATTTGAATCCGCCAGATTCGGTGGCAAAACACTCGTAGACAATTTTACAATATTATTTTTTTTTTACTTTCTACACATATCTCCAGAAGAGTCAGCAGTACCACAGCTACGCTAAAAAAAGGCCTTTTCTCACGACGCATAGCTATTGACCCGAACGTTTGTACTTCTTGAAGGCAGAATCCTTCAACTTAATCATTTCCTTGATATTAAAAGTAATCATAGGCAATGAGCAATCCTATTAACAGGTGGGGCAATAAATCAAAAAGAGAAAGCAAAACATCGTTAAAATAATTACCTTCTTCATCATTAGAGTTAATACCATACACACCCTCCCAATTCATAACCTCAAAATCTCTCATGAAATCATCAACCCGAATGTTACGCAAATGACGGTAAGTAATAGTTTTAGGACGCGGCACAATTTTACGAAGCAACAGCTCGCAATATAATTGAAAATGATCCGAAAATCCAAGATCCATCGTACTGCAACCAGTAGCTAACAAATGATCTGACAATAAAATCAAGTCGATAAGTGCCTGAGAAATGTTAGATACCCTGGATGGCTGGTCAACAATCTGCCTCAGATTAAATGCGAGTACAGCAGACACAACGGAAGTGGTAAGTTGGTTATTTACCATGAGAATGACGTTGAAATCACCAACAATAATTATCTCATCAACAGTGAGATATACATGAGACAACGACACATCAAATATTTCTAAAAATAACCTCAAGTCAAAAGATGGCGGCCTATAGAAAACACCAAAGCCAAAACTGATACCATTTATGATTAAACTTACCCACAACTGCTCCACCCCTGCCACCTGGTCAAAGTTAACAATCTTGCAGGAGTAAGAATTTCTAATATAGAAACCTACACCTCCACCTCTAGACGCTCTATCAGCCCTAAAAGATTTAAATCATTTATCTGCACTGAAGAATCCTCAACATCTGCCCTCAACCAAGTCTCAGTGACAGCAAAAACATCACAATCAGATTGTATTAAATAATCTCTAAGTTCCTCAAAGTGTGTTAGCAAAGATCTCACATTCAACTGCACAATACGCAAACTGAACGACAAGTCACAGAATACAATTACATAATACCTACTAAATCAAAATTATTTAATCTATTAGAACAAAAACAAACCGGACAAATAATAAATAATTTGCGTTATGAAACAAAAGTAAAACTCTATTCCCGGAATTTATGAAATTAGCCACAAAAAAAGCGACAATGCCATCAATGAGCAAACTAAATACATAGTGCAGATACTACATTTATATGTATATGATGAACAGGTACATACTGACACTGACACTGACAGGGTGTCCCACGACGAGCTGCCATTAGAAGTATATGGAAAATCAAATTGAATAAGAGCTTGAAAAATTGTGGACTTATATTGTTAGACACGATCGTCTCAACTAAAATATTTTGAGTTTCGGTTACTTCCGGTTACACCGGAAATGATGTCAACTTTTATATTTCAAATGGAACACAATGAATTTTATCGCATTTTTGAAATCTTCAGTAAATTTTAGATAAATTTTATGTTACACTTCCTATACCTAATATGTGAGATATTCATATTTTTCATTAAACAATGACTGTTGCACAATTGTAGTGAAGGTAACGTATTATCGACAAATCAGTAGAATCTTCTACAAGGTATGCCGGGTGTTCAAATATAACATCAAAGTTGTATTCGAGAAAAGTACTAAAGGTCGATTTTTCAAATGGCAACCCTAACATATGAATACATTTCTCAATTCTATGGAACATTTTAGATCAACTTTGTGTACAATGTCCTATACCTAAAATGTACTTATACCTACTGAAGTCGACTTTTAAACATCACAGTAGAAATTGCAAACATTGCCAAATCTAGATTGCTTTTGAAAATAACTGAACAATTTGGAATAAACAGAACTTTATTAAACTATTTTTTAGGTAATTTTTCATTATAATTAACTTAGTATTTATTATATAATTATAAACCTACAATAAAATACAATGTTAAAATAAACCAAAATCGTAAAGTAAATTTTAAAAAGTGGCTTATATAAACATGCTATTAAAATAGCATGTTTAGTTACTGAAATAGAATTAAGCAGTTTTTTTAATTTACTTACCGTTTTGTTTCATTTTTAATACTACCCACCCAGTAGGACACGAAACATGTAGCGATTGCTAAAATAAAACAAAAATAAGGAAGCCGATCACTTTTTGTTGTAATAAAATATCTGTCAAATCCTGTTAATTAGGTTTATTTTAATACAGATACGACCGATCTCGATCAAATAGAATCTCATTGACTATTAATCAACTAGTGTAGGTAGTGTCAAACGCTAATATTTTGACAATACGTACTGTCAATGTAATCAAAATGTGTCAAATCCTGGCTAACTCGTTTTATTTTAATGCAGACACTGTCGATCTCGATCAAATAGAATCTCATGCAGCTAAACTATTAATTTTACTTGTAGTATGATAAAGTCATGTGCCTGGCCACATCAGATTTCAAATGCTTCATTTTTAACCAATTCATCAATAGATTCCTTGGTCAATACCTTTAGTTGACGCTGATTTTCGTCAGTAAAACGCATTTTCAACCAAAAAACTTCGAACTGATGAAATGGATTTCTATAGTCGGAAAGATCCAACAACTTATACCTAACATTTACTTTAGTTTGCTGGATTACTAAGTTTAGAGTTGTATGAAGTTATAGAAAGCACTTCGAGCGTACCAAAGAGAGACTTCAATGTATTGAAATATCGTACATATCAAAAGTACCCTTTTTTACGCCCGTCATTGTAAACGCTGAAAACGGGCACAGCGGAAAACGTTATCCGCTAAAAAATATTTGAAGATTAACGAGTAATGATTGATGAGTATAACATTCGTTTCTACGATTAATGAGTGATGACTGATTCTTAGGTTTATGATTGACGAGTGATTTCATTGATCATGAGTGTTACTCCTCGCGGATTACTTGAGTGATGCCCAACTCTAATCCGAAAGGACCGGTTTTTAATAAACCAATAAATCCTAATTGAATGTATATGGATAGTATTGCGCTTTCTATATATCAAAATGAATAAACGGCGTTAATAGAAGTTACAGCCATTTAACCATAAAATGGTCTCGGTCCATTTGTATACTAAAGTGTGTACGCACAATTTTGACATTTAATTTTAATTATCGTTCTTGTTAATTGCGCCAAATTGGTTATGAAGAGGAAGTCGTATGTTAAGCGTTCACGGTTCGCCGCGATTTCCGATATAATTTAAGAGACACAATTTGAATCGAAGGTCTCCTTCCGTTAGCAATCGAATGAGAGAGAATCGAAACCAGTTGGACGCGAATGGAAAATTATACACCTGCGAGGTTTCGCATCTCGGCACATATGTACAAAATTGCCGCATTACCGATGTGTTCTAAAAGCGATCCAATTCGTCATTCGCTGGCAAAAAAGTGACAGTAGCCCCAAGCTATTCTAGTCGCTCATATAACATTTGCCTTTTTTTCTAACTGTAATTAAAAGATTTTGATTTAATGAGACCGGCATGAAAGATTGCACTGTTGATATGTTTCTTGGAAATGACTAAACAGATTATACTGAAATTAGACCACACCTTCAGACAGATCAATTGCAGTGAAATTATGCTGCCAAACAAACAGGTGGTAAAGAGTATATCATGTAGTACGATACGTTAGGTATCCGTTTTTAATTATTATTGATAAAGGCCATATGGTAATTATAACAAGAAATGAATACAAGAAATCTTTTCTCTCCGTATTTGAACTATGAATGCAATGCTTAGGCTGTTGGACGGTTCACAGTTCACACACGATTTGTCAATTCTACATAGTTTTAGTACATTTTTGTACACACCATCTTAGATGTTGGAGTTATTTAATAAGGGGGGAAAACACTTTAGCGGGTCAAACTTTAGAATTTTTTTCTGATCCATTAATTGTAAGTAAAACTATTCAAGAATATGTTTCCAAAGTGTCATAACAAAATTCCGATTCGTTCCGACGCTATGAGCACTAAAGTGAACGCCCCTCGGTTCAGTGCCGGAGCGCGCGGTAGGTAGACCGCCAAAAAAACGAAAATCACGATGGAATCGGTAAAAATTATATTCTTGAGATCGGATGAACTATATGGTGTGAAATACGGCAAGATATCGGCGAGAATGCTGAACTGTCAGTTGTGAGAGGGGTCATGTAAACAAAAGAATGGGAACTCGGCACCGAAACAACAGGAAAACTAAAAAACTGTGCGAAAAAGGAAAATTGACCTTTGGTCAAAAAACTAGCACGTGTTACGGTTTAGCGATTCGTAGAAATGTGAATAGTATCGAAGCAATGGAGAAGACGATAATGGCAACTTTTCAGCGTAATATGTTATGCACGAAGGAAAATCCTCATCACGACAGCTGTCCAGAGGGAAGAGACAGCTGGCAAGTAGAAGCAATAGCTAGGAATAGCAATAGCAACCGCTAGGAACGGAGCCTTATGCGCACCCTGCTCCACTGCACCCCGAGGTTAAAAAATAAATGTTTCCCATCTATGAAGATTTGTCAAACGATGACTTGCTAACGAGACGTTTAGGCGGTCACACGCAGAATGCAAATGAAAGTTTCAACTCCAGCGTTTAGCGATTGGCTCCAAAGCCACATTCTGGCCTAAAAGTAGTTGAGGTTGCAGTATTTTTGGCTGTTGCCCTATTCAATGAAGGGAATTCAGCACTGTTAATGCTAATGAACAAGCTTCAAGTCGTAGTTTACTCACAGAACTTCTATTATTCACAGCAGATGGACGTGCAGCGCGTGAACCGCCAAAACAAACGAAGCGCTTTGGTTACCAAAGAAAGCGGGAAAGCTAGAAAAGAGGAGATGCAAGCTTAACATGATGCATTTGAAGAAGAAGAAGGGTTAGTTAAACTACTAAAGGTATCGGAACGAAAGTTCATATTTAGAAGTTTTGTTACCAAACTTAGAGCTGAAAAGCTTTTGGTTGAAAAGGGTCTAAAGGAACTGGTAGTTTACTCTAAGCCTTTTTGAAGGATTTTGCAAATGAGCCGCCACTTCTGTAATTTCGACAAAATAGTTAATTAATAAATCAAAGTAGAGGAAATTTTGAATTATTTGTGCCTAATGACATTTTTTGGTAAAATTAATAGTTTAGCTTCAAGAGCAAATTCTATTTGATCGAGATCGGTAGCATCTGCATTGATATGAAATTACATAGTAGCCACGATTTTGACAAATATTTTTTTGTGTTGTCACATTCGAAAACAGCTGATCTCATCAGAGGTTGGAGAACCACTATGGAACGTTGCAGCTGTAGTGCGGCAAATTATAAAATACAAATTTCAAATAAAATAAGATCACCAATTTGATTGTATGTTGATAAGAAATATCAACCCGTCTTTATATCTGATTCTAAAAACGATAAATTTAGAAAATTATAAATAAAGTATAGCGATGAGTGTAGTTTTATTTTAGTATGTTGGTAGGGATGTGTCATGAACAAATATAAATCTGTCAGAATTTGAATTACCTTTATAAGGTGCGTTTTCATTAGTGATAATCGCAGACGCCGTTATAGTATTTCCAATAGAAAATTGCTAGTGACTCATGTTTATGTACATGCAAATCACGAGATGTAAGAAATACTATAATTTCGTTTTCTACCACCGCCATTAGCTACCATTACCTACCAATCGGAACGCACCTTTAAGCTTGACGTTTCGTCAAAGTGGTACCAACCTAGCATTTACAATACAGAAATCATTTATTTATTTGTTTAAAATACTTATTTCTTAAAAAGCAACACAATAAACGTTGATGTCGCTCCTGCCAAAAACTAGATAGCGCGACTCGCTCACATGCGACGGCGACACTCCGCCTTCGGTGACGCGCCGCATCACCGCTCGTCGCGCTATTCCGTACTTTCGGCATTTGTGACATAAATAACTATTATTCTAATGATGTAGTGTAGGTAGTGTCAAATGCTGATGCTTTGACAATACCTACGATTTATCTCAATAGAATAGATTCTCATGCAGCTAAACTATTAATTTTATATATTGTATGATAAAGTCATGTGCTTGGCCACATCAGATTTTTTTAACTTGCAGGAACTCTAGCCCAAAAACTTATTGACCAATTGTTCTAAAAATTTGTACAAAGCGTCTTTATTCAATTGCAATGGACATGAACTAACTTCTCGGATGATATTATCGTCTAAAATATGTTTTTTATTGCAAAAAAACATGCAATTGTAAATTGTACAATTGTAAAAACCATATTTTTTTTAAATCCCTCTAGTACATGCTATTTTCAACTTTTTGATAGGGATTTTAGATCATGTTCTTCGAAAATATGCTCTTAATAAAATCAAAATACTGTATTCATTTCAGATAGAAATTGTGACTTTTCACGCAAGCGGCTAACTTTTATTGGAATCTTACAGATACAGCAGTGTATATCTCGGTTATTTTTGGAAGAAATTATTATTAAAAAAATGAGATGTGCTTCAAACCATTAGTAAAATACTCTCTAAGTTTCAACAAATTCTAATTATTCCTTCCTTGTTAAAAAAATGACAAAAGCGCTAAAAAATCTGCCGTCTAAACTGCTTTCCCCCCTTAACTAAATGAAAATACCAAGTTTTATGTTGAGATGTCAAACCGTTTTGGAATTATGGGCATGCACAATTTAATTGCTACATTTTATTTTTAAACTGTGATTGTACCTCATCTGATTGAGCTAGAGAAGGGGAATTGCTGTTTTATGGCGTTTCTCCTGAATACGTGTACTTTGTTTCTAAATTAATAATTAATTTCGATTAATTTTAATTATTTTTTACTATTCGCCGCACCAACGAAAGAGTTGTCGCCTGGTCGTAAGAAATGCTGTTACCCGATGAGGGTGAACGATGGTGTAGTGCGGATAAAAATCTTTTTAACAAAATGCCACTCAAGGATTTACCTTTTATGTTTTATTATTCTCAAAATATTGGAGTTTACTGGCTCCTATCATTACTTTTATGTTTTATTATTCGGAAAATTTTTGAGCTTTCTGGCTAGTATAATTTTTGTATGTGTACCTATACTATATTTACTTAACTAGAAGCCCTCATAGTTGACCTAAAGCAATAGCTATAAAGAGGTTCGACAAGTATGCAACGCATCTTTCACGTGTTTTTTTAAGAACTCGCAATTATTACCCCACATTTTGACTTATCTTATTACCCTATTCTTGGTGATAAACCGTCCCAGATTTAAAAAATTTTGACATCTGGAAACAAATTGGAGGGTGTTGTCTTATGATGGAGCAAAGAGGTTTAGCAATATTTATAATATTTAAATCTTTTCACTGTGAGGTACCTATTGTCTATTTTATAACAAAATAAACGCTCTGTAACGGGCATCGATCTAATCATGCAAAATTTCAACTCGACTGGACATTGGGAAGTAAGTATGTAAAATATCGACTACAAGATGTGTACGTAACAAACGAACAGCAAGTGAAGTTGACCGTTAAATTTTGTATCATTTATAATATTAAGAATCCAAATGAGTCCATATGAAAGGCTTTACTCACGATGACAACGACGTCTGAAAACAAAATCAGTAAAATGTTTAATATACAAATATTTGTTTCTGAATTTGTTTATTCAATTTATCGTTATTATTTTTATTTTTTGTACTTAAATATACGTATATTTGTTAATATTTCAAGTGGCTGTAACTTTTTATGGATTTGAAAAGACAAATATAGGCATATGAAAAGCTTTTCCCAAAATGACTGTTTGTATTTACACACATCATATTCAATTTTTCCAGAGTCGAAATCGGTCTACGAAAATTATCTGGAGTTGGAGTCGAATGTTATTTTTACCGACTCCACCGACTCCTCAAGACAGGACAAAATCGACGTATCTACAAAAGTAAAATATAAAAATATTGAATATAAAGTATTTCTAAACATTTCAAAAATTGTTAAACAAGACAGAAAACATGTTCTCAGTCCATTGCACAACAAAGGTTAGATTTTAAAAGGGGGTTTTGAATTTAAGTTTTACTCATAAACACTACTGAACAGTCAGGTTTGAAAACTATTTAACAAACAGAAGACAGAAGGTTAGGATTGGAGAAAATGAGTCAAGTGAATTAATAAACAGCTTAGGGGTACCACAAGGTTCTGTACTTGGACCAGTTTTATTTAATTTGTACATAAACGATGTTGCTTCACAAGTTAGAGCTTGTGATATGCACCTATTTGCAGATGATACACTAATATCAATTGCAGGAGATACTTACCTGATGTAATCGCGACATTAAACTCCGAACTAGTATCGATATTAAATTGGTATAAAGAAAATAAATTATGTTTGAATGTATTGAAAACAAAAGCTATGGTATTGGGAAATAGAAATTCGGTAAACCCTACACCAGACATAGTTAACGATAACACAGTTGTTGAGATAGTGGACAAATTTAAATATCTAGGTGTCATTTTAGATAATAGTTTGAAATTTACGAGTAATATGGAATATATAGTTAAAAAGGTGAGTCGAAAGATTAGCTACTTAGGAAGAATATCTAATAAACTTACATTAAAAGCTACAATATCTTTGTACCATACGATTGTAGAACCATATTTTTACTATTGCAGCAGTATATTATTTTTGTGTACAGACAAAGACATTAAAAAGATTCAAGTACAACAAAATCGAGCACTCAGAATTATGTTACAAAGCTCCAGGTTAACCAGTATCGAGTCCATGTTGAGTAAATAAAATTTTTTGAATGTTAAACAAGGAACGGTATATCAGGCACTCACGTTGGTATATAAATGCATAAATAATAAACTCCCAAATTATATGAGTAATTATTTAACATACAATAGTCAGCAGTATGAATACAATTATTATACTCGGCAAAAGGACCACTTCAGATTACCAAAATATACAAAAAGCAGCACACAAAATTCATTTTATTATAAAGCACTGAAGATGTTTAACACCCTACCAAGTGATATAAAAAACAGTAGTTCGCTTAAGTCTTTTTAAAACATCATGTCGGGTTTATGTATTGGCTAATTTTAAGTAGTTGATAAGTTTATTACTTAGGAAACCAAATTTATTGTGATTATTAGTTTCTTTTAACTAAATAAATAACATTATTAAACAGTGTTTACGTCTCAAAAACTAAAGTTTTACGGTTTAAAAGGTCATTATTGTGGAACGAATCCAGTGCCCCACAAATTTCAAAATGGTCAAAAGAAAATCTTGATCTTTGTATGAAAAGTGAGGTGCTACCAGTGGCCTTTAATCAGAGAAAAAAAAAACTGGAAACGAGCCACCTGTGTCCAGGGAGTCTAGTTTTCTCAAGCGAATTCGAGACTTTTCGAATGGTTAGGTGAGACGGGGTGGAAATAGCGGCGGTTGCCCTCTGTTTGGAACGTACCCATGCGCAAGTTTGCTTGTTCTGCCAATAGAGCGCGTGGCGCGTGCGTTTATAGTTCTTAGCGATAGTTAGTTGCTCATAGATACGTTCCAACCAGAGTGGGAATATCGGCGGTTGCTGATATTCCCACTCCGTCTCACGTAACATTTCGAAAAGTCTCGTATTCGCTTCAAAAATGTGACAAAACTAGAGTCCCAGGTCGGTTTGGTTGTATTTTCAGGCCAACTATCATATCACTGCACATGCCTCAACTGGCCCTTGTAGCGATCCCTTATGTATTGGATTGTACAGGGTGATATTTGCACGTTCTTGAGGCACTTTTTCGATTAGAATTCAGTGGAATTCATAGATTTTAAATATCTCTAATAGTTTTGTAAATATAACATAAAGTTGTTTTTTAAATGGAAACCATAGCTGGCTATGACTGAAATAAATAGAGCATTTTTCCTCAATTCAACAAAATATAACATGCTAGTCCAAAATGTTCCAAAAGTAACGTTTTATTGAATAACTTGAAATTAGTATATATCAGAGGCATTATGATTATTGTCTTCGAAGTTTCTTTGAGTAGACGTATGTCACTAGTAGTTTGACATTACTAATCAGTGAAATTAGTAAAATTTCATTCTTTTAGTTTAATTGAAAATTACGGAATGCCGTTTGAATAGTATGGAAAATGCGCTATAATCGAATGCTTTATTCAAAGTAATAACAATAATTGTGATATAACATCCGAAACATAATTTAATCGTTATCCCGGCAGTGCACGACCGCACAAACTTCTTGTTTGGATTAAAAGAACATCTCATCAATTACGGGTTGATTAATATGCCAAAAGCCGAACATTGTGATATGGAAGTGGTATGCTGAAGAAACTGACATGCAAGTATGTAGCCGTGATCCTACAATTTCCAGTCGTCAATATTCACTTTATATCGGCATGTCGAGGGTATAACTGAAAGGTTAAACATTGCAGGATATATTGTTTTATTCGAAGTAAAATAATTAGGTAATTACCTGAATAAAAAAATAAAAAATACGATTACCTACTGCAAACTACTTTAACCATTTCTCAAAACTGATGTCTATTTTTATTGATGCATAAATTATATCTCGTCGCAATACTTCGAAGAGCGTTGTTTATAAGATTATTTGGAACGGCATTGATACATTCTTCAAAATGCTGCCTTAGGTCCTGAATGTCGTTATGTGATCTTTTATTAAATTTGTTTTTAATGTGCCCCCAAAGAAAAAAATCCAAAGGTGTAAGATCTGGTGATCGTGGTGGCCACCTCACTGGTCCGTTGTTTCCAATCCAATGGTTTTCAAAATGTATATTCAATAATTCCTTTACCCTTCTTATTTTGTGAGGTGGTGCACCGTCGTGCTGGAAGTATATAGTTCCCCTCTCCATTAGTGGCAAATTGTCCAAAAATTCGTTCACAATATGATGGTTTACAATATCGTAGTACCGGTCGCCATTAAGATGTGCCTTGTAAATATGGTATGCTAAAATACGCTCGCCAAGCACGGCACACCAAACACTAAAACCAAAACGTCCTTGGTTTTGCACGTTGACGGTACGGTGAGGATTGACATCAGACCAATAGTGCTTATTGTGCCCCTTAAAGATTTCGGCACTGCTGATGTAGGCTTCATCAGTCCAAATAAATTTTTAAAAAATTATGTATTTTGCTGAAGATTTTCACGGTACCACTGGCAAAGCTCCATTCGTCGCTAATGATCTGTTGGTTGCAATTGATTTTTTTCTTAAAGCATATGGCCTAAATTTATGCTTCTTGAGGATTCTCAAAGCTCGACGTCTTGATACCCCAGATTCAGTTTCTATTTCACGACTTGAAGTGGAGTGATTTGCAACTGCGGCTGCAACTGTGTTGGTGGCAGCTTCTTCAGCATTATCAATATGGTAATGTTTGGGTCTTGGCATACTAAATGACCCGTGATTGATGAGATTTTCTTTTAATCTCTCAAAAATAGATTTGTTAGGTTGTGTTCTTTCTGGATAACGATTGAAGTATGATTCAGATGCAATTTCAGCATTGTTATTACTTTGAATAAAGCATTCGATCATTGGGTATTTTTCATATGATTCATACGGTATTTCGTAACTTTTAATTGAAATAAATATTCAAAAGAATGCAAATTCAATACTTAAGTCACTGATTAGTAGTGTCAAACCACTAGTGACATACGCCTACTGGGAGAAATCTCGAAGACAATAATTATAATTTCTCTGATACTTACTAATTTCATGTTATTCAATAAAACATTACTTTTGGAATATTTTGTACGGGCATATCGTTATATACGTTATATATCGTTGAATGGGGAAAAAAGAGGCTATATTTATTTCAGTCATAGCCAGCTATGGTTTCCATTTAAAAAACACAACTTTATGTTATATCTACAAAACTACCTATTAGAGATATTTAAAATCCGTGAATTCCACTGAATTCTAACCGAAAAAGAACGTGCTAATATTCGTCTGATTTAACAAACAACAAAGATATCGACCAGTTTGAAAATAGCGAAAAGTCGAGTTTTGTGTTATAACTCGGAAACAAAAGACGATAGGTAATTTTATTCATTTTTCGATATCTCTTATAGTTACCGAGATCTCCTATAGTAACATCGAATTTGGCCCACCCTGTACATGGGCGCGCAACATGGCCACTAGCGGATCGGTTAAAATCTCTACCTTGCAATCAACCGCTATTAGTTGGCTTTCATGTTGGACGCGAAAAATACCGTTCATCTAGTATTTTTTGTGATTGTATTGATAATTGCAGAACAGCAAAGAGAGCAAAAATATTCTTTTAATATTGTCGTTAAAATGTCCATATTAACAGTTTGAATTAATAGTAGTGTTCTTTTTTTCTTTGCCTGCAGAAGGCCTTACTTTTACGTGTTTGTCTTCAGTAACTTCAAATATGTAATATCTAGAGGTCTTGTTTGTTTGAAATGTGCATTATGCCCCAAATTAATTAATAGTTGAGGGAAATAGCCATAAGTTGAAAATATCGTACCTAATCATATATTTTGGTAGTTGTAGCATCAAGCAGGGTTGATGTGCGAAACCATGGTTGAGGACTATTCAGTCGTATATTATCTTATTGAAATCTATGAGAACCATTCGCCGTTAATCACTTGATTATGTTATGATTGTGATAAGTGCAGTGTGAAAATGAAATCAGTTGAGGCACGCAGGGCGACAACGGAACAATAGTGAATCTCCCAGCGGTGTGATAGTGGCAAATTGAATAGAAGGAGTGTCGGTATGTTGTAAAACGGTTATCGTAGTAAGGCCCACACCAGGTCATGAGACTATGTACTATCCGTTAATAAGCTTCATCCTGTATATATCAAACTGACGTGAAAACACGACTCGCATTTCGGCACAGTCTGATGATTCGACTCAATACGAAGACGCAAAGATTTTAGCACATCTTTGATCACATAACATATTTGGATAGTGGTTAAAAGGCACTTACGAGCGCTCATTAATGTTTTAAAAATAGTTTAAATCCAATTTAGTGTCTCAATTGAGTGAACGATGACGATTCTTCCACTGAACATCATCGGCATCATGTTCCCACAAGCGATCCCGATCGAACCAGTTGCGGAATTCGTTGGTGTCTTGTGCTAAAATGTGAATAGTGGCATTATGGAATTTATAATATTTGACAAGAGTGAGAACACGTAAATACATAGAAAACGGATGTGCCAAGTGTTTTGTGTGTAATATTATAAATGCATAGTTTGTGTTAACGGTGATTCTTTCGAGGATATTTGTTTATAATCATAGACATGGTTCCAAGAGGAATATAAATAGGTGAGGTTATAATAATAGTATTTTAACAAACACTCTTAAGCTACTGTTGGCTAATTGTCAATCGCTTCCGCCGTGAGGTTCCTGCACACAACTATGGGTGCATCGTTCATCTTCTTCTGTCAATATTATGACAATTTTTGGTGCAACCATGCGTTCTTATATCTCTACAGTTTGATCATGAGTTTGATGAATACCGTAACTGCGGTTTTGAAGTATCTAGTGGAAAAACACATGAGAGTGGTAGGTCCAGAAGTGCGCAGATGTTACCATAGGTGTATTAGCATTCAGTTAGCTCTGTTGAAGCGAACAATACGGTTAGCAACACGTTAGCAAGGACCAATTTTGACGCACGACGTAACCCGCAAATTAAATAGTCTAAACAAAATATTTTGGCGTGAAGTCGTTGTATTTATTTAATTTTGTTTAGCTTTTTTTTATATGATTCTAGTTTTTCCCAATTGTGTTAAACTAATATAGATCTAATTGTCTACTGCTGGCAGCTGTACAGGAAACAGTAGGTACCAAAATACAGAGTTTAAATTCGCATGAGTGTGTAATCCAGGAACATTTTTCATTGCCAAGTGAAATTCTAAAAATGTTGAATATGTTAAATATGTTTAATAATAATAATAATAATAATAATAATAATAATAATAATAATAATAATAATAACGTTTGTTTCTGTCTATTATAGGTTTCCTCTAAGATATGACAAAAAGAAAGCTCGAACTTTGTCGTTTTAAGCTACAAAGCTAAAAGACATAAAAAGACAAAAAAGACATGCAACATTTTCGTGCCATGCAGATAACATTTTGGTATGGATGCTCAATGGACTTCTGGTTTCGAACGGTTGAAAACAAACTTGAAATGATATGTCACAACTCTTGTGACAACATCAGTGTTGTCACGTTTTACTTTTGTATAGTAATTTTTGCTATTTTGTGTTAAAATATATCAATTATTTGGTATTCAAAGCTACTTTTATGATAATATCCCAATTGATGATAATTTGGGTATGTCTGGCCTACCCACTAATTTTGGTGATTGTCTGACAAAGTTGTAAGGTAATATCCGCAAAATGTTAGTTTTACGTTGTTTTTAAGATTGCCCGAAAGTTGCAATTTGTTTACAAACAATTGAATAACTCATAAACAATTTACTCTACACAGATACAATTTAATACAGACAGAAAGACTTTAGTATTCATAATATGGTATCGTATGCTATGTTATATTGCTGTGTGGGTCGCTTGGTTATCCTGCCCTTTTGAATTCCGTGAACCAGGTTTGATTATTTGTAATTTCTTTATGCTATGATATACAGGGCATTTAATTCTTAAAAATATCTTTTCTTCAGTACCTCACCATGACGTATTGTAAGGGTTGTCACAAGATTGTTGAAAAAAAGCCTTTTTCCAATGCTGTCTTTATTCATCACCACTACAGTGAAATGTTAATTGCTTTAGAAGTATTTGTTTCTGTCTATTATAGGTATCCTCTAAGATATGACAAAAAGAAAGCTCGAGGTTTGTCGCTTTAAGCTACAAAGCTAAAAGACTCAAAAAGACACAAAAACGGTAAATAGATTATGTTTTAGAAATAGTTATTTATAAACATGCAACATTTTCCGAAACTTTCAACATTGTACTTTAAGTACTTCTAAATTAACATTATTACTTACATTTTCTTTGTTGCTGTAAGTTACTATTACTGTGCTAGGATCTAGACCTTCTTGCAAACATGACTTATCAGTCAATTAGTGGATGGACAACGCTGCAGTACCACTGAAAAATAAGAAGAAGTCCTTACACGAACCTTTTAAATGTTGTGGCCCGTGCGTATAATCTTGAAGCAATACTAAAAGGTATCGTTAAACTAAAATATGGCGTGTAGCTCAATAGCAACCCCAATGCAGAGCTATTGCGTCCATGTTCCTGCAAATTTATGATAAACACGCAATTATTACCAAAAGTACCTGTTCGGGTAATACAAATCGGTAGTACACACACAAAAGTAATCTCTCGAAACAAGAGAGAATTACTTGCATCAAGTGGTTGGTAGGTTCGTATATTGGCGAGAGCTTATTGTCTTCAACTAAGAAATTATTTTCTTGTATATATCTAATTTTCCTCGTCCAAGTGATTATGCATTTCAATCGAGTAAGTTGAAGAAATTACGTTTTCTTGTTTCAAGTAATCACTTTTCTGTGTGTAGTACCAACGTTTTATAGATATAGCACAATTTGCAACAAGTACACAGACGACCACAACCCCCGGTATTATTTGGGACCTTATTATATTAAAAATAGGAAATAGTTAATACAAGATGGCGGTAATTTTAAGTTAAAAGACTACAGCAACGCCTGGCATTCGAACCCAGATGTACATCTGGGTTAGAATCACATAAAATATTACCGCCAATTAACTTGCCAATTAACTTTTTCCAATTTTCATATTAATGTACGCAGATTTCTGCAAGAATTACTTCCTTTATTATTTTGCTTTTGTTTGGAAAACGCCATACGCCCCAACAGCGCAAATGCTCTTCGAAGTAGGTACTTAAAGCACTCCATCACAGTTGAAGGTCAAAATATGAATTGTAGTTATAAAGAGTTAAACCTCTTATAACAAACAGATTTTCATTAAGATTTATATTAAAGGAAATTCACTTGTCCAAGCGTAGAGTAGTGTTTCACAAACTAGAAATCTAAAAGAGAAAACCACAAAACAGTCTGAGGCCAACCACGACAAACAAATGGCAGATTCTTTTCATTTATTAGTCAAAATGGTGTTAGTTTGTATAGCAACTTTGGACAAACTGAGAGCTTTCATAAATATTCTGCAAAATCTCTAGATTTCTTTATGTTTCAATAGACCTTCTTTTTCTGTATCCATTAATATACGATTTGGTAAATTTATCTTCTAATATTTTTAAAGAGATTCTAAAGTGCTTATTCTCTCTGATAAGACGGATATCTTGTTTACTTTTCATTTTGTAATGCATACATGGATAATTTAACTGAAAATAGTGTTTTGTAATATTAATAATGATGGTGTGATGGCGTGTAAGAACTCATCAAGAAATATCGGATCTATTTACTGATTTTCAAAGACGACGATGAGTCTGGCCCGTTTTTCGATAATCTTATTATCTGTAACTACTGAGATCTAGTATATTAATAACCTCACAACGTACAGTGTACCAACTAAGGGCTACACAACTCGTAGTAAGAATGAAACCGTACTCGGGAAAACGATTGGTGTCTAACTGTCTACTTAGGGGACCGTAAACTCCTTCCATAAAAGGTCAGTCCGTTTTGGATTGCCGAATAATTTAGTATCTCCGCTTCGTTCTTAATTAGTTGGTCGTTTCAAAGCCGCTGTTGCTACATTAATTATCAGCAATGATAACGTTTCATCAAACACTTTTGCTTCATTACACTTTAACTTAAATACATATAATTTGTTCATTGACACGATCTATCGAAATCAAGTTTAATAACGACTATTTTTTAGCCCTGACCAAGGACAATAGAAGTGCTGCAAATGTTTACAAAATCAAAATTATGTATAATCTTTTGAAAATTGATATTTTCGGTTTAGTCTTCTTTTTTTCTAAATCTCAATAGGTACCTACAAAATAAAAAAATAGAGTTATAAATGTTCAGCAATAAAAGGTGAAAATCAAATATCTTTCGCGTCGACTTGTAAAGAAAATTGAAATCATCATAATGTTCATCATCATCATAATGAAAAATAATGTTCTTCAAAATATAAAAAAATCTGATGTGGCCAGGCACATGACTTTATCATACAAAATATAAAATTAATAGTTTAGCTGCATGAGAATCTATTTTATTGAGATAAATCGTGTCTGCATTAAAATTAAACCTGTTAGCCAGGATTTGACAGATATTTTGATAGTCAATACTATCAATAGTAGGTATTGTCAAAGCATCTACATTTGACACTACCTACTGTCACCAGAATAATAGTTATTTATCTCACAAGTGCCGAAAGTACGGAATAGCGCGACGAGCGGTGATGCGGCGCGTCACCGATGACGGAGCGTCGCCGTCGCATGTAAGCGAGTCGCGCTATGTAGTTTTCGGCAGGAGTGACATCAACGTTTTTTGTGTTGCTTTTTGAGAAATACGTATTTAAAAAAAATTTAAATGTTATATTTCTGGATAGGAAATGTTAGGTTGATACCACTTCTACGAAACGTCAAGTATAAAAAGCTAATTCAAATTCTGACAGATTTATATTCGTTCATGACACTGTAGATGTCACATCCGTACCAACATACTAAAATATAACTACACTCATCGCTATACTTTATTTACAATTTTCTCAGTTTATCGTTTTTACAATTAGATATAGCAACGGGTTGATATTTCTTATCAACAAACAATCAAATTGGTGATCTTATTTTATTTGAATTCTGTATTTTCTACTTTGCCGCAGTAAGCGGCAACGTTCCATAGCGGTTCTCCAACCTCTGATGAAATCAGCTGTTTTCGAGTGTGACAGCCATAGACATTTCTGTGGTGACAGCAGAAAAAAATATTTGTCAAATCCAGGCTACTTTGAAGTTTCATATCAATGCAGATGCGACCGATCTCGATCAAATAGAATTTGCTCTTAAAGCTAAATTATTAATTTTACCAAAAAATATCATAGGCATCAATTATTAAAAATTTCCTCTACTTTAATTTATTATTTAACTATTTTGACGAAATTACAGAAATAGCAGCTCATTTGCAAAATCCTTGAAAAATGCTTAGAGGAAACTGCCAGTTCCTTTGGACCCTTTTGAACCAAAAGCTTTTCAGCTCTAAGTTTAGTCATAAAACTTCTAAATATGAACTTTCGTCTCGATACCTTTAGTAGTTTCTCCGGAATCGTCGCCACAAAAATCGTTTACACACACACAGACATACATACGCACAGACACACACACACACAGACATTTTTTTGTATCTTGGTCAAAAATGTTCAGGGGACCCAAAAAAACCTATTTCCGCTAAAATCTCAAATTTTTTTTTCGGCACGATTACAATACTCTATTGTACTGCGTATGATAAAGTAAAAAAAAATCTGATGTGGCCAGGCACATGACTTTATCATACAATATATAAAATTAATAGTTTAGCTGCATGAGAATCTATTCTATTGAGATAAATCGTACGTATTGTCAAATCATCAGCATTTGACACTACCTACACTACGTCATTAGAATAATAGTTATTTATGTCACAAATGCCGAAAGTACGGAATAGCGCGACGAGCGGTGATGCGGCGCGTCACCGAAGGCGGAGTGTCGCCGTCGCATATGAGCGAGTCGGCTATCTAGTTTTTGGCAGGAGCGACATCAACGTTTATTGTGTAGCTTTTTAAGAAATACGTATTAAAAAAAATGATTTCTGTATAGTAAATGCTAGGTTGGTACCCCTTTGACGAAACGTCAAGTTTAAAGGTGCGTTCCGATTAGTAGGTAATGGTAGCTAATGGCGGTGGTAGAATACGAAATTATAGTGTTTCTTACATATCGTTATAATGACACATATTAGTTTGCATGTGCATAAACATGAGTCACTATCAATTTTCTATTGGAAATACTATAACAGCGTCTGCTACCACTGCCATTATCACTAATGAAAACGCACCTTAAAAAGGTAATTCAAATTCTGACAGATTTATATTTGTTCATGACACATCCCTACCAACATACTAAAATAAAACTACACTCATCGCTATACTTTATTTATAATTTTCTCAATGTATCGTTTTTGGAATTAGATATTAAGACGGGTTGATATTTCTTATCAACAAACAATCAAATTGGTGATCTTACTTTATTTGAAATTTGTATTTTAAAATTTGCCGCACTACAGCGGCAACGTTCCATAGTGGTTCTCCAACCTCTGATGAGATCAGCTGTTTTCGAATGTGACAACACAAAAAAATATTTGTCAAAATCCTGGCTACTATGTAATTTCATATCAATGCAGATGCGACCGATCTCGATCAAATAGAATTTGCTCTTGAAGCTAAACTATTAATTTTACCAAAAAAATTCATAAGCATAAACTATTCAAAATTTCATCTACTTTAATTTATTAATGAACTATTTTGTTGAAAATACAGAAATTGCGGCTCTTTTCCAAAATTATTCAAAAAGGCTTAGAATAACCTAAAAAGCTAAACTATTAATTTTACCAAAAAAAGTCATAGGCATAAATTATTCAAAATTTCCTCTACTTTAATTTATTATTTAACTATTTTGTCGAAATTACAGAAATGGCGGCTCATTTGCAAAATCGTTGAAAAAGGCTTAGAATAAACTACCAGTTCCTTTCGACCCTTTTGAACCAAAAGCTTTTCAGCTCTAAGTTTGGTCATAAAACCTCTAAATATAAACTTTCGTCCCGATACCTTTAGTAGTTTCTCCAGAATCGTCGTCACAAAAATCGTTTACACACGCACACACACACACACACACACACACACACACACACACACACACACACACACACACACACACACACACACACACACATACAGACATTTTTTTGTACCTTGGTCAAAAATGTTCAGGGGACCCAAAAAGACCTATTTCCGCTAAAATCTCAATTTTGTTTTTCGGCATGATTACAATACTTTAGCATACTGCGTATGATAAAGTAAAAATACATACTAAACACATACTTAAGGAGTTATATATTAACCCGCTTGAACGTCTACCTTCCCTTCTACCTGTTCTTTTATGTGTACGTCTTGTGTGCTACGTGTCATTTTCTAAATTCTTGCACCAATAACAAAAAATAAAAGAATAATAAAAAAATAGAATAAAATATCCACTTTTTTTACTTTAGTTATTCATATATTGATCTATTTTATTGCGTCCCATATTGAAAAAAGACAAGAAATGTTCAACTTCAGAAGGTGACAAGTGTGAGCTAATATAGCCACACCCAAGGGGGTTTTGTTAGTCTGTTAACATACTTTTATTTCGCGTTAGACTATTTGGGCTGGAATTTCTTCAACAGCTATATCATAAAATAACCAATTCTATTGAAATAGTTATGTAATTAATACATTAATTAATAATATTTGGATATCTGATGGCAAGTAACTATAATAATTGAGTATAAATTATGTTGAAATGGAGTCTTAATATGGATAGTAGAAATTTGTATAGGTAACACATTTTCCGAACGATACCTACGTAGAACCTGTAATTTCCCTATATTTACAGTTAAATTGCATACACATAAACAACCCACGGGCTATTTTAGTCCCAATTCAAACGTGGGGACTTTCCGTAAATATTTGATTAGTAATGCACATTATGTGATGCAATTGTCGTCAGTACAAACACCGTCGAAGTAGGATGCTATCCGAAAATGAATTAGCAAATACCGCAGACATTTCAATTAACTTGTATAATTAGCTGTGCACAAATACATATTTCTCATATTATTTGTATTGCTCGTCGGTTGCACTCGACACTGTTTTGAGTGCGCATACACACTCGTACGGGTTTGCATTTTCATTGTTTGTTTATCTTATTCGGAATATGTATGTATGCGCATCACTTCACCAAATGCCAATTATGGACGACATCAATAGAATAGAAAATTACTTTTACGTGTGATGTTATTTATAAAACTTCGCGGAATCATATGAAGTGCGTCAAAGGATAATTAAGGACCGTAAAAATAAAGCCCCCCTTTACGGGTTTTCTTTAGGTTATTTGTGCTCTATTTTTGTTGCATCACAAATTGAAGGGTCGCGGTCGTGTAGAAAGTAAATTAGAGCAAATTCCAGTGTTTATAAATGTCAATTTTCTTGTTCTTATTAGTGGTTCAGTTTCGTTCGTTGACGCAATTCTTTATAGAATTATCTCATAAGAAAAATGTATAAATTGTACATACTTGCCATATAATTACAAAATTTTAAAAACGCAAGAAGGCAATTTTAGATACCGTTTAAAAATAATACAAAATTTACGTCACGAAAGCTTCTTACATTTCGACCATATTCCTCACCGTAGCCATAGCCAATAGGTTTTGAAATATATTGATCTAAGATGGTGAACTATTAGATCACCAGAAATAAACAAACTTTATTTTACTTATCATTTAAACGATAACTTACCACTTAAAGGCCACACAAACATATTGTTTGAAACTGACTATATATTTTTATATGACGGAATTTAAACGGGAAAGTTTGGAAAGTTCTGGGTTTATATCAAAACTTTGACGATCAGTGGATAAAGAAAACGTTGGTCAAATAAGGACGTTCTAGCCAGGAAAAACATTATATGGTTTGAAAAGAGGAACAATTTAGTTCTTTACGACAATCTCGGAAACTATTAAATATTCGAAAAAATGGTTAGAAGGTATTCAAATATTCAAATAATATCTTAAATTATCTGTAATAAGGATGCACTTATTCGTATAACTAACTAGGTATACATAGCAGAGTGGGGCACTACTTGAGTAGATTTCATAAATTTTAGTATTGAGTACGTGAGTACTGAGTAAAAGTAATACTCTTGAGAGTCTTGAGTATTCTACTCTAAATGAGTTGAGTACATTTACTCAGAGTACGCATCTACTCAAATCGATTTGAGTATTTTACTTAGAGTACTACATCTACTGAAACAGTTTTGACTGTTTTACTCAGAGTGCTACTAGTAGATTTACTCAGAGTCCGAATCTACTCAAAACGATTTGAGTACTGCGTATTCTGAGTAGTGTTTCGGCTTATTTCGTCAATGCATCCATAGCACATCCTTTGGCGTGTGCTTACTTGGAAACCGTTTAAACGCATTTTTTATCGTCCACAAACCATGCAAAACTAACCTATTTTACTTGTTCTTTTCTTTCGTGCATTCCAACACAGTAAATATGTTTATCGTAAAAATACGTATTTTAATCCAAGATTATTAATTATTTAAGAAGTTTTATAAACTAATATCACTTATAAGTTTCTACATTATTTAGATACAGCAAAGATAACATTCTTTACTTTATTTAATGCCTTAATTTTTTCAATCAAAATGTATCTCCGGTCTCCTTCGCAGGTAGATTTGTCCGGTAATACCCAATATTGGTTCAGTGTTTGGTCTATTTTTAGTATTTACAATAATCGGGCAATACAGCGACTTGTACAAGGCGACTTCTTGGCGGCTGTATTGTTCCAAAGCGACCCATCTTGTCCATCCGGCAGGCGTCTCTAGTGCCGCGGTACGAATATTGTTATGTAGCCGTATGCGGAACAAGTCGAAGGCGGACCCAGCTAATTCACTCCGCAGATATCATCTCAGCCGTACTGGAACCCCGCTTTTTCAAATCGATAGTACTCTAATCATTTCATGTTGAGTCTGAATACTCAGTAATATGAGTACTGAGTAGAACTCAGAAATTTTTCTGAATATGTACGCAATACTCATTTTGTCGATGAGTTACTCAATTTTTTTAATTTTAAGTACTGACTCAATACTAATTTTTTGTTGAGTGTTGAGAATCTACTGAATAATTAAAATTAAATTTTTTTTTTACTATTGTGTAGAGTTTCAAGATTCGCCGAAAAAAATGGTTAATGAGTATCGACACAGTACTCAAAATTTAAAAAATTTGCGTTGAATATCTACTCAATACTTTACTAGAATTTGCCCGACTCTGATACATAGGTAGTCAATCAATAATTATTGACCTCTAACATGCAATGACTATAATCTACTAGTTTATGTTGATATAACAGCAACTGACGTTTAAAACCCGAAAGCAGATATTTAATATAAACATCAAACTCATGCTTGCCCACCCAACTTACTCATTTTATCATGGCCAGCAATATGTAACATTTTATTGAAGAAACTCAAGCACTCAAATTTTTTTAACGGTTAGTTATACGAAAAGGAAAATGGATAATATAAAATTCATCTTTTTAGTTTATGATACGTAGTTTGACTAAGTATTGTAATCGTGCCGGAAAAAAATGATTGTAGTGTCCAACGCTGATGTTTAGACAATACCTTCTGTCAATAGAATCAAAATATCTGTTAAATCTTGGCTAACTAGTTTTATTTTAATGCAGACGCTATTGATTTTATATATATATAGTATGATAAAATAATGTGCCTGGCTACATCAGATTTAATTATTTTAGTTAATAGTTTGACGAGAAACATTTTTGAGTCGATATTTTTACTAAAATCGTCAGCAAATGCATGCACTATATATAATAAGTGTATATATATACTGTGGGTAAAAAAAAACGGTACAAATTTTTAATCGCTCGTATTTCCAATAATATTTAGTCAATTCAAATATTTCTTAAAAAGGTATTGCTTGTATTGTAAAGATTGAAACCATACCATAATCGCAAAAACAGAACGTTTCAATCCAAAGTCATGTTACTTTATGTTTGGGTATGCAACATTTCTGATAATATCGGGTCAATTTAATGTGAAAAGAAAGGTGTATTCAAATCAATGGGTAATGACATTCGTCTTGTTTTGGTAAAAAAAGGGCACTAGAGATCTTAAAGCATCATATACAGGCTGGTTTTTTTCTTATACAGGCTGACATGTTTAAATGTTGTTTTTTATTGTTTTTAGTAAAAACCAGTCGAATATGACGTTTGTAATAAAAACATTGCAACGGCAAGAGAAATCTTACTTTGTACTTAAGTTATCTTTAATGATCGTGGAGATTGATGTTGTTATGGGCGGCATGCTTGAATTTATCATTTTATGTGGTATTTTCGTCAGTTTGAATTATGATGTATCACACTTCTTGTTTAGCTGTAAATTTTAGACGTATGTTACTAGTTCTTGTTCTTTGGCTTGTTTTTCTAAGATTGAATTGGAGCTGGAATCAACGTTTTTTGAGTATGTCACATCACTTCAAACCAATTCTTCTTTTTTATTTTTATGTCATGTTTAAATAAAGAGCGCTTCCAACATCAGCCTGAAGCCAGCCTGAATACATTGTGTTGTTCCTTTTTTAGATATTTTTTATTTGAAGATGATATTTTGACGTGAAATACGAACAACAAAGGCCTAACCGTCAGACAAGAAAAAGCAAACTGTCATAATTTTAGTTCAATAAAAACGATGTTGGTTTTATTTCCAAATCACTTCAAAAAGTAAATCTCATGTTTTGGTTGCAAAAACATAAAAATTTGCAAAAAATCTACAGCCCAATAATTGTAGTACAATATGGAAAACAGGTAAGAAAAATCCTTACAAAATTTCAAAACTATACATGGCGCCCATAAGAAAACTAAACGTTGGATGGTTTCTCCACCATCTTTAAAGATAATTCAAGTTGGCAATTGGACTTTTCGTGCCTATGCAACGGAATCGTTTTATTTTTCTATGCAAATATCCAATTCAACTGCTTATTTGGGTAAAATAAGCAAAAACGATGTTTCAACATTTCACCCTGTATGGTAAAAAAATCACCCTGTATATAATCTCTGCTGTTCCTTTTAACCAAAAGAACCACCTTCCATTACATTAAATTGACCCGATATTATCAGAAATATTGCATAGCCATACATAAAGCAACAATAGATTGGATTAACTCGTTCAATTATTGCAAATATGGTATGCTTTCAATCTGCACAATGCAAGCAATTAGTTTATCAAAGAAATGCTTGAATTTACTTAATATTTTTGGAAATATGAGCAAATTAAAATTTTTACCGTTTTTTTTTGCCCACACTGTATTTACTCCAGTTTATGATTTTACTGTAACAGAATTTCCAGTTGCACAGGCGGGTTTTTGCAAACCGGCTGACAACGTAAAAGTTTTTAAATACAACGAAAGGCAATACTTTCATAAGTTGCGCGATCCAAAATTCTTGAAATATTTATACTTTCGCATTCCTCGAAGGAGAGTTTATTCTACGCCTTCTGAAAATAATTTTCGCACGAGCATTTTCAGAAGTTACATGGTGGTTATCACGTACCATGAATGTGAGCGAAAGAGTGTATGTTTGTTGTGCTACTAGGTCATGCGGCACAATATTGTGAAATGTATTTGAACGCGCTAGCGTTTTAGAGCGTATTACAACTCATTCACAAATTTCTGAGAACATCAATGGAGACGGATGTTGTAGTCACGTGCAGATTCCACGACACACATACATATAACACCACTAGTTTATAGAGTTTTTATACCATGCCTGAACATTATGAATTCTTATTATTTAGATTATTTAGATATGCTCAAACCAGAGTGGCGTCAAAGAAAATTCAACGTCACATTTTAAACGTCTCTTCAACGCCCCTACTTGTGGAACAGGATATGAAAAATATGACGAGTGATATATCACATGCTCTTTTAAATTAGCCTTGTCTGTTTTGTATTTGGAGTAAGTGAACAGAATTAGGGAGAATCTGTCATTGTAACCAATACCTCCAATCTTCGGTTCTTGGGATTAAGTGACGTTAAAGCAAACACCGAAACCTTACAACTTTTGTATAAAATAATTTCTCAGTGCAGCTGTACTTTCAAAGATATATTTTACTTTTTGCATTAAAATTTCCACTTTAGTGTTAAGTGTTTGATATATTTTGGTTTGTGTTAGGTAAAGATATACCAAATAAAAGATATACATAGAAGTCTGAGAATTTTGAATGAAAATGTCAATATTTATGCCATGACATTGATGGCCGTAGTAAAGTAATCTGTGGCGCGATACAAATTTTTCAATTACAGTTGAAGATTCACAGAATTATCGACACTTCGGTAGACGTCTTCTAAAAGTTATACAGGGTGTTCAAATTATAAGATCAAAGTTGAATTCTAGGAAAGTACTAAAAGTCGATATTATACCTAAAAGGTACTTGTACCTACTGAAATCGATTAAACATCACAGTAGAAATTGCATCATTGTCAAATCTAGATTTCGTTTGAAAACAACTGAACAATTTGGAATAAACAGATCTTTATTAATCAAGTTTTTTAGGTAATTTTTCATAATAATTAGTTTAGTATCTATAAAATTATAAGCCTACAATAAAATACAATATTAAAAATAAAACAAAATCGTAATGTAAATTAAAAAAACTTCTTAATTCTATTTCAGTAACTGTTAACATATTATTGCTGATGTGGTCCATGATTAGCACATAACCCATTGAAAGCACCTCGAAGTATATTTTAATGTTCTCCTTATCAGTTATTTGGTCCTCAATAATTGGGTAGTTTCAAATGGACGGTGCTGCAGCGCACACAACTGTTGCAGTAAGAGGCTTGCTTAACGAGTTATTCGACGATCGGTGTATTTCGCTTAACGGGCCCTACAAATATCCACCGCGTTCCCCCCACTTGACGCCACTTGTCGTACAAAATTTTTTCCAACGGTCTCAGGGGATAATTTATAAGTACATAATTGAAAGTAACCGTGCAGCTGTCATTTTTTAATGAACAAAATTTATATCTTAAAAATGACACATGTTAGGTATAGGGAATGTAACATAGAATTGACCTAAAATTTAACGAAGATTTAAAAATTTCCATAAAATACAGACTGTTCCATTTGAAATATAAAAGTTGACACAGCTTCCGGTGTAACCGGAAGTAGCCAAAAAGTCAAAATATTTTAGTTGAGACAATCGTGTCCAACAATATTCCCAAATTACAAGTTCCCAAATTTTTAATCTCTCATTTCATTTGGTTCTCCATATACTTCTAATGGCAGCTCGTCGTGGGAGACCCTGTATAACGTCAAAGAACGTAGAAGTTGCCATATAAATAAGGATATAAATCGCGAGCATGAAGTTTATACGCGAGCCGAACGCGAGCGATTTAAATCCATTGTGTGCGAGTCAAATACGACGTTTTATCTACGACTCATAAATTCCAACTTATATCAAATATTTTAAATGTAGTTGTCAATGGCGGCGAAGCGCACTGTCAAATACTGTCATCCACGTAGGTTTGCCACCGCGGAGAAGTTAACCATAATAGATAGCCATAAATTTTTTCGAATTTTGTTATGAAACTTATACCAAATGATATGAGGTGTGTTTAAGTACTATACGCCAGAGTTTTGCTCTAAAAATTCATCGAACGGTGTTGTCGGAAATTTGATTTATTTCGGTACACGTCTTATAGGAGCACTTGTCATCTCAATAAAGAATTGCACATAACTTTTTGCAACAACCCCATACAGAAACAAGTGTTACAAATTCCGATAGCGCATACAATTTTGCATCCAGTAATGGTATTGCGAAGGTGCCACCCATATTATCACCTACCCCCAACGACTATAATACAAGAAATCGGCGCGCCGTTCGACTAAGAAGTGCTATTAATGAACATAACTCACGCTAAAATTATTGTATAACTTTTCTAAGTACGTCAAATTATAGGCAATTAAATGTACTATTTATTCTTAAACGCTCGGAGTTTTGCTCCACGGCGAACAACCCTTAAATGACGATTATGTCCGTAGGCAACCGTTCCCGCCGGCAATAGTATGTCGGTTAGTTGTTGCAGGAAAATGTTTATACCTTTGGCAAATATTATTGCATAACTTGCTATTACATATCAGATTTTCGGTAATTAAAAGGGCTTCCCTTCGCCGCTCGGAATTTTGCTCCATATTCGCTTACATTAGGGGCAGAAACTTCTACTGATGCATATAGTCGGATACCACTAGCCTGTTCGTCGAGAGATTTAATCTTCCTTGCGTACGATTATAGCCACGCATCGACCCATGCATTTTGCTGTCGGAGTAAAAGGGGATGATTTATCACTTAAGACATCGAACAAGTGCAGCAAGGCCGCCCAAGTATCAATGCAGCCTGAGACATGGATAAAGAATGCCAATTTGAAATCTAAAAATTTCCAGGTTGTTTTGTTGTTTTTTGTATAAATTCGTGTCTCAACAAATTGGACATGCGTATTATAAGATTAGTAAAGAAAATAAATAAAGCGTAATGCTAAAGTAATAATTAATTAATAATAAAAAATATGTAATCAGTCCCTTTCGAATAAATCATACCTCCCTCAAACTGCTCGAACTGTCATTATTATACAAAGGTAATGTGATCATAATCATCGGTGTGTACCATGGTAGGGATTATATAACGGGTGATCTAAAATGACTGAGGACAGTTTGAATATCCCGCCACAGTTTTGAACGTATTTAGTGTTACGAAGATGGTAAGCGTACAGGATACAGGTTATGAATATGATCACTGTCAGATAACGTGGACTCGTCAGTAAGGATTACGTTCCTCTGCATCTCTTAGGGATTTAATTTGTAATAAATACTATATTATTTTATTTGATTTAAGATATGAGATGATTTTTATTTGATGTTTACATAATGGGCTATCCTTATTTAATTGCATATGGGAGGATTTTATTATTTGGTCTATTATTTTTGTTATATTTGAAAATTTATGTTTATACATATTATATTTCTGAAATATATAGTAGTTTTAAAGTATGCTGTCTTGTTGAAATTTTATTCATGTCCAATGTCTTCATCAAGGCTAACCAAGACGACTTCCAAACCCTCATTATTATTGAACAAAAATCACAGCTGTCATTTGCAACCATTACCAACATAACAATTATTCAACGTGGCGGGAAATTCAACCTGTCCTTAGCCATTTTAGATCACTGTAGACATAGATACCTATGCAATGAAGGGAATGATGGGAATGAATTATTTGTCAGCTGTAGATCATAGTATATTATTTGACAAAACCCATAATAAATGATATAAATCGCAAGCATTTTCCATTTTATATCAAATATTTTAAAAGTATTTCTCAGTGGTGGCGAGGCCAACTCGGCCAACTGTCAACCAACTGTTGATTATGTAGTCATTAGTTGTCAAAATCATCGGCGTGTATCATGCTAGGAGTTATAATAGTCATAGATACGTTGACAATAAACCTCTCATATGTGAGCCGTAGATAATAGTATATTATTTGACGAGCACATAATTAAGGATATAAATCGCGAGCATGAAGTTTACACGCGAGCCGTAGGCGAGCGTGTAATCATACGAGCGATTTATATCCGTTATGTGCGAGTCAAATACGACGTTTTATCTACGACTCATAAATTCCATTTTATCTAAAATATTTTAAATGTATTTGTCATTGACGGCGAGGCGATCTGTCAAACAACTGTCATCCACGTAGGTTTTGACAGTTTTTGACACTAGCGTCGTATAATGATGACTGTTCGTTCAAATAATGAGGTCATTATTTGAACGAACTGTCATTATTATACAACGTTAGTGTCATTATAATCATTGGCACTATATAATGATGGGGATTATATAGTCATAGATACGTATGCAATGAACTTATTATATGTGAGTCGTAGATAAACATATAAATGACAGAAATGACCCACATTATTGGTAGTGGTTCTTGGACCGAAACAATCGAATTTGGGTTTGAGGACAAAACACACTAATAGGTATCCACAATACGGTAACTAACTTCAATTCTTGATACCGATTTTTGGTTCACCAATCTCAAACTACAGCGGACATTTAAGTAATTTGCAGAAGCAACTTAAAAAGTGGTTTATAAGAGAAATCGTTTTTTTTTTTATTGAGGCAATCAACCAATCTATCCATGGCAGCTTTCTCAATCTCAAGTCCTTCATTAATCGTAATTTTTGAGGTTTTGCTGCATTTGTGAAGTAACTGGCGGTTAGTAACATCTATGTTTATTTATATGTTTATATGCCTTTAGGTAACTTTTATGGCGATACGTATGTACTTGTGCGCGTTTTTGTGATTCGTAAGTTTTGACTAATTTGGACGATCCCTTTGAGCTTGTAGCGCCTGATCGAGCATCTACTAAGACGCGAAACATGTAGCGACAATAGAATAAAAATAAATACGGACTACCACTTAATTTCTTAATTAGTCAATACCTTCTTGGTCATAACAGAATTTATGAAATTAAATCTTGAAGAAAATAAACTGCTTCCGGGTTATATCGTGTGTCAAGATTTGTTAATGCTGACGCGAACCATGTTGCTCGCTTCTTCAAAGCTAATTGAATACTGAAGACTTACCAAGAAACTCTCCCTTATATACCTGTATTTACACCTCACTGCGCACATCTGGAGCTACCGCTCCCATGTGCTTTTCCACCTGACCGCGTTAGGATCGATTTCCAGACCCTATACTAATGTTAGTACCACCCTCGCGATTGATGTTGTTAGGATGTTTGTAAATTTCAATGGCTTCTTTAATCAGCCTTCGATGGTAATTGCCAACCCTTGCCAACATCTTCACGTCATCGAAAATAATTGTGTGTCCAGAATCGTGGCAGTGTTGAGCAACAGCGGACTGTTGAATCTTGCGTAGCCGGGTGTCTCTACTGTGCTCATTGACTCGACATTCGCTACTTCGTCCTGTCTGTCCTACATAGCATGTTCCACACTAACATGTTCCACACTAACATGTTATCTTGTATACCCCTTCGTTCGTCAGGAGAGGTGTGATGTCCTTTGGGTTAGGCAGATCCTTTACCTTAGCTGGTGCTCTGTACCTTACCGTGATACCGGATTTCTTCAGTATTCTACCGATTCTTTCTGATACCCCACTTACGTATGGTAAGCAAGCGAACCCCTTTGACTCTTGTCGCTCCTCTGACACTTGCGGTTTTCTTTGTGTGACACCTCGTATGTCAGACTTGGTGTATCCATTCTGACGTAGAGCCCACTCCAAGTGTTTCCGTTCAACAGTCCGCTGTTGCTCAACACTGCCACGAGTCGGGACACACAATGATTTTCGATGACGTGAAGATGTTGGCAAGGGTTGGTAATTACCATCGAAGGCTTATTAGAGAAGCCATCGAAATTTACAAACATCCTAACAACATCAATCGCGAGGATGGTACTGACATTAGTAGGGTCTGGAAATCGATCCTAACGCGGTCAGGTGGAAAAGCACATGGGAGCGGTAGCTCCAGATGTGCGCAGTGAGGTGTAAATACAGGTATATAAGGGAGAGTTTCTTGGTAGGTCTTCAGTATTCAATTAGCTTTGAAGAAGCGAGCAACATGGTTTGCGAAACGTCAGCATTAACAAATCTTGACACACGGCATAACCCGGAAGCATTTCTAAATGATTCTGGCCGTGAAAGCCTACGTACTTATTAATTCTTGAAGCTGAGGTACACTAGAAATTTTAAATAAAACACTATGGGACAGTTTCGTGAAGTGTTGTAGGACAGGCTTTTTACATAATACTCGCCCAAGTTAGATTCCATCCTTTATAGTACTAAAATACCTTTCTACTTATTTTTCCTAGTTACTAGTTAGATTAATAGCTTTGAACGTCTAGGTATGCGCTTCCATTTCAGCGTACATACTGTATGTTATGTCAAAATAAATTCACTTATTACAAGTACAAGCAAGCGCTGGATTTGATCCAAACAACTTTATTGAAATATTGAGCCTCAATTATTGTGATTATATTAATTCGGACCAACTCGAAAAATCTACTCTCAAACAGCTCTTCATTTTCTTGAATGTTTTGCTTAGAATTTGGTGCGGAATATAACTGTTTTCTTGAATTCTGTGTGCATGGATCGACTTTGACGTTTCTTGGTTGCTTTTAGATTAAAGTGAACAAGGCAACGTTGTATGAAATAATTGCATAAAATGTTTAGTATACACTATACATACGTAGGTAGAGACCAAAATAAGTCAAACAGTCGAATCAGTATGGGTCCTAAAACAAACCGCCTCTGAGATATGGTAGGAAATGTGGAAACGTCAAAAGGCAAATTATAATTAAGTGTGAAGCGGACAAACGTTTATATATGGACAAAAAGTAGCCTTCATTTTTTTAAGATAGTATAAGAATACTAAACAATTTCATGAATCAGGTCGCACGTTTATGTTATAATAAACAGTTGGGTATTTATAATTGATATGGCCGTCGGTTTAGAATAGACGACCAAAAATAAACTATGAATGAGAGTGGGATTGTTTTCTTCTCAAGTGATGGTAGTATTTTGCAGTCGTTGCGTACACACAGAACTACTGCATGCACGCACGCAAACCTAATTGTTATTACCTGAATAATAAAGCCTAAATTGGACGGCGTAGTCAGTCTGTGTGCTAATATCTGGTAATACGCCAACAATATCCAATTTTAAAACATCTGTCGCGGCGCCTTCGCCATTGTATCAATAAATCTTGTTAGTTTTCTTTGTACAAAAGCATGTTCAATGTCCAAATATCCACTAATGGAGGTTAAGTAAAAATACTGTCTTTTTAAAATGTGCAGTTCTGTAAATAAATAAAGCACTGGTGCTACATTTTTATATTAGATACGCAGCATAAGCATAATCTAAAAAATCCTGGTAATTAATTCATTTTTTCGAGTTTGACATGCTGTGTGCTATGTGTTAATATTTCTACCTTCTATTTTGAAATGACTGCACTACAACATCCGGCAAAACAGATTTATGTGCGGATCTGACAATAAATCATTGCGTTGGACAATAAACACTTCAGCAGGTCGTTTGAACTACAGCGTTAATTTCTAGTCATAAATTTGTTTAAAATGACCAATATATTCCAGCAATAGAATCTATGCGGTGCCTCCACGCACGTGTAAATCTGAGTTTGGCGACAAAACCATTTAAAAATAAACTTCATTCAAACACATGCACCTGTACAAACGCGTACAGAAGTACACATACATACATACATCTGTCTTTAAATATGAAATTCTGTGAACAGTGCGTTTGTGTCTGGTCGACTTCCCTGCCAATTCAGAATGGATACTAATTGGCTTGGTTTTTTGTTTGTAATAGAGTTTGCAGGCGATTCGTTTATTGTGTTGACTTGTCGGAAACAACTGTGGTAACCTAAGTGACAGCGCCTACGCTGTTGCTTGGTGACGTCGGAATACTTTTAAATTTATTATTGGACATAAGATGTTTTCAGAGGAAATGAACAAAATTAGTTCACGCTATTAAGGACGATACAGTCCGCGCGCAAATTGTAAGTAAGTATTTGTAATGGCTGACGCTTGGAGTATTTTTTTTAGTTGTTTTGCATTGTAGGAATAAAGTGTTATTATGTTAAGAAATTACACAGTTCTGTAATTTTGGTTTCCACTTTATAACCGTAACGTGACGACGGGTATGCAAACTCCGTTTGTGGCCTGATTTATTCACAGATATGGTCTATAAGACGTTCTATTGTCTAAGTTCTGTAGAAGCATATTATGTTATGCTTTTTTTTCGGAGCGAAGTTCGGAGCTCTAAGTACGTACAAATTCCAAAAAATTTCCCCACTTGTGTGCAGTGAGGTTGAACATAGTTTATAATAAACTTACGTACCTACTTACTTAGCTACTTATAAAGTTAAATCATGTATCTTAACTTTCACCGCTTTAAGAAACCCCTAAATATAATGAATCATACCACAAGGTTCTGTTTTGGGCCTATTTTATTTCATTTGTACATAAGCGATGTTGCTTGTTTTTGTTGTTTGTTTTTTGCGATTTTCGTTGGGAAGCCACATCCGTGGGAAGTAGCAAAGCTGAAATTCGGATTCAGCACCCCAAAAAACTTAAAGAATGAGGGAAAAGATTCTATATTTTTTTTTCCTGGAACAGGCACTCTCGGAAACGATTTGACTGGACTACTTTGCCGTTACATACAGAGTGTTTTCTTATCCACTTATTCGAGCTAACCTAGAATAACGCCTTGAGGGATGTGTTCAGGGGGTCATATAGAATCATTATTAGCTAAATTTTCCCGGGAGAAAGAAAGTTGATCAAAATTTGTCGCACAGTGTTATATAGATAAAACGGTGAGCCAAAAGATCAGCTACTTAGGAAGAATATCTAATAATGAACTAATATTAAGAGCTAGAATATCTTTATACTATACGTAGTACAAGAAAATGGAGCTCTAAGATTGTATTGCTTAAGGTTAACTAGTATCGAGTAAATGTTGAGCATATTAAATTTCTTGAATGTTATTGTATAAATGTTTAATATTAAATTGCCAAATTATATGACTAGTTATTTAACGTACAATAGTCAGCCGCATGAATACAATACGCGGCAAAAGGACCACTTCATACAAGCAGCAGTACGGAAAATTCATTTTATTACAATTTTTTAAGTAATCATGTCGAGTTTATATATTGGCTAATTTTAAGTAGTTGATAAGTTTAGTACTAAGGAAACCAAATTTATTGTAATTATTAGTTTCTTTTAAATAAATAAACATCGTTAATATTAGTATTATAACATTTTGAAGATGTACCACCTTATAGCAAGAATTTTTGAAAAAATAAGAAGCACTCTAGTAATTATGCACCCTCCGACCCTCGTCCACTCATCGCCCTATAAATGCACGTAACTGATTCGATTACGTCATATTTACCTAACACGTATAACACGTATGTACGTATGACATAATTCATTGAATTCAATTTTGATCAACATTCGGTTTGAAATTTACGGTTGGTTGGTTTCTTGCCGTCTAAAACACGTGCCAAATAAGCACTTCATTGGGCATATATTGATCACGACTTCGTAAAATACTCGACGCCGCACTTTCTACCGTTGTCTAGCAAGAATTAACGCAATTAAGCTTTAATTTATCTATTCGATATCGGTGAGAGCATTAGTTCAACAATTGTCCAGGATATCCGCCAATAACTTGTAATAATTTGCGAGATTAATGTGTTCGCCGACGATAATTTGATTTTACTAAGGGATACGAGCAAGTTAATTATCGCAAGTGCAACAAATATTGCAAAGTTCTTTGTGAGTGTATCGAAAAAAGTTTTTTTTCGAAATTCAGAATTTTAAGTTGTTAAAAAGAAGTCCCTGTGGAGCCACATATACCACAAAAACCGAAGACTTCATTATTTACAAATACTAATTATATTTTTAGGCTAATTATTGAAACAACGGTTTTTTGAAATTCAAAATTTCCACACAAAAAATTGTATATGAAATTTGGAAATATTTAGGCCTCCAGCAGTAGGCCTAAAGTGAATAATTTTCTTGGAAATTGAAACTGAGTGAACATTGAAAAATTGTTCCTAGTTTATTATTTTATGATTAAGTTAATAATTCTAGACTTTAAATTTATTGTACTTGGTGGCAAACATAAATATATATTTTTTAATTATAAACAAGTAGTGATGCTGTGACTCTAATATAATATGTTAAATAAGTGCTAAAAATACTATTTAAAAATTATGAAGCATCCTGATTCAGAATGTTAAAGAATATATTCTGATATCTCATCAAAATAAGCAAAACCGTTTCTATACACATAGGGGTACCAAAAAGAAAAACGACAAGTGAACTAAGTGAAAAACAACGATTTTTTTTTTCAATAAAATGTCAATATGTACTTGTAATTTTAGACATTTGATTATAAGGATTGCTGGATCTTTGTAAATAAACATTAGACCATTACCTAGATGACATCAAACAGTAGACGAGTAGATCTGCTTTTAAAACAATTGATCGGGTAAATACAACCTAATACGGAAATTAAGCAGAAAATATTAAAATTTAATTTTTAACACTAGTTATAGATTATGGTTACTAATTATTACATGGGCTTAGGGGTAGTGGGACCTGCTATCATTACAGTATTACTACATGCACTAAGTGGGTTGGCCGCAGTCCCGAGATCCCTATACCGTACGACTCCCCATCGTGTGCGGATTTATACCCCGCTCATTCCTCCTCTCTTTAGCAAAGAGGGAGGGGGGTTGTCGGGAGGGGGTTGAGTGGGGGTAAGACTCCGTACACTATGGGGAGTTACAAGGAATAGAGGGCGGAGCGCTGTGTCCAACACGGCTGGTGTAATAATAACAGATTGTCACCGAATATAAATTTAGTTTTGTAAATCCCAGATAGGCACATGAAAACCATATGACGTCTAGTTTCCACCTTCAACCGGACAATACATTCGAAAGCCGGACGGTTGGCAACTCTAGTGGGTTCATCTGTTTTATATAATAAACACAGGACAAAGTTTAGTTTTAGGTAGTAAATGTTTTAAAACTAAAAAGGAAAATTAAAAAAAAAAAATTTCTAGTTGCATAACTCGTAAACAAATCGAAGTATGAATAAAAATAAATTTATGTACAAAATAAATTATTTAAAAACTACGTTTTACAAAAAAATGCTCTAAAAATATATTTTTTCAAAATATCCCTAATTTTACTAATTTTGGAAAATTTTCCAATTTTTTTTTGTCGCTGGATATTTGTCCACATGTTAAATTTTAACTCGATTGAACATAGGAAAGTAAGAAAAATATCGTTATGAATTAGCATGTCTTCATGTCTTCTTTTTCTTGTTGATCTGTCCCCACTTATATCAAACGCCAGAGTGCAAGTAGACTTCCAAATGTGCCTGACTATAGCTATAATGGACAACAATTGTAATTTGTGGAGAGGTTAGAGGTCCTAAAAATGCCACACCAATAGTCAGAGTATTAATTCGGCATACAGTGAGGCTGCGAAACAAGAAATTGTTAAAGTTGCTCAATAGTCAATATTTTTTGTTTGTTATAGATTTAAATTTTAGATTGTTACGTATTTTCTAATTTGTAAGGTGCGGTTTAATAAACCAGGTTTATTGCCAGCGATGTCAATCGCAAAATTTGAAGTAAAAAAATATTTTTATTAGTTTTTTAGTAGTTTGATTCGAATTCCTTATTTCCAAAATTTCAGATATCTACTAGTTTTAATAACTTAATCGTTCACAGATTCACTATGAATTGATATCTGAGATTTCAGATAGTAGTATACTACCTACATTTCCATTTTATATTTCTGCAAACACTTTTTTTATTAGTACGCGCAATTTGTTTAACACATTGAAACTAATCTAAAAGATCAACCTATTTGAATCTGAGTTCTTAAAACTGCGAATTGTTATAGTTAGGAACCAAAACATATATAGTTTTAAAAAGTTGCATTATATTGCACAATTTATAGTGAGATTTCTGTTTCGTTCATTGTAAATGATCAAAAACCCACCACATTATGTACTTATGCAACATTACTTTGCACGTAATATATTGAGTCTGTATCCGTTTCAGCTGCTGAAAACTGAGTCAGCCTAGACTTAAGCTTACAGGTTTCCGCGTAACTTCTGCAATTAAACGTTCTAATTAATGTGATGGTTCATTGAAATGACGTTATAGACTTCAATCTATTTACAACACGTTTGATGAATGGGATAGCTTCAAGCTGTTCCCGGTAAAATTTTCTAGGATTCTATTTATGTAGCGTTTGTGGGATGCACACACGTCCTTGATTGTAATATGCAATTCATCTGCCGGGAAAATTGGAAGCGATTATACATGACTGCATTGCACTTTTGAGAAATAGGCGTGCCTTTTAGTACACAATTTAAAATGCTGATTCATAACAGTACCTACTGTAATATGAAAATAGTAAAATTATGTGAGTATGGAGAATTTGTGTTAACCGTAAATAGACCAAAATTGGACAAATAAAGCTATTCACTTAAGAAACATTCAAATACAGCAGTCTTTTGCATACACCTTTGGCTGGACATTACAAATAACATGCAGTCTGTGTCGATATCGTGACTGCGTCGCCAGTTATTTACGGTCAAAGATTGTTTTGTTTTTAATAATATCTTATATTATGTGTATATGTTTTATCTTTATATTGGTCGGACAATGAGCATTATTGCGAGTGATATTTTGAGGTATTGTATTTTACTAGCTATGACAACAATATGGCCAATTATCATTTCTAAATGTAATAATTCAACAATAAAATATATGTGAATATGGATGGCTATTTAAATTTTATGTCCAGGCAGAGACCTGGCATGAAGTTTATTCTGAAGTTAATATCGACTCTAATTATAATACATTTTATTCTACTTATAACTTCTAGTTCAAAAAACATTTTCCACTAATAATAGTCAAGCCACGGAAATCTGGGTACCCATGGTATCGTATTGAAATAGAGGCAATGTCAGCTAGTCTACGTAATTTTCATGAAGTCTGTAAATTATTTAATCTGAGATATAAAAAAATAGTTAAATAATAAATCAAAAAAGAGGAAATTGCGTATAATTTATGTCTGACATTTTTTGGTAAAATTAATAGTTTAGCTGCAAGAGCAAACTTTAACTTTGAAAGTATACATAGCAGTTGACTCTGTTGGTCGCTCAGCGCTCTGTGCATTATCTATATCACTAATAATAGTTTAGTGAAGCGTTAGCAGTTCTTATTCTAACAAACGCTGACCTATCTACGCACATTATACATTCTGTTTGATCGAGATCGTTTGTATCTGCATTACAACTATGTAGCTTGCCAGGATTTGACAGATATTTGAGTCTGGCCACATCACATTTTTAATTTACGAGTTTAGATAGAGTAGATCCTGAATCCAAACTTTTAAATGTATAGAAATAGTGCAGCATTAAAAACTTCTAATGGAACAGTTCCATGAGATAAAAAAGCATGTTTTACCGTCCCCGGAAAACCAAGGGGTGCAAATTTGGGTGGTAATTTGGTTATGACGACAGTCATATCTCAAAAACCGCAGATGCTATAGATGTACAAAAATAGTTTTTTGATGTAAGTATTTTTCCATTTTTCCAAAATCCATCTACGGGTAGTTACATAATAAAAAAATGTCTTTTATGAAAGTATATTTGATGAAAATTTGTATTTAGTATTTAGAGTATTTAGAACTTTCTTTGTGACATTAACACAACACGTAATCCCAAAAAATATTACTCCCTGGGAGTCTACTGTCGTCATCGTTTTAAAGCAAATGCGAGACTTTTCGAATGGAGTGGGGATATCACCGGTTGCCCTCTGGTACTTATCTAGGAGCAAGTTTGCTTGTTGCATTTTTTTAAACCAATTATTAGGTTTTGTATATGTTTAATGCCTCGATTAGTCCGGTTTCAAACAGTCCGGCAAATCGGTGGAACCGATTAACCGGACTATGCGGGGTATTACTGTAGTATAGTTGACACCGATGTACACCAAGTGACACTGCTAAAGTGTTATTAAGCAGTATTATGCAGTGACTAAAATTTCACAAACGTGGAATTTCTGCAGCACCTATCACGGTTGTGACATTTGACTGCGTTGTTGTTTGAGATACGTCTCTTTATTTAGGACCCTGTAGACTGTTAAACAATGTCGAAATATACTAGGTACGAAGTTTAGAAACAGCGTAGGAAAAATGATGCCTTGCATGATCATTAGGTATCATATAGGGTACATTTTAGCTACTATTAGCTTCTTCTTAACAAAATCATATCATATAGTGCTTTAAAGTTTACCCTTGTTTTGATCACCATGTAGATTTTCTTCTGAATCGTATAATATAAAAGAATTTTAAAATACGCGTATCGCAATGTAATTTAGGTATAATACAGTAATATCATGTATGTGTCTCCTAAGAGTCTAGCGAGACTCTGAAATAAGGCCGACGGGGCATGTGCAACCAACCTGTAAATAACGTGCACCATATTTTAAAATCATAAGAATATTCTGGGCTGGGATAAACTATGGACTGAAAGAAATAGCTGTAAAATAAAAATCGTGATATTAATGGAATTTTAAAAAGACATGCACGCATCACTTTTCTTGTTCGATTTTCGTGACGCAGCTGTTGCAGCTTTGTACGCGTGAATTTTGGGATATCAGTCCATTCATATGCGTCCATTTTTGGGCGGTGCTAGTTTACGCATACTGAGACAATCAAAGTAGTTTATAGTCTGTGGATCTGTCTTATATATATGTTTAGTGGGGTTGCATTTTATTAGCGTCTTCGGAGGCGCATAATTTTTCTTCCTTAAAAAAGGCTAAACGCATGCTCATTTATTTGTAAAAAATACGTTCAAAAATTATCCCATTTGTGGTGATCTGAATTTAATACCAATTTTCACCAGCGTATTTGAATCCCCTTAATTTGAGTTTTGACAGCAGAATCCATTATTAATTTTCAGGAATATTTACGGGTATTGAGATATAGGTACCACACATAATCCGTGACCTCCTATACCCCTATCCAGGCCTGCTCAAAAACTTTCCTCCAGGTCCCCCTATCGTTTGCTATCCTTATAGCCTCTAAAACCACGAGGATCCCTCATCCCTCAGTATATTTTCCACACTGCCTTTCCAGATTTTCCTTGGTCTGAGATGTAGGTACATACATAATCCTTGACCTCCTATACCCCTATACAGACCGGCCTAAAAAAATTCCTACAAAACCACGAGGATCCCTTATCACTCAGTACATTTTCCAGACTGCCTTTCCAGGTTTTCCGTGGTCTTCCTATCCGGAATTTTGGATCCCAATTGGCCTCACACACCATCTTCACTTGCCTGGTCTCATCCATCCGCACCCGTCCTCACAGTTTGCTTTCTCTATTTTCTTGCTCAGCGTGCAATAGGGTATTTGACTATTATTGGAAAACCATCTTAGTGTGTTTATTCCTTCCCTCTACTTTGTAAACGAATTATTTTTTGTAATTATTTCCTCAATATTTCATAAAAATCATCGTTAAAAAGTGAATCACAAAAAGTCCCACCAAAGCGACAGTTTCTGTTGTACGTACATCACGTGATTCTTGTGACGTCACACGATACTAGATGTCAAATCGGCCCATATGGTCTGTATGCATCGGCTTCGTCGCCGTTTGGTAATTGTGTTGTATGATGTGTTGTTTTGACAATTTCTACATAAAAATGGGTTATAAATGGTGTATAAATCCACAATGCAGAAATACGTCAATAAGAATTCCGGATATACTATTTGTAACTGTTCCGCAAGATTTGAAACTGCGAAGAAAGTGGTTGATACTGGCTCGTAGAAATCCAAATGAAATAAATAGCGGCCAATACAAGTGTTTTTTGTTGTCAAGATTACTTCGACATAAGTAACTAACTAAGTAACTGACTAGAATAAGTTATCTATCGTATTTTCGATCCAGGTATAATCTTACAATTTAAGGTCTGACTAACCTAACCTACAAAGTTATGCTTACATTGTACTTTTTTATGTTGCTTAGTTCCGGAGCGTAAAAATACGGATTATGTTTAAAAAAGAATCTGAAGATCAAAGCGTTAACCTTCGGTAGATTACCACTAGCCGCTTTAACAAAGTTGTTTTATCTTGTTTGTAAATTAACGTAGGAAATTCAAACGGGAGATTCATTAGCGTAGTAATGAATGACGTCACTGGAGACTGAGCCAGACTGAGAAGTGATAGGACGTGACTAAATTTCAATTTTAATTTTGGTTTTTAATAGAAATAAAGCATTTTTTTAAAAGTAATAACAAATAGTTTCCTTAAACTGTAATCTATTAGGATGACTATAACACAAGCCATTATTTTAATACAGTCAAATACCCTATTCGGCTCTTATTTGTTCGTTTCGCTTTCCTACCATAAAGCTTATCCTAAATACACCCTTCTCAAATGCCTCATCACGCTAGTCTACAGTAGTTTTTTATTCCATATAATATACAATATACAATATTGGCAGGTATATGCTATGATGTAGTATCATTTTTACTTTATCATACGCAGTATGATAAAGTATTGTAATCGTGCCGAAAAAAGAAATTGAGATTTTACCGGAAATAGGTCTTTTTGGGTCCCCTGAACATTTTTGACCAAGGTACAAAAAAATGTCTGTGTGTGTGTGTGTGCGTGTGTGTGTAAACGATTTTTGTGGCGACGATTCCGGAGAAACTACTAAAGGTATCGGGACGAGAGTTCATATTTAGAAGTTTCATGACCTAACTTAGAGCTGAAAAGCTTTTGGTTCAAAAGGGTCCAAAGGAACTGGTAGTTTATTCTAAGCCTTTTTCAAGGATTTTGCAAATGAGCCGCCATTTCTGTAATTTCGTCAAAATAGTTAAATGATAAATTAAAGTAGAGGAAATTTTGAATAATTTATGCCTATGACATTTTTTGGTAAAGTTAATAGTTTAGCTGCAAGAGCAAATTCTATTTGATCGATATCGGGCGCATCTGCATTGATCTGAAACTACATAGTAGCCAGAATTTTGACAAATATTTTTTTGTGCTGTCACACTCGAAAACAGCTGATGTCATCAGAGGTTGGAGAACCGCTATGGAACGTTGCCGCTCTAGTGCAGCCTGACTAACTGGTTTAATTTTAATGCAGACACGACTTATCTCAATCAAGTAGATTCTCATGCAGCTAAACTATTAATTTTATATATTGTATGATAAAGTCATGTGCCTGGCCACATCAGATTTTTAGTTGTTGTTAATATCTCTTTCCTATACAGAAACTCCACTATTAGTTCATACAGAATTGGTGTAACAGATTTTATCCCTTTCTCTATTTCCGCATCCAGCTTGCCGCAGTACTTGATGTTTATTCCCAAATAAGAGTAAGATTCCACCTGCACTCTTTTCCCACAATGGATCTCAACATCAATGGGTTTATTGACTGTAACTATTGCTCTTGTCTTTCTCATATTTACTGTGGTAGAACTTCTGAACTCTTGAATCCAGATGTTCATGTTATTCTTTAGCGCTTCACTTGTCTTAAATATAGGCTCTATCTCCACTAATAAGCGAGATCCCCATGGTGAGGCTCGAAATTGAATCACCCGGACCCTGATTATTCGATAGAAAACATTTTTCGATTACAATATCAAAAATTAGGTACTTGATAATTTGCAGGAAATTGTGTTTAAATCACGAAAATCGAATGCGTTAATAATCAAGGTCAGCATATAGATGAATGTTTTCGAATATGCTCATTTTTATGGTTCCGTACTTCAAAACTAAGTAACAGAACCCTTATGGGATCACTCATTTATCCGTCTGTCTACATCTGATGTCTCTCACGCTTAAATTTCTCTGCACTGACTACAGATATCAAACTGCAATAAAGATAAATGCGCCTTTATCGTGAGACAAAGGTAAAGTCAAGATTTTTCCACTTTGCCGCCAAAGCTTTAATGTTCATGACAAAAGTAGTGGTAGATCCATTAACTTTTTAGAGCAGTTTCCATACCCAACCCTCCCCCCAAACCAACTCCCGGAAATGTTGTGTTAAAGTATTAAAAACATATCTCTAACACCATATGAGATGAGATTTCCAATAATTGTTAAGTTTGCCAAATTTAAATATACCTCTATTAATACCTCTATTCTAATAAACGAAATCCCCGTGTTAATTCACATTTTGACTCACCCAGTTTCTTCGCGGTGTAAAATAATAGGTAAGTGAGTCACTAACTAAAATGGATAACAGACACCAACTAAATTGGATAGCAGGAACGTGCTGTTTTGCATTTTAGAATTGTTTGTGAATCTTACACTTCAAGGTATGTTCTTTTTAAATATATTTTTTACTTTAGATCTTGATTTCTTCTGTAAGAAATTAATTCGCAAATATTATCTTTTGACATGTAATACATTTTTAGTGTTTATCAATTTTAACTAGACGTAAAGTTTAAATTTTATTACACTTTATCTCGCATTCTTTTTTTTATCAAAATCGTCTATTTATAAAGTTTAACTTAGATGCAAAATAAAGTGCAAACTAGCGCCGACGAATATTATTTTTTATTTTTGCAGAAACGATGGCGGTTTCAAAAAGGAATCCTACAAAAGTAAACGCCGCAGTTTCTGATCACGTTTTATTAAATTTCGACGATGAATGTCCTAGTAAAGAACTCGTGGGATTGTTGTCGGATCTTCTATTACCAGACGACATATTATACAGTGAGTCAGAATATATTTTTTAAATATATTTATATAGTGCATTTTTATCGATTCTAACTAAAATGAGTTATTGTTACATGATATGGTTGCAGGGCCGTTATTCTGAATTTGAATAACATCGTTCTATTTTTGTTGTAGCGTTTTCAGGTATATTTATTTCTTGGATAATAGTGTACAACACATTAGCTATGCATACAGCAAACAATGAGGTTTGTTATAATTAACCCTAAACTTGATTACAGGTCCCATTTTCTTGTTCGACTGTGTAGGGGTCGCGTTTGTTTAAAGAGGTTCTGCAGCAGTTTATATAAAAGCGCATTGTAAGCTGACCAATTATCTAAAAGTACATTTAAACTATCCTTTTTTAGTTTTGAACTTTAATTTTCGACCGTCGATTATTGTTACTAAGTTATGAGATCATCGACTCTTTTTTAGAGGCACCTCATATTGTGCTTACTGATTTTGGTGGATCATTTAAATATAATGATATATTTATTATAATATTATTTATTTTAAATATAATAATATATATAATAAATATATATTATAAAAATATAAATGTATTACAATAAATGTTTATAGAACAGTTGATTGTAATGTTTTCTTCCTTCATCTTCATCTCGGGATTAGGACGAAATATCCGATCTCGTGCTAATGGTATTGAGGGTACCGTTTCCTTGTTTGTTCGAGCTGGTTGTTTAGGCCTTGACTCTTCCCTGTAGAATCATTGACTTTATTTTAAGTTTGAAACTTTCATACTTTAGGGTTTTTGTGTCTGTTTCCAGATTGTCGTATGTGTCTAGAGCGTTCCCTTGTATCAAGGGACCGTAACGATACGTTCTAGATCTTTCAGATCTGATGTGTGGCCTACTTCTTGTTGTGTGCTCACGGATTTCGCAGGATTTCTTTAATTTTATTTCATTTTTTATCATATTTCTATTGATCTTGTGTATTAGTAATATTCTGTTAAATGTTATTCTCTGTTTTGCTTGAGCTCCTTTGTGGGGTTGTGGACTTCGTGTGTGGGTGTTGTTCGATCAAGGCAGTATAGGGCTTTCAAAATCTTTTGTTGTCTTTGTAATTTATTGATGTTGTCTTGTTTGGTGTCACTACAGATACTTATCATGTAGTTCCTGTTGGATATGTATAGACAGTTGTAGATTTTTTTTACGAGTTCTGGTAGTAGGTCACTGATTTTATGTAGTGCGGCTATTAGCTTCGCATTTTTGTTCTTGATTGTCTCTGTGTGCTTCCCATTTCAGATTATCTTTTATTGTTAGTCCTAGGTATTTTACCCTTCTAGTTTGTGTAATTTGTGTTTTGTCGAATGTTACATTTAATTCGATGTTCTGTCTTTTTGTTGAGAATCTCATTATTCCGTCTTGTACTCATTGACTGTAAGCAAGCTTTCCTGAAACCACCCCTCCATAATTTTTATGTCGTTGTCAATATCTTGCTGTAATTGCTTTTTAGTTTTTGCGGAGTATAGAATACTGGTATCGTCCGCATACATGTACACCGTCCCCTTTAATGGGAGCTCAAAGAAATCGCTCGTGTACAGAATATATAAAAATGGGTGGTATTCCAAACTCCACTTATGTCGTTTGGCTGGAAATTTGGTTTATTTTTGTGGTTTCTGGCCGATTTTGTAAGTACGTCTTTATTATATTTAGAAAGTGGCCTTCCACGCCAATTGTTCTGAGCTTTCTTATCAGTCTGTCTTTTGATATAGTGTCGAACGCCTTTTTCAAATCGATAATGATGCATGCAGATATTTCTTGTTTATCCAATCTTTGTTTTGTATCATTTATTAGATCAATAGCTGCTGATATTGTTTCTGAATTCTTTTGAAATGCATATTGTTTTGTATTTATTATTTTATTCTTGGCCTTCATCTACATCTAAATGGTACCGGAAACATTTTATTGTCTTACAATAGAAAATTTTCGAGAATAAGACAATTGAAAGTAGTAAAATATTGATAATTTTAGGATATAAGGATTTTGTGAATTAAATATGATGTTGCGTTTTGGGTAGAATTAATTGCCCTAAAATCGAATCCGAACTATCGCGTACGCTTTTCGAAAAAATTAGGGAAAAAATGTCAAATAGTCAACTACATCTCAAAATGGTTTCATAGTAAACCTTAATCTTTGCACAATTACCTGAAATCCTAAAACATTGTTTTTGAAGCTATTACAGCAATTCTTTAAGTGGTGTGTGGACAGTCGACACCTCCACGAAAAAACAACAAAAAAAACGCCGTAACGTGACATGATATCCAACTATTCACTTATCATAAAGAAACAAAAGTTATCAATATTACCCTAACTTTCATCAGTCATCTGTCAATTTTTTGTTATATAAGGCCATAAATTACCATACAAAATATAAAATTAATAGTTTAGCTGCATGTGAATCTATTTGATTGAGATAAATCGTGTCTGCATTAAAATTAAACTAGTTAGACAGGATTTGACAGATATTTTGATAGTCAATAGTATCAATAGTAGGTAATGTCAAAGCATCAGCATTTGACACTACCTACTGTCAGAATAATAGTTATTTATCTCACAAGTGCCGAAAGTACGGAATAGCGCGACGAGCGGTGACGCGGCGCTATATTTTTGCGTTATATTTCTGTACAGGAAGTGTTAGGTTGATACCACTTCTACGAAACGTCAAGTTTAAACAGCTAATTCAAATTCTGACAGATTTATATTCGTTCATGTCACATCCGTACCAACATACTAAAATATAACTACACTCATCGCTATACTTTATTTACAATTTTATTAATTTATCGTTTTTACAATTAGATATAACAACGGGTTGATATTTCTTATCAACAAACAATCAAATTTTTGATCTTATTTTATTTGAATTTTATACTTTCCGCACTAGAGCGGCCACGTTCCATAGCGGCTCCCCAACCTCTGAAGGAATCAGCTGTTTTCGAGTGTGACAGCCATAGACATTTCTGTGGTGACAGCACAAATAAATATTTGTCAAAATCCTGGCTACTATATCAATGCAGATGCGACCGATCTCGATCAAATAGAATTTGCTCTTGCAGCTAAACTATTAATTTTACCAAAAAATGTCATAGGCATAAATTATTCAAAATTTCCTCTTCTTTAATTTATTATTTAACTATTTTGACGAAATTACAGTAATAGCGGCTCAATTGCAAAATCGTTGAAAAATGCTAGGAGTAAATAGCCCGTTCCTTTGGACCCTTTTGAACCAAAAGCTTTTCAGCTCTAAGTTTAGTAATGAAACTTCTGAATATGAACTTTCGTCCCGATTCCTTTAGTAGTTTCCCCGGAATCGTCTCCACAAAAAAACGGGTACACACACACATACACACACATACACATACACACACACACACACACACACACACACAGACATTTTTTTGTACCTTGGTCAAAAATGTTCAGGGGACCCAAAAAGACCTATTTCCGCTAAAATCTCAATTTTTTTTTTCGGCACGATTACAATACTTTACATACTGCGTATGATAAAGTAAAAATATGGAGTTGCCATTTAAAAAAAATTGTCGACTACGTCATAAGTCGAGAACAAATAAAGTTGGGAAATTAAATTTGATGCAAATAAGGATGTTTTCAAATAACATATCGTTTCCATACTTTACGCGTTCACTGTATGTTCCCCACAAACTTTATATTAGTATTTACTTTATCATACGCAGTATGATGAAGTATTGTAATCATGCCGAAAGAAAATTGAGATTTTAGCGGAAATAGGTCTTTATGGGTCACCTGAACATTTTTGACCAAGGTACAAACAAATGTCTCTCTGTGTGTGTGTGTGCGTATGTGTGTACTCGATTTTTGTGGCGACGATTCCGGAGAAACTACTAAAGGTAGCGGGACCAAAGTTCATATTTAGAAGTTTTATGACCAAACTTAGAGCTGAAAAGCTTTTGGTTCAAAAGGGTCCAAAGGAACTGGTAGTTTATTGTACGTCTTTTACAAGGATTTTGCAAATGAGCCGCCATTCCTGTAATTTCCTCAAAATAGTTAAATAATAAATTAAAGTAGAGGAAATTTTGAATAATTTATGCCTATGACATTTTTTGGTAAAATGAATAGTTTAGCTGCAAGAGCAAATGCTATTTGATCGAGATCGGTCGCATCTGCAGTGATATGAAACTACATAGTAGCCAGAATTTTGACAAATATTTTTTTGTGCTGTCACACTCGATAACAGCTGATTTCATCAGAGGTTGGAGAACCGCTATGGAACGTTGCCGCTCTAGTGCGGCAAAGTACAAAATACAAATTTCAAATAAAATAAGATGTCAAATTTGATTGTTTGTTGATAAGAAATATCAACCCGTTGTTATATCTAATTCTAAAAACGATAAGTTGAGAAAATTGTAAATAAAGTATAGCGATGAGTGTAGTTTTATTTTAGTATGTTGGTACGGATGTGACAATTACAGTGTCATGAACAAATATAAATCTGTCAGAATTTGAAATAGCTTTGTAATCTTGACGTTTCGTCAAATTGGTACCAACCTAACATTTCCTATACAGAAATATAACCATTTTTTAGATATTATTTTTTAAATATATATTTCCTAAAAAGCAACACAAAAAAACGTTGGTGTCACTCCTAAAACTAGACTTGCGCGACTTGCTCACATGCGACGGCGACGCTCCGCCTTCGGTGACGCGCCGCATCACCGCTCGTCGAGCTATTCCGTACTTTCGGCACTTGTGACATAAATAACTATTATTCTAATGACGTAGTGTAGGTAGTGTCAAATGCTGATGCTTTGACAATACCTACGATTTATCACAATAAAATAGATTCTCATGCAGCTAAACTATTAACATTATATATTGTATGATAAAGTCATGTGCCTGGCCACATCAGATTTTAAAACCGTGTTTAATGTAGTTCTGTTAATCACAATTCTTCAAATAGCTGTTAACCAACTTTTTACTTTATCATACGCAGTATGTAAAGTATTGTAATCGTGCCGAAAAAAAAAATGAGATTTTAGCGGAAATAGGTCTTTTTGGGTCCCCTGAACATTTTTGACCAAGGTACAAAAAAATGTCTGTGTGTGTGTCTGTGTGTATGTGTGTGTGTAAACGATTTTTGTGGAGACGATTCCGGAGAAACTACTGAAGGTATGGGAACGAAAGTCAGAAAGTTTCATGACCTAACTTAGAGCTGAAAAGCTTTTGGTTCACAAGGGTCCAAAGGAACTGGTAGTTTATTCTAAGCCTTTTTCAAGGATTTTGCAAATGAGCCGCCATTTCTGTAATTTCGTCAAAATAGTTAAATAGTAAATTAAAGTAGAGGAAATTTTGAATAATTTATGTTTATGACATTTTTTGGTAAAATTCATACTTTAGCGTTTTAGTTTATTCTAAGCTTTTTTGAAGGATTTAGGAAATGAGCCGCCATTTCTGTAATTTCGACAAATTAGTTAATTAATAAATTAAAGTAGAGGACATTTTGAATAATTTATGCCTATGAAATTTTTTGGTAAAATTAATAGTTTGGCTTCAAGAGCAAATTCTATTTGATCGAGATCGGTCGCATATGCATTGATATGAAATTACATAGTAGCCAGGATTTTGACAAATATTTTTTTGTGTTGTCACATTCGAAAACAGCTGATCTCATCAGAGGTTGGAAAACCACTATGGAACGTTGCCGCTGTACTGCGGCAAATTATAAAATACAAATTTCAAATAAAGTAAGATCACCAATTTGATTGTTTGTTGATAAGAAATATCAACCCGTCTTTATATCTAATTCTAAAAACGATACATTGAGAAAATTATAAATAAAGTTTAGCGATGAGTGTAGTTTTATTTTAGTATGTTGGTAGGGATGTGTCATGAACAAATATAAATCTGTCAGAATTTGAATTACCCTTTTAAGGTGCGTTTTCATTAGTGACAATGGCAGTGGTAGCAGATGCCGTTATAGTATTTCCAATAGAACATTGATAGTGAGTCATGTTTATGTACATGCAAACTAATATGTGTCATTATCACGTAATGTAAGAAATACTATAATTTCGTATTTTACCACCGCCATTAGCTACCATTACCTACCAATTGGAACACACTTTTAAACTTGACGTTTCGTCAAAGTGGAACCAACCTAGCATTTACTATGCAGACATCATTTATTTTTTTAAATACGTATTTCTTAAAAAGCAACCCAATAAACGTTGACGTCGCTCCTGCCAAAAAGTAGATAGCCGACTCGCTCATATGCGACGGCGACTCTCCGCCTTCGGTGACGCGCCGCATCACCGCTCGTCGCGCTATTCCGTACTTTCGGCATTAGTGACATAAATAACTATTATTCTAACGACGTAGTGTAGGTAGTGTCAAATGCTGATGCTTTTACAATACCTACGATTTATCTCAATAGAATAGATTCTCATGCAGCTAAACTATTAATTTTATATATTGTATGATAAAGTCATGTGCCTGGCCACATCAGATTTTTTGATCATTTAAACACGTACTGAATCGTCGCGCGCAGGGTTCTGACTATCAACCACTGTGCGTATTGGTGACGTTGTTCCCTGGTGGTAATTGCTACCGTTCGAAATGGACACTAGCAAAAAAGCGAGTAGATAATGTGTTCAGTGCTCCGATGGATATGCCTGTACCCGTGTAATGGGGTGGGGTAACAGTCTCGGAGTCCGGAGAGCTACCTCCTTCGTGTATATCTGCAGCAGAAATGGTAAAAGCATCACACTTTGTAGTCGAGCCAACAGACGGGTCGGTCTTCCTGTTGCGTGCACCAAAGCTAAAAAGCACATCGTGATAACGCAAAAGCGAAACGGTTGTCGCGCGATCAAATTAACAAGAGTAGAATACGCGAATACCGAATACGCTCGCCACCAAGAATTTTAGAAAGTATTGCCCGGCTAACGTGTTACAGTAACGCGCTGAAAGCTTGCCAGAAAATTAAAAAAAAAAAATCTTCAGATCTCGATTTTCAAGTGATAACAAGTGGTCTTAAATTAAGTTGGCCCATCTGCTAACGTTGACGAGATCACCAGCAGCGAAGACAGTCCAACCAACTGTTAAAACGAGTAGCGGCATCAACTTATATACAGTAAGATTTTACAGATTTTGTTCTATTTATTTCAACGTTGATTAGATTTGTGGCTATTAGTCAATTCCGCTAAGCTGGTTATCATTAAATGCAGGTGCAATAGTAATAAATTAGAGACAATTATATAATTTTGGGCATGATAAATACTTAAGTTAGATTTGCAATTAAATAATACACGTAACTGTTTTAGCTGCTCGATAAACCTTCTATATTTATTTATTAAATGCTAATAATGATTATTGCACTGAATTATAAAATTAACAGAATTCAGAAGTTAATAAGTGTAAATAAGTAGGTTGTGGATTTTTGCACTTTTGTTTGGTATTTACTTAGTTGTTCTATTTTTACACATAAAATATAATATGTACTATTATTTTTCCGCCAAATAAATAAAGAATACTATTAAGTATAGAAATAAAAAGTATTATATTTTTATATCTATTTATTTTTTGTCTTTATTAGTTCAAACATGTTCAAACCACACTGATCAAAGACAGCTTTAGTTGCAAAGTACTATTAGCAAAAATAAAAGATCATTTCTACTGAACAGCAAAACAAACGTTGGAGAAATGTTAATATACTTCAGGTTTTTCGGGAAATGACATCATCTTTGAAATTTTAATTGGCACCCCATATTATTATTGTAATATTTTCAATAAGGATGACACTCCGAACACAAAAACATCGAT